>JAECWI010000826.1:287500-629685 GCA_018150345.1 Drosophila equinoxialis
TACAACGATTCCGGTTGCAAGATTGATTAAAGGTTGCAAAATCGATACAAGGCTGCCACAACGGAGGCTGTGTAAATTGCTGGAGAAGTGTACAGTAGTTTACCAGTGTTGGTGGTAATAACGTTTCGAGGCTTTGTTAACTGTTGGAGAAGTGTACAGCGGTTGGCCAAGGCTGGACGCAACGAAACCTGAAGTCTACAGAGACTAGCGTTGAGTTCTAGGAGTGAACTGCGTTGGTGGCGACGGTGGACAACAGAGACTAGCGTTGAGTTCTAGGAGTGAACTGCGTTGGTGGCGACGGTGGACAACAGAAACTAGCGTTGAGTTCTAGGAGTGATCTGCGTTGGTGGTGGTGGTGTGATCAAAATCTGGTGGCGGGTGCGTGAGCAAGTTTTGGCAGTGGCAACATCTCGAAGGTTGGCGAGAAACTGCAGTATTGTTGCTAAGAGAGGATTTCGGATGGAATTTGGCAATAACACGAATAACATCGATCAATCGAAGACGACGACAAAGCAAAGCGACGTGGGACCAACGAAAGACGGTATGTTATTCAGAACTAGCGAAAACTGATAACAATTTTCAAAGCTAGAAAATAATACTAACATAGTATTAGAAGAATTGTACGTAATTTTAAGTTTGGCAATTGAGATGGAGCTTGCAGAGATTCTGGCTCTAAGCGTGGTGGCTGTGCGATCGAAATTATCCGAACTAGGGCTCCCTACGACTGGCAGGAAACGAGATTTGCAGAATAGGTTACTCACCCATTATGGTTTGCAGGAGGAAGATGAGGAATCAGACGATCAGTCAGTTATAACAGCGAATGAGGGACTAGAGATTGCAGCAGGAAACTTAGTTAGACCCGAGAGATCATGGTTTACTTTGAAAGATGTTGAGGACAGCGTGTCACAGTATTCTGGTTCAGATATTCCTAACATTGCTCAATGGATTGAAGAACTAGAAGAATGTGCAGCCACGGTACAGTGGAATGAATTACAGTTATTTGTTTATGGAAAACAGTTATTGTGTGGGGCGGCAAAATCTTTCATAAGGAGTCAGAGAAATATTAAAAACTGGAGCTCCTTGAAAACAGCTCTTCGTGCTGAGTTTAGTGTAAGAATATCTTCAGCTGCAGTCCATAAGATGTTGAATCAGCGCCAACAGAAGAAAGGCGAAACTCTAAATGAATATTTATATGCATTGATGGAAATTGCGAAACCGGTAGACGTAGACGAGGAGAGTCTGATAGAGTACTTCGTTAAAGGTATTCCGGATACAAAAACTAACAAAATGATGTTATTCCAAGCTCGTAATATTTCAGAGTTAAAGTTTCAAATCGAAGTTTATAAGAAGGGACGTGATTCATACAAGGCAGCAAACAGATTTGAAAGTAAGGCATATGGTTCAAGTGAAGCACAGGCAGTACAGGCTCGAGAGAGAAAATGTTTTGGTTGCGGAGAGGCGACTCATTTAAGAAAAGATTGTCCTAAGTTCGATCGAAAGTGTTTCAAATGCGGTCAGCCAGGTTATCGTGCAGCTCAGTGTTGCATCGAAACACAGATTAAACGAGAGAAGCAAGCAAATGTTATTCAACATGACAAAGTGGAAGTTAGCTCGAGTACGTTCACCCCGTCTGGGTTAGAACTAAAGAAGGTTAGCTACGAGAATATTGAATTTAAAGGGCTCATAGATACAGGAGAAGATATGTGCTTGATTCGTCGAAGTGTTTTGTGTACGAAGTGTTTGTAAACAACTAACAGGTTCTGGAAAGTGTTTGGTAGGAATAGGAGATGCGAAAAATTTTAACGTTTGGTAGTTTCTCTTTAATGGTGATCATTGACAAAATTAAAATAGTAGTTGAGTTTCATGTAGTTCCCGATGAGGACATGGGGTTTGACGCTATTTTGGGAAGAACGATTCTTGATAGTGTTGACATGAAGGTAACAAAAAATGGCACTCAGTTTTTAATTAGCAATGAGCAAAAGGTAGTAGAAGAAAAGACTGAATCTGTTGACGATTGGATGAAGCAATTTGAAGATGTCTGCACAGTTTTTGAAGGGAAGGACGAAATCGGTTTAGAGTTGTCTCATTTAAATCAAGAACAGGCTAAAGAGGTCGATATGATAGTTCAGCGATACAAGCCAAAACGCAATCCTGATGCGAAGACTGAAATGAGAATTATTTTGAAAGATGATATTCCCGTATACCAACACCCAAGACGGTTGGCCTACTGCGATCAGCAGATTGTAGACAATCAGATACAAGAATGGCTTGAGGAGGGAATTATTCGAGATAGTACATCGATGTATGCATCCCCTATAGTATTGGTAGCAAAGTCAAACGGAGCTAAAAGGTTGTGCTGCGATTATAGAAAATTGAATGAAAAGATAATTCGCGATAATTTTCCGATAGTTTTGATGGACAGTGTAATTGATCAATTGCAAGGAGGAAAAGTTTTTACTACACTGGACTTGAAAAATGGATATTTTCATGTACCAGTAGAAGCAAGTTCGCAAAAGTTCACTGCATTTGTTACTCAGAAAGGACAGTACGAATTCTTATATGTACCGTTTGGTATCTCAAACTCTCCAGCGGTCTTTACGAGATTCATGATGGCAGCAATGCAGGAGTTGATTCAGAAAGGTATAGCGATCGTATATATGGATGACATAATCATTCCAAGCAAGGACATTGAAGAGGGAATGTCAAGAATTAAATTAGTTTTGGGGGTAGCCGAGAAGAATGGATTACAGATAAACTGGAATAAGTGTCAGATTCTTCAAAATCAAGTCAATTTTCTAGGATACGTGATTAGTGAAGGGATAATAAAACCGAGTGAAGAGAAAATTTCGTCGGTACACAATTTCCCAAGACCACAGGATAAGAAAGCAGTGCAAAGGTTTCTCGGTTTAACATCGTATTTCCGAAAATTCATTGACGGATATGCTTTAATGGCGAAGCCACTTTCCGATTTGCTAAGGAAAGATAGTAAATTTGTGTTCAGCGAGATCGAGGAGATATCATTTGAACGATTGAAGGCAGCATTAACGAGTGAGTCGGTATTGAAGTTATATAATCCGAAAGCGCAAACAGAGGTCCATGCTGACGCGTCAAAATATGGTTAAGGGGCAATTCTAATGCAGAAAGATACTGAGGATAATTTGTTCCATCCAATTCAGTACATGAGTCGAAAAACGAAGGCATGTGAGCAGAATTATCATTCATACGAGCTAGAAGTTCTAGCCATAATTGAGGCTCTAAAGAAGTGGCGAGTTTACATTATGACCATGAAAAAACAGGAAGTTCCCTTGAGAGTAGCCCGGTGGGCCATGTTCTTGCAGGATTTTAGTTACAGTTTAGAGCATCGGTCAGGATCAAAGATGAGGCATGTAGATGCTTTGAGTCGAGTCGCCTGTTATGCAATATCGGATGATAGTATTATTCATCGCCTGAAAGAAGCTCAATTGGTTGATGATTGGACAAATGCTGTAAGAAGTCTAGTTGAAAAGGGCGTGTATGAGGATTTCTATATTTTGAATGAGGTCTTGTTCAAAGATGTCAAGAAGCAGTTGATCGTAGTACCCGAGCAGATGGAGAATCAAATTATCTTACTTGCCCATAAACAAGGACATTTCTCAGCAAAGAAAACACAGTTATTGGTCGAAAAATCATACTTCATTCGAAAATTGAAAGGAAAAGTTACACGATTAGTTGAGAGTTGCGTACAGTGTATAATAACAAATGCGAAAATGGGTAGAAAAGGGGTATCGCAGGATTGAAAGGAGATGCCGCTAGTTACATATCATATTGACCATGTGGGGCCGATGGACCTCACTAAGAAGAGGTACAATCATTTGTTAGTAGTTGTCGATGGTTTTAGTAAGTTCGTATGGTTATATCCTACCCGAAGTACCGGGGCAGAGGAAGTCGTAAATCATTTGGAAAAACAAGCAAATATATTCGGTAACCCAGTGAGAGTAGTGACCGATAGGGGAACGGCGTTTACGTCACATTTGTTTGAACAGTATTGTAAGGACAATAACATACAACATTTATTAATTACAACTAGTGTTCCGTGGGGAAACGGGCAGGTCGAGAGAATGCACAAGATCATTGTACCCATGTTAACGAAATTGAGTTTGGAAAGCCCAGCAACCTGGTATAAGCATGTAGGCAAGGTACAACAAATGATAAACAACACTGAGCCAGAAGAACAAAAAGTGAGTTCGTTTAAGATACTAACAGGTTTAGATATGAGAGTTCCCGAAGATGCAGAGCTAAGAGAGCGTATTTTAGAATGCATAGTGAACGAGTTGGATGAGGAACGAAAAGAGATCCGAGATAGGCGATTGAAAATATTAAAGTCTTACAGGACGAAAATCGAAAGTCTTATGATGCAAAACGGAAGATCGAAAGGATATATAGACCTAACGACTTAGTAGCGATAAAGGGGACACAGTACGGGGTAGGTCTTAAACTTAAAGGAAAATACTTTGGGCCGTACAAGGTAGTATCAGTCCAGAAACATGGAAGATATGAGGTTGAAAAAAATAGGAGATACGGAAGGGCCAACTAAAACATCCACTGTGGCCGAGTTCATGAAACCTTGGGAAACTTCATTCGAGACGAATGAAACGTCAGGAGGGCCGAATGTAGGAACCGGTGATCAGTCACCTACAGACAATAAAAAGAACCAGAAGCGGTCATCGTTTCTAAAGCGCGTTCGTAGGGTTAAGCCAGCAGAATATAATAATAAAAGACGGGCACACTGACTTCTAAGTTTGCAACGATAGCGAGCACACCCTTTTGGCAACCCCCCCACACCCTTTTTTTTTTTTAAGCCCTCTTTTTTTATTATTATAATAAAAATCAATGCCAACAACGAAACCGGAATATAAATAAATACCACATATATATGAAGTCGGCCGAAAATAATAATTATTCTTTAAGAATCTGGTTAGATTTTACAACCTATTCGAAATTTAAGTAAATCCTAGCAATTTAGCCGAACAACGCGTTCATTAACGCGTTGCAACGTCAATAAAGATTATATCAGTTCCCGAGGAACTGGAAAATTCTTGTCTTCTCTTTTGACGGTTTGATGGTGCCATTTTCTATGATGTATCCTAAAAAAATTTACCTTACGCTGAAGAAATTGACATTTTTTCCATTTTCTCTTTAATCCCGACTCTTCTGCTAAATTTATAACTCTTTTTAATCTCTCAATACCCTCAAACTCATTTTTTGCTGGAATAATAATATCATCCATGTACAACATCAATATGCCTTCATTAATCAACGGTCTCAACATTGCAAAAATATATCTAGTAAACACAGCTGCTGAATTATTTATTTTGCTGAATACAAAATTGAATTCAAATTGCCCATTTTGAGTAACAAACGAAGTAAGTTTCTTTGAGTTTTCTTCGACTGGCACATGGAAATAGCCATTACACAAATCAAGAGTTGTAAAGACTCTTACTTCCGATTACACCATCATATAATTTATCTCTATCCGTCACAACATGGAAACCCATCTTAATAGGAACACCATCTAAAGTCGTATCCAACTCAGAAGATCCTTTGGTGTAGATTTTCTTACTACAGTACAGATAACCTGTTCACCTATTTTAATAACCACTGATAGAAAAGAACTCCTGAATTTAAACTCAAGTTGCATAATAGATGCATAAAGAAGTATTTGAGTAGGGCTCAGATTTAGATAAGATTTAAAAAAACCAGAAGGCCGTGGCTAACTTCGACCGCGTCAAAGTTTGTTTACCCTTGCAACTTTTTAAGTTACTCTTAGCTATAGCCATCAAAGTGAAATAAGTTTTATCTAAAAAGGCTAATATTTGCGAAAGAATGGCCTACAATCTTAGCATACGAAAAAACAATCAAAATCACCGATCGTTCCTATGGGAGCTATATGATATAGTCACCCGATCCTTATCAAATTCGCCACTGTCATTCACAAATTTATTAAACTAACAAATGTTTCATTTGAAAGCAATCGCGTCAAAAGTAACGAAGTTATTGACAAAAGTCAATTTTTTCGACCGATCATTCCTATGAGAGCTATCTGATATAGTCACCCAATCTTTATCAAATTCGGCACAGTCATTAACCTATATATTAAGCTAACAAATGTTTCATTTGAAAGCAACCGCGTCAAAAGTAACGAAGTTATTGACAAAAGTCACTGTTTTCCACCGATCGTTCCTATGGGAGCTATATGAAATATTGTTTGCGCGTACAAGGTATGTTCAAGTGACCCATACGACACCAGGACATAGCTTGTTTCGCGCGAGCCCAAGCAGAGCGCTGTCCACCTCCCGCCCGACCAACCGTGTGGCGCAGCCGTATATCGGACGGCTCGATCGCGTGGACAAGTACAAATATAACGGACAAACAATTAAAAATATGATTAACTACAGCTGATTACGAGCTAAATGTGCTAAAATAGGGGTTTCCACAAGAGAAAGAGAGGCTTCTGATCTGATTACGTAATCAGAACATAGGACTCGAAAAGGTTCATGCAAAGAATAGTTAGAACTACAATGTTTTAAGGATAGAGGAATAAAGTTTCTAGTAGGTCTTCGGGGTACAGATAGGTTTAACTGGTTCAATAGCTCAGAGAGTCTAATGTGACACTACCAATGGAAGATCATTTAAAAAAAGAGTGAATAGCAATGGACCCAAATGACTACCCTGAGGTACTCCAGATGTCACTTGGATGGTCATAGATAATGAAGACTTGAAGAGGATATGGAAGATATGGAAGAATCCAATCTAGCAAAAGGCTGGGGATGCCAAGTGGATTTAACTTATATAAAAGCATAGTATAATTACCAGAGTCAAAGAACTTGCTGAAGTCGGTATAAATTCCGTCAGTTTTCACGGCAGTTGTTTGATCTGCCCTTTGAGTGAGATGTAAATTCTAATAGGTTGGTAATTGTCGATCTAAGTTTTTTAAACCCATGCTGGGATGACGAAATTATTATGCTGCAAAAATGCTGCAATTGAGATGTTATTATTTTCTTAAATGCTTTGTGTAGGGCAGATAATAAAATGACAATTATAGAATTGGAGGCTTCGGACTTTTCCCCTTTTATGAAGAGGAATAATATATGATTCCTTCCAGAAAGACGGGAAGGCGGAAGATGTCACTGTCTAAAAAACAAAAATATTGGCTTACATAGGGGCCTCTGCCCAAAAACAATATGCAGCCTGGTATTCCATTAGGGTGCATATATAGGTTTGACGGAACTGAGCTCGCTAAGAACCGAACTTTTATCAAATACGGGGTCTAAAATGCAATTAGACGATTGCAAGTGATGAGGATAAGGAGGATTTGCTTGATAAATCGAAGAGGAATAATTTGTTTTGAAAAAATTAAACATATCCGCAATTGCCTGATTATTGTCAGCTTTCGAAAAGTAAGACGGGTTAGGATCGCAAGAAAAATTAAGTCTACATCGCCAAAGATAATCCTTATAGGAGTGTGAATTCAGCACCATAAAATTTGATCGAGCAACTACATATAAGAAAAAATCTAGTGATCTGTTACGACTATTCCGGACAGGATTTATTTGAGTTATGGCCAACTCAAGCAGACCATCTATGAAACAATGTGACGAGGAGGGAAGCAGTAATAAAGAATCATATGAGAGCGTCCAGGCAATCTTAGGTAAATTAAATGTAACTTTAACACAAAACCAGAGGGCCGGGGTTAACTTCGACCGCGTCGAAATTGTATACCCTTGCAACTGTTTTGGTAATTCTTTCCTTACCCATAGCCATCAAAGTGTAAAAACGTTTTATCCAAAACGACTAATGTTTGCGAAAGAACGGCCTTCAATCTTAGCATAGGATATAACGAACTTTTTGATGAAAGTCAAGTGTTTTCCACCTATCGTTTCTATGGGAGCTATATGATATAGTCACCCGATCTTGACCAAATTTGGCACATTTATAGCTTCAATAAACTAACGTTTATGAAATTTCACGACAATAGCTTAAAAAGTAACGAAGTTATTGAGAAAAGTCACTGTTCGTGACTTTGCCGTTTGTATGGGAGCTATATGATATAGTCACCCGATCTTGATCGAATTTGGCACAATCATTAATAAAAACATAAAACTGACAAATACCAACTTTTATGACAATAGCTATAAAATTAATGAAGTTATTGAGAAGTCACTGTTCGTGACTTTGCCGTTTGTATGGGAGCTATATGACATAGTCACCCGATCTTGATCGAATTTGGCACAATCATTAATAAGAACATAAAACTGACAAGTACCAACTTTTATGACAATAGCTATAAAATTAATGAAATTATTGAGAAAGTCACTGTTTCGTGACTTTGACGTTTGTATGGGATCTATATGAATCCGAGATATACAATGCCTGCCGTATATACAAGCCTACTTGCAAAATTTCAGCTCTGTAGCTCTTACGGTCTCGGAGGAGTTCGCGTTGATCCAGACGGACGGACGGACGGACGGACGGACGGGACATGGCTATTTGAACTCGTCTTGCTGATCAAGAATATATATACTTTATATGGTCTGAGATGCTTCGTTCTATGCGTTGCACACTTCTGACCAAAATTAATATACCCTTTTTCCAAGGGTATAAAAATTCTATCGCCTTAACCCGCCGTATTACACATGTTGTTATTACACTTGCTGTAAACCACCTTCTTTGCATATAGTAAAATATACTATACCAATAAAAAAATTTGGGCGCGACGGTTAGTTGGTTAAGGCGAAGCCCTTTACACTAATTCTGATGGCGCCCAAGGGTATGCATATAAAAAAGATGGAATCTGCAGTTGCAAGCTTTGCCGTTCTTTTCTCGCTTCATGTCGGTTGAATTCCTAACTACTTTTATCGTTGAAGATATGGTATAGCCATTACAACTGTGGATTCTTTATCAAAGTCTGCTGATGATAGAACTTGGTGGTTCTTGAAATAGCTATAGAGAGTAAATTAATAAGATTTATTGACACGAAAGCCTAGCTTAAATTCAGTTTTGATTAACTTCAATGAAGTCGAAATCTAGACAAATACCAAAAACGGAAGTCCCGCCGTATTACACATGTTGTTTTTAGACTTGCTGTAAACCATCTTATTTTGTAGGACAATATACTATAAGAAAATATTTGTGCGCGGCGGTTAGTTGGTTAAGGCGAAGCCCTTTACACTATTTCTGATGGCGCCCAAGGGTATGCACATAAAAAAGATGGAATCTGCAGTTGCAAGCTTCGCCGTTCTTTTCTCGCTTCATGTCGGTTGAATTCCTAACTACTTTTATCGTTGAAGATATGGTATAGCCATTACAACTGTGGATTCTTTAGCAAAGTCTGCTGATGATAGAACTTGGTGGCTCTTGAAATAGCTATACAGACAACCAGCTCAAGATTAGACAAAGACGTTCTAATTTTCCATTGAGTCTGTTCAATTTACCATTAGACAAGCAACCAGAAGCATGATTTTTTCAGAATCTCATTGCTAATGCGTCCGCTATACGCGGATCACTTCTTACACTAGGATCAACAGAGTAAATAATGAAGATCATGATTGACAAAGTGGGAGGAATTCTGCGCAATAGTTCGCAAGGAACAAACGACCATCAACGTCAAAGGCATACCTCAAAATAAACTCTCAATGCTTACAATGCCATTCGGCGCACTGTTAGTAATTGGTCTTTTGTAGATTTACCGCTACGACAAAGGGTCGAAACATTCAAGCGGACGAGACCATGTTTTAACTGACTGCGCAATAGCTAATTCACAAAACACTAAAAATACTAATTGTTTATGATTAAACATCGTGGTCAGCTAAAATGGCTTCACCAAATCAGATTGACCAAAGAATTATATAAAACGAAACATAAACAAAAGTAAGTCATAAAATTCATAACAATTATTGCTAAATATCAAACGAAACATGCATCCACACTTCGTGGAAAACACTTAAGATTATAACAGCGGTATCAAGTAACCAGCGTTGAGCATGAAATATAAACAATTTTCAACCCCGAAAACGTGGGGCATTAGAAGAAGTATTTTTAAGAACAATTGTCGCTTCTTAGTATTTAAGACAGGGTTATTTTCCTTTTTCCGTGAATCCCTATGCATTTGGTCCTTGGAGAAACAGGAACTCTGCAGTTTTCCCCCACCAGTGGTGAGAAGGACTGCCCTGGACCATTTGACTCACCTTATTGCGAGTACGTCTGTGCGAAGACCAGGACCGGCATCGTCTAGCGCGACAAGCTAGACCCTGTGCTAAGACCGACAACGCTGCATAGAGCGTGATGACCAACAGAAAGCTGAACTGCGCCAAAGAGCGAAGAAACGCAAGGGGGCAGCGGAAATGCGGAGGCCTTAACTTGCCTTATTTAAAAATTTAAATATAAGCCTCTATAAGCAAGTTGATTCACCAAAGTGCAACTTGCGAATTACTAGGCTTTTACTAACAATGTGGTTGGATGGACGGACGTACGGACAGACGGACGGACATGGCTATTTGAACTTGTCTCGTCGTGCTGATCATGAATATATATACTTTATATGGTCGGAGATGCTTCCTTCTATGAGTTGCATACTTCTGATCAAAATTAAGGGTATAAAAATAGAACTCTTGTTCAAGAAGGTACAGATGCCAAGCTTATACATATGAACTTATATGTAATGAAACGTTTGAAGAAGTATGGAAGAACTAGAGTTCGATGTTCAGAATACCTTGTCAACATAAGAAGAGAAAGTAAACGATCACAAAAATTCGAAAGTTGACAATGTTACCGTAAGAGGCGTTTCCGAAAATACAGGCACTACGCACTTCTGTGCTATTAGTTTTATTTGGAAATAGCCAAAGAAGTGCAATTGTGTACATGATGCTTGAAGCATTCAAGCAACAAGAAATGCACTAATGAAATGGTATGCTCATTGTACAGTAAGGAACACCATACCTTACTCCATTTTGAAGAAAAACAGGTAACTCTCTCCTGTGTAACCGCACAACCAACACTGTTGGCCACAGCTTTAATACAAGTAAAAAAATGTAAATAGCGGATATAAGACTCTAAGAGCCCTTATTGATTGTGGTTCACAGGCACCATTTTGTCCGAAGAGGCCGCTCAAATATTGAAATTACCTAAAATTAAACAATATACAGAAATAGGTGGCGTGTCCTCAATAAAATCCAATAAATCAAAATATAAGGTAAAAATAGATGTGAAGACGCGAAATCCTTGGAAAGGACATCTTAGGGTTGAGGCAATTGTGTCGCCAAAGTTAATGAAAGCTCTTCCATTAAAAATAGCAAACGTGGATATGTCAAAATGGCAAACTTACGTTCTAGCTGATCCTACCTTTAATAAAACTGGTAGGATTGATATAATAATGGGAGTAAAAGTATATACCCAAATCTTAAAAGGGGGATTTACAAAGATTGATGACCTGCTAGGCCAGAATACTCAATTTGGTTGGATCGTTTCGGGATGCACCAAATCAAATCAGAATATATCTGTAGTGGCAACAACAATAGATGATGTCACATGTTTTGAACAAAGTTGGGAGAAAAAGAAAGGTAAATTTTAAAATAAAAAAAATACAATTCCAAAAAATACAAGAACAAAACTCAAGAGATAATCTTATGGCCCCCGGCAGGTCCTCACATTGGAGGTAAATTGAAAACTAGGGAAGAAAAAGTATATATCCCAGAGCCACTAAAAAATGAAAATATTCAACATTTAATAATAACCACAATAACCACTCAAGTTTCAGCAATCAGCATCTCAAAATAGTGGAGCAAAGATCACATTGGAACAAGTCAAAAAGTAAAGGTAGTTATTTTTTTAATTCTCCACCTTATAAAAAAGCTAAAAGTAATGCACATCAGGAGTCGGTAGACATTCCCAAACAGAAATTGTTAGGTATTATGCCAAATATTATAAAAACCAGAAGCCAACTCAGTAATACATACGGCAGAATTGGTAAGAATAGAAAGTCGGTTACAATCGGTAGGGGAACATAAGATTGACTAGGTTGAACGTCCGTCATGTAACTGATCAGGATTACTTAACAATAGTTATCTTACAAATGATAAAATTAATAATAAATTGTATATGACAACTAACAATAAAAATAAAGTCCAAAACGCCGCATTTGGTGGCCCTTTGCAGAATGTTTAAGAATAAACATAGTGTTCATCTGAGCTGGCTTCACCAAATCAGATGCACAAAAGAAAACACAATACAACTGTACCTTTGTACCAAACAACTAACCTAGCATATGACTAGAATTTCAATCAGCCACACACGATGTGGCACGACACAAAAGATCACAAAGGCAGGATGTCAAGTGCCCGACGCCGTACCCAAAATAATAATAAATTTTCAACCCCCAAATACGTGGGTGTGAGTCTAGAATAAGATCTTCTAAGAACAATTGTTACCTCCTAGAGCCTAAGATAATCCTATATAAACTCCGTACTTTTGTAAATAAAATCAGTTCATATTTTGAATTCAACGAATGAAGATTGGGTTATTTTATCTTCTCTCCGGGAATCCCTATTCATGGTGTGTATGTATATAGAATTGCATAAACAATTTTACTATTGACTAGGGGTATATTTCCATATTGGTTCAAATTTAAATCAATATAGAACCATATCCAAAGTGTAAGATTTTATGCATTATAACAAAGAAGTACCTCTTTGATATTTTGTAAATTGCTATTAAATAATACTTAATATATGGAAGGTACGAGGGAGAGTTACAGAGTTTAACGGCAGCAAGGGGACAGATGATCACGAACAGCAGAGTTTAACAGCAGCAAGCGGACAGATAATCACGAACAGCAGAGTTTAACAGCAGAACAACAGAGAGTACAGTTGGCAGCAGAATATGGCAGAAGAGACAGTTGAAGTTGGAGAGTTGAAAAAGCAGCAGCAGTGAGAGAAAAAAGAAGTGAAGCAACAGATTAAGAATAATTGTATTTTTTTTCTAAACTTCTTTTAGATTAATACAATAAATATAGTTGAGTTTACTCAACTCACATATATTAGTAGGTTAAAATAAAACAGTTTTTAGCATAATGTTGTTTAAATTATGCAATAAAATACTGCAAATGCGTTCAATTTGAATAACTTCAACACACTTTTCTCGAAAACCTGACGTGGTGGACAAAAACTAAGTACAGGGCCGTGCTCAGCACCTCTGAATTACTATAGGGAACCTATTGAACTTAAAACCACTTTTTCACTTTTTTTTTTGCTTATTGGGAGACGCAAGGATATGCCGTTGCAAGATGGCTTGGCACTTGACAGTAACTTTTCCAAATATTTCTCTTTCTACTCTCTCGGACTTATGTTCGGTCATTGTGCAAAATTCTTATTCACGACTTGACTCTTAAGGGCCTGACGATGGAAATTACAAAATAGTAAAGACATCAGATATGTATGTATATACGCGATATATCAAAGTCGTCTAGATGGGAAATATCCGAATTCGCCGACGCATCCTGAAGAGCGGATGGATGCTGTCTTTATGTTCGATCAGACCTTCCGAGTGGAAACAAAGTTACTAGCTGCGAAATGAAAGATAGCAACTACGAAGATACAAGTTGCAAGTTAGAACTGTGCGGAGCATTGTTACTGGCGCGAATTGAAAAGGACACTGAAATTATACACCGGGGAGGTACACTTCTGACCCATTCGAAAATTTTTTTTCAATGGCTGAAACTTCATGCATCAACACTAAATTGTTTCGTAGCAAATATAGTTGCAACAGCACACGGTAGACTTTATATGGAGGCACGTCTCTTCTACCAAGAATCCAGCAGACATTGCTTCTCAATCAAATCCTTTTTTTTGTTAATGGCGATAACCATAAGTGCAAACCGTTACATGTGTACATTTAAATTTCCACAGTTATTGTTTTAGTTTTTATATCCTTCCAAAAAGGTTATACTAATTTTGGTCAGAAAGTGTGCAACGCATAAAAGGAAGCATCTCCGGTCATACAAAGTATATACATATATTCTTGATCAGCAAGACGAGACGATTTCAAATAGCAATGTCCGTCCGTCTGTCCGTCCGTCTGGATCGACTCGAACTCCTCCTAGACCGTAAGAGCTACGTCAAAGTCACGAACAGTGACTTTTCTTTATAACTTCGTTATTTTCTGAGCTATTGTTGTGACATTTAATATTGTGTACACATATAAACAACTGTGTGGTCGAGTGGATTCCGCTATTAAAAAAGTGTGAAAAATACTCTCAATGCTCTGCCTATGCCTATGAAACAATATTGTTGTGCTTTTCTGTGTTTTTCTTAAACAGACGACATCAACAAAAACGGAATCCAGAAATGAGCTGAAATTGAGCTGAGCTACAGTGCAGTTGTGCGAATTAGACGAAGGACAAAGCGTGAAAAAAGGAGTTGAAGCAATGCACGTGGCGTGACGTCATACTCAAGGACATTACCTAGTTCCAAGTATAATTAAGGAAGAGCTATGAGAATATTATGCTACTGCCGGAGCTTTCGTGGCTTCGTTTAATGCAAGAGCTTCCACATGGTAGTGTTAGACAGAGCGACAATTGTCGGATGACGGCCCCATCCATGGTTTCAAGTCGGACTTATGGGATTGCGACCATACAAATGTCGACCCGGTCCATGAACTGAGTAGAGGATAAATTGTTGGGGTGCCACTTGGCCACAGGCGCGCAGTGATTTTTAGCCTAGCCAGCCAAACTAATTCCTAAACATCGTTTAACTGGATGTCTCCCCTGAGGATATGGATTAGCCTATCACAACCAATACCGGAAGACGTTGTTGCAGATGAACCCTAACCTCACCCCCCAGCCCGTAGTGGGCTTTCAAACATCCGTTCTTTCTTGTGGGAAATGGGACGCAAGTTATATTTCGATGCCACCCCTCTTAATAATTTTAACAGCCTCTAGGGATCCACCCATCATCAGGCCTGCTGACTGGATTGGACCCTACAAACTGTAAGTACGGCATAGCCGCGGTTACATTAACAAAATATAACCGCTTGCCGTGACGGCAGATCACGACTGGTTGTAGATGTAAATTTTAGTACATTTTGTTTGTGCAAAAAAATTGCTACCTTGTGCAATCATATTTGGCACACTAATATCCAGCAAAATACCAAATTTTATAAAAAATTGGAATAAAAATAGCCAAGTTATGTAGATATGGACATGCATATCTCGTTCACTCAAGCATGCGAGCACCCTAGCGCCTCCACCCGCCAACGGGTTTTACATAAAAAGCATGTTAACAGAATTTTTATACCCTTGCAAAAAGGGTGTATTAATTTGGTCAGAAGTGTGCAACGCATAGAACGAAGCATCTCAGACCATATAAAGTATATATATATTCTTGATCAGCACGACGAAGTTCAAATAGCCATGTCTGTCCGTCCGTCCGTCCGTCCGTCTGGATCAACGCGAACTCCGACCGAAGACCGTAAGAGTTACAGAGCTCAGCACGTAGGCTTGTATATACTGCAGGCGTTGTATATCTCGGATTCAGCTGGATCGGACCGCTATATCATATAGCTCCCATAGAAACGTCAAAGTCACGAACAGTGACTTTTCTCAATAACTTTGTTACTTTTTAAGCTATTGTCGTGAAATTTAATATAAGTTAGTTTATTGTAGCTATAAACGACTTTGCCAAATTTGGTCAAGATAGGGTGACTATATCATATACCTCCCTTAGGAAATATCGGTCGAATACAGTGACTTTTGTCAATAACTTCGTTACTTTTAATGCGATTGCTTTCAAATTAAACATTTGATAGTTAAATATGCCTGTTAGTGACTGTGCCGAATTTGGTAAAGATCGCGTAACTATATCATATAGCTCCCATAGGAACGATCGGTGGAAAACAGTGACTTTCATCAAAAAGTTCGTTATATCGTATGCTAAGATTGAAGGCCGTTCTTTCGCAAACATTAGTCTTTTTGGATAAAACGTTTCTACACTTTGATGGCTATGGGTAAGGAAAAGAGTAACCCAAAAAGTTGCAAGGGTATACAAACTTCGACGCGGTTCGACCCCGGCCCTCTGGTTTAATATATATTTATAATAAATGCATTTGTTATTATAAATTTGAAATTTTTGTTTTACTCGTGTATGGTATACCTAAGTTAGCGAGACGACATCATATTCTTTGATCTTAATATATGCATGTATTCTATTGCTAATTGCCAAGTTAGTTTATTTGGGTGAGGTGGAGGTAGTAGCGTCCTCATGGGATCTGGTTGTATACATGGCATATTTTGAAATGCTTACTAAAGGTGACAGATTGATTCCACAATACGATAAAACGCATTACGGAAATCGGTTTTTAGAGAATGGTCAGGTCGTACTGATCGAAGATGAAAATTGTCAACCAGCCAGGTGGCCTCTGGGCAAGATTGAAGAAATTCACAGAGTAAAAACTGATCAAAGTCAAATTGCAGGAATGGTTAAATACAAGACCTATAATTAAAATCTGTGCACTCATTGGGGTAAAATCTTCAGAAGACGTTGAGGAGAACCGACATCGGAAAACTACCAGATTCGGTCATCTCCATTTCATAACACGGGGATTGATTTTGCCGGTCCATATCATATAAGATGGTCAAAAAATCGATACCAAAAAAAACATTGAAAGGGTACATTGCAGTAATCGTGTGCTTGTCAACTAAAGGAATTCATTTTGAAGTTGTTAGTGACTTAACAACTAATGCTTTCCTAGCAGCATTTCGAAGATTTGTTGCAAGACGGGGTAACTGCGCTAACATATATTCCGGTAATGGTACAAATTTTGTGGGAGCGTCTAGAAGGCTCAATGAAGAATTTAAAAAAGCAGTTCGGTATAACGTTTAGGTTGCCCTTGTTCTAGAGCGAGAACAGATTAGCTGGCATTTTAGCCCCCCGGCAGGACCTCACTTCGGAGGTATATGGGAAGCTGGGTTACCCCAGAGTCATAGGAGAACTGTTTCCTGTGTCTTACGCACATACGACGACCTTACAACATTGTTTTGCCAAATAGAAGCCGTGCTAAATTCACGTCCGTTAAATACGACGGGTGAAGATTTGGACAACAATAAATAAAATCTGTCCACTTGTAGGGGTCAAATCATCAGAAGACGTTGAAGAGAATCGATATCGGAAAGGTACCAGGTTCGGTCATCTGTCTAAAATAGGAACCGTATTGATGTTAGCAATATTTATTCTGCTTTGTCAAGTTTCGAATGTAGCGAGCATCAAAGATAATCGACAAAAAATTACGGTAAAAGAACTAAAGTGTTGGCAATTCCCGGTCATTTCTTAATTGAAAGAGCAACATTAGAAGCAGCAGGGTCCATATCAGAGGAAATTGGAAATTTAGACAGAAAAATTAATTCAGAAAATGAAAAAAAGATTTCTGGTTGAAATGGAAAGAAATGGAAATCTATATACTCTCCAACAAAGGAATAAGTGGCGACGAACCATAGAAAATGGACAGGCCGTACTGATCAAAGATAAAAATTGTCACCCACCTATGTAGCCTCTGGCCAAGATTGAAGAAATTCACAAAGGCAGGGACGATAAAGTAAGAGTGGTAAAAGTCAAATTGCAGGAAGGATCAATTAAAAGGCCTATAAATAAAATCTGTCCACTTGTAGGGGTCAAATCATCAGAAGACGTTGAGGAGAATCGATATCGGAAAGGTACCAGGTTCGGTCATCTGTTCAAAATAGGGACCGTATTGATGTTAGCAATGTTTATGATGCTTTGTCAACTTTCGAATGCAGCAAGCATCGAAGATAATTTATTTATTTATTTATTTATTTATTTTTTTATTTATTTTACGTCAACTAAGTCAGCAGTTGACGAAAAAGCTTAAGCTAAAAATACAGATAAAAATTAATTCATGAAGGTAGCTTAGCTTTATGCACAACATCCCCGACTCGGTGGAGGTGTTTTATTTGCAACAAGGTGCCAGCTATGCCCCGATTCACAGCCAATGTGGTCAGGGATGAGTTGCAGCCGATCCAATATCCAATCCAGAATACTTTCAGTGGTTACGCTGTAGATAATTAAAAAGTATAGCGCGAAGAGAAGTGACAGATAGATGAGGAGAAATAAGGTGAGAAAGGTTGTTAAAAGATTGGCAAAAGAACACGAAGAGGTTCGTGAAGAGAGTAGTTAGTCAGACATCTACTAAGGTGAAGAGGAAAAAAGTTTCTGGTCCGACGTGAGGGAACACAAAAATATAGCGTATCTAGTAAATTGGTAGAACTGACTTCGCCGTTGACTACTTTATGTAGAAAGAGAATCCCAAATACGAGCCTACGGTTGTAAAGTGAAGGAAGATTAATAAGAAGAAGTCTGTCAGAATAAGAAGGTAGGCGAAGATTCGGGTCCCAATTAAGACCGCGTAACGCAAACTTAAGGAATTGCTTCTGTACCGATTCAATACTACGCTGGTGAACATCATATTGAGGGTTCCACACTGGTGAGCAATATTCTAGAGTAGGGCGAACTAACGAAGTGTATAAAACCTTTGTCACATATGGATCATCAAATTCCTTGGCCCAACGTTTAATGAAGCCAAGAAGACTGCATGCTCTATTAACAATTGAAGATATATGAATATTAAAAAGAAAGCTTTGGGTCAAACATAACGCCTAAGTCTTTAAATGATGGTACACAATCTAACAGAACAGACTTAATAGAGTAATGAGCTAGGAACGGCGACAAACGACTGAAAGTCATAAAAGAGCATTTAGAGGCATTAAGGTGTAATTTATTAACGTGACACCAAACACAAAACGCATCGATATCTGATTGCAAGTACTGTTGGAAAGAAGGATCATTATATGAATAACAAATCTTGACGTCATCCGCAAACATGAGCACGCGAGAATGAGCCAAGGCCAAAGGCAAATCGTTTATAAACAAGGTAAATAACAGTGGGCCCAGATGACTGCCTTGGGGGACACCTGACGTAACTCGAACAGTTTTAGATATCGAGGAACGAAAAGACACCTTTTGGGTTCTGCCAATAAGATACGACTTTAACCAAGCCAATAGTTTCGGGGAAAAACCCATGATGTTAAGTTTCATGAGAAGCATAGAATGATCAACCGTATCGAAAGCCTTACTAAAGTCAGTATAAATAACATCAGTTTGACACTTTTTACGGAAGCCATGGTGTACAAGGGTAGTCAATTCTAAAAGGTTGGTAAGCGACGAACGACCTTTCATGAAGCCATGCTGACAAGGAGAAATAGTGGATCTGGATAGGTGTTGAAGGGAAGACGTAATAATTTTCTCAAACAGCTTAGGTATTGCCGAAAGTTTGGCAATGCCACGGTAGTTAGAAATATCCGATTTGTTACCCTTTTTAAAAAGCGGAATAATAAAAGACTCCTTCCAAATATCAGGGAAGCGACAAGTCTCACTCGATATAAAAAATAACCGAGATAAAGGCTTAGATAGGGAAATCGAACACATTTTAAGGATGCAACTAGGTATATTATCAGGCCCGGGTACGAAGGAAGACGTCATAGATGACAAGCTAGAGATAATACAGTCTTCAGTAATATTAGGAAAAAACATACAATTTAAATGTGGAATTGTGAAGGGATAAGGTGTGGGATCCGAAGCAGTAGAATAATAAGTCGACTGAAAGAATTTAGCAAACAGATCTGCAATATCTGAATCACTATTAGCAGTCTGGTCATTAAGTCTGAAGGTGGAAGGTAGTAAATTAGAACGTCTTTTGGAATTAACAAAGTTATAAAATCTTTTAGGGTTCTTATAAAATTCAACCTTACAGCGAACGATATAATTATTGTAGCATTGAGTATTTAAAAGGCAAAATTGAGATTTGGCTACACAATAATTTGCATAGTCACGTCGCGAACCAGTTTTTTTTAAATCTTTTAAAATATCTCGATTTAATGTTACGGAGATTAGAGAGCCTACGTGTGAACCAGACTGGCGCACTGGAGACGGTAGAGACATTCACATAAGGAACGCATTTATCAATTAGAGAATTAAGAGCAGAGTAGAAAAATTTACTGCACAATCTATATCACAGCACTCAAATAGAAATGACCAATCAAAAGAGAAAATAAGGCTGTTAAGAAGATTGAAATTTGTTTTACGAAAACATCTACGACGAGAATTTGAGATGTTATTGAATGAATTATTAACGGAATTGTAAGAAATAGTAATTTCAATGGTAGGGTGATAAGTATCTTCGGGCTTCACTAGGGGCTGTGTTTGTGATACAGCACTAACAGTGGGATCAGAGACAAAAACAAGATCGAGGATTCTTTTAGAAGAGTTAAGAAAAGAATTCAACTGATATAGCGGACATTCAAGTAGGCTATCAAGAAAAACATGTTGAGATGAGGGAATTAAGAAAGATAGATTATCATCAGCAAGCCAAGAAACATTAGGCAAGTTAAAATCACCTAAAGCTATAAAAAAATCACGATCTTTAAGACGACTAAAAATAGTTCGGAAAGCATCAGCATGGTGCATGTAGATCATGATATCAGAAGTTGGAGGAATATATGAACAAGAGATATATAAGCTAAAGTTAGAACATGTAACTTCGACGCAAATAAACTCAACACCTAAGGGGAGATCAATCGGCACAACACTTGCCACAGACGATTCAGAAGTATCTGGAGCAAGGCTAGATGTTTTACGATGGGGCACTACAGTTAGTGGAGGCGGAGGAGCATTGGGATCCGCAAGTGATTGAAAGCCAGCATGATCAGAGTTCCCGTGAGGGATAGATTGAGGTACACCAGGGCTTGTAGTGGGTACATCAATCTGAAAAGAAGAGCATAAAGAGGGACAAGAAGATGGTGTAGGCGAAAGTAAAATGGGAGAAGATGTAATAGAAAGTGCGGGCGACTGCTTATGAGGCAACTCAAGGGTACATTTCTTGGGCAATTACTTAGAAGGTGAACCAAACTTGAATTGCGACAATAAGTGTATGCTAGAGTCACACTCATTAGACAGCTGTTTGGCCATTTTTTTAAGAGAAAGAAACTTTAAACGAAGATCCCTATACATTCGGCTAAAATCAAGCTGCTGGCTGGCACAAGATGGGCAAGTCCAGCGCATTAAGCCATGCTCAGGCTTAGACACAGACAAACCAGAAAATTTGTCGTAATCACGGCGGTTGAGGCCAGCACATTTTAAGTGAATAAGATTATCGCAAAGCCAACACGATATTGCTCTATACTGATCGTCAAAACGATCAGAATGGTTGCAATTGGGTAGACAACAAGCCATTGAAAAGCCAAAATAAACAAGGCAAAAAAAAAAAAAAAAAAACAAAAAAAAAAAATATATATAGAAAAATTTAAATAAACAGCACAAAGATAATTATCGATAAAAAATCAATAATTACAAATAAAACAAAGGGACAGCTGGAGTACACAGCACAAGAGAGAGTGCAAGAACAGTTATAAGACGAGCTTTGAGAGGCGGCTTTATAAAAGAGATTACGCGGGAGGGAAGCTGAGCACAAGCACAAAGCAGAGGGAACAACAAAACCACTAGCACAGATGGTATGATGGGGGCGATGAGGGGGAGCAACTGCAGAAGCAATGACGAGAGAGAACAATAAGAAAAAATAAAAACAATTTAAATGCACCAAACACTAATCACGAAAAAGAAAAAAACAAAACTGTTTAATTTGGCGAATTATGCAAATAAAACACAAGGGTTTCAAGCAAACGACACCAGCGAAAACGAAAACAAACTAGGCACAATTAAAAATTGAGAGAAAACCATATATATTAATAAAACTCAGGAGCTAAGCAAAAACACGACCGTCACGTCAAAGAGCAGAAGCTTGTATTGTTAATAGACCAAAACTAACGAGAAAAGAACTAAACGCAACAGCCACATTGTAATTAGATCCAATGGATGAAGTGGAAGAAAAAGCATATTCATAAGATCTGGTGGTATACTACGACATGTCGGCATATTTCAACATGCACAGTCAAGGTGACAGAATGATTTCCAAATTGATGGGCTTATGCCAAAAACTGTATAATTTCATTTATACCAGTGTCAACAACACAACGGTTAAGCGAATTAAAGATATCGAGGAAAATAATGTGATATTCATGATGCAAGAAAAGGCAAGACGCAAGCGAGCACCTTTGTAATTTATGATGTCACTGTACCATATATTGTTCGGTGTCATGGATGCGGATGATAAGATACAAATGAAAGAAAATATGAGAAACTTATTCACAAATCAGCAGAATTTAAAGTATCTAGAAGAAAAGCAGACATCGGTCGTAGATTCAACGCAAACGTTCTTAAGACATTCTAATCAACCGGATTGTAAAAATGACAGAATTGTTAATAGAAAGTTATTACGTGTATAGAAAATTCAGAGAAGCTAAAATACCACTTTTCAGTAGGCATCCATCCTTCCTCTACAGAGTTATTCCAATTCCCGTTTGATTGGTCAGTAATCAATTGATAACAGTTAATATAAAGAGTAAGTACTTTATATATAATTTTGAAATAGACTCGTATCATTTAATGTCTGAATCAGCTAAGCAAAGATGTCGGACCTGGCAATCAAAAGGGAGAACATGTAAAGGAAATTGGAGTAACGCCAATGATAATGCCTGTGATCTGACACCTTTTAAACAGAATATGAAGTCTACCTGTTTATATACAACGATTATTGAGCCAAGGTCTTACTGGTTACAAGGTTACTGGCAGAGCTAGATAGTAGCAGTAGTTGGTTATTCAAGGTCCCACCTAAAAATAAGGCCAGATTCAGAGCCAGGATATACCGGAACAAGGAAATTTGAGCCTCAGATCAGGCTGCACAGCTAGGGCAGAAGATACAATTTTAGTGGCTCATCATAACGTACAGTCAGAGTCGCAGAGTACAGTATAAGACAGCCTTAGGTTAATATACATGTGGGAATGGGTCGAGAGACGAGAAGCAGTCGATTGTACTGAACCAGTTCAGAGGAGCATAATTTAAAGTTTATCAACGATATCGATGACAAACCATCGATATCAATGGAGAAAAGAGTTTTATGGCGTCAAGTTGTGTCGACCGGTTGTGTTCCTCGTGGCTGCTCGAATAAGAAGAGTGTAGTTATGTGGTAATTAAGTGATAAATGCATAAAGAAATAATGTTAAATAAAACTGATTGATTGTGAGTAAAAACGGACTAGAAATTCGGGAGGAAAAAGTGGGATTGCACTAACAGTCCCACAAATTGGTGTCAGAAGTGAGATATGTACATTTACATAGTGCATCGAACTTACGTGCAGTTAAAAGATGTTGTTAAATAACGAACACTAATAATTAAAACAAATCGTACGAAGCGAAAAATTCATTAAAATTGAGTCGCCAAAGACAGAAAGTTCGGAAAAAATGTGTGTTTGATTTAACCTTAATGTACAAAGAGCGGTAAAAAAAAAAAAAAAAAAAAAAAAAAAAACCACCCCAATACTTGTATGTTAGAGAGAGACAGAGAAACGTCCAAGTTCAAGTGAGAGTGAAAAGTGTGGAGGTGCGAACAGTATAGAACCCTGAAGTTTGCGTGGCAAAGAGGCTGAAAACGCAAAGAGTTTGACGATCGTTGGAATTTTGCACAAATTTACGTGGCAATGAGGCTGGTATAGCGTAATTTTGGTAAATGTGTTGGAGTATCGTCGTGGGAACTATTCACTGAGATGGTAGATTTATGTGGCAAATGGCCTGGAACATAGAATCTGTGGTGAGCAGCTGTACCTAGAGTGGGAAATTCTTGAGAATTGGAGGCAAGCGAAGCTTGTGGTGAGCAGCTGTACCTAGAGTGGGAAATTCTTGAGAATTGGCGGCAAGCGAAGCTTGTGAAAATTGGCGCCAAGCGAAGCTTGTAAAAATTGGCGGCAAGAGAAGCTACAACAATTGGCGGCAAGAGCGAGAAAGCATTAGACGCACAAGTTTGGCGGCGTCACTGCGAAAAATTTGTACAAGAGGGAGACATCGGCATTGGCGGCAAGAGCGAGAAAGCCTTAGACGCACAAGTTTGGCGGCGTCAGTGGAAAAGTTTGTACAAGAGCGAGGCATCGGCATTGGCGTCACGAGCGAGACATCGGCATTGGCGTCACGAGCGAGACAGCGTTAGTGAGAGCATTCGTGAGAGATCGGCATATGGTGAGTCAACACGAGCGAGCGAGAGGGCAACATAGTGGTGAGCCAGATGTTTATGTTAATTAACATTATGTTTACAGAACGGAAAATGTTATAATTTAAATTGAGTTGATGAAATCATTAAATTAAATCAATATAAATTTATGTCAAAATTATAACTAATCATTTAAAGATTGGCTTGAATAAAAGTAAAGTAAATTAATGTTGATTCAAAAGTAAAGTAAATAACGAAGTATTAAGCTTAAATGTAAATGAGCTCAAAGCAAAGTTGGCCAGTTTGAATTTGGCAATAACTGGTAGAAAGCAATCGTTGCAAGATCGTCTTCTCGAACATTTCAGTTTGGTGGCTGACGAAGTCGAGGGTTGAATCCGAAAGTGATGATGCGGGATCATTTCAGTCTACGGCACCAACTGTAGTTAGAAATAATTTTACTTTGCGCGACATTGAGGATTCTCTTTCTTCGTTCAATGGGTCAGGTCAACCGTCTATAGAAAATTGGTTACGGGATTTTGAAGATAATGCAGAAGCAGTTCAATGGAACTCTTTACAGAAATTTATCTATGCTAAGCAATTATTAAAAGGTGCAGCAAAAGTTTTTGTACGTAGTAAGCGAGGAGTGACTGATTGGATATCATTAAAAAGAATTTTGTTAAGCGAGTTCGGCTCAGAAGTATCAGCAATTGAAGTACATAAATTGTTGCGAAATAGACGTAAACGCCCAAATGAAGATTTTTGTGAGTACCTTTATAGTCTGAGGGAAATAGGCAGTTCCATAAATTTAGATGAAGCTAGTCTTATAGAATATTTCATAGAAGGAATACCTGATTCAAAAGCTAACAAAAGTAACTTGTATCAGGCAAAGACAGTCATTAAGCTGAAGGAACAGATTACAATTTACGAAAAGGTTTACTTTCGTCACCCTCAAGTGGTAAATAGAAACAGAAATCATAATGAGAAGGATGATAAAAAAGAGGAAATATCTAAACAACCGAGAAAATGCTATAAGTGTGGCGAAGTATCTCATTTGATGAGTGAGTGTCCGAAGATTAAGTGCTTTAAATGCGATCAGATAGGGCATAAAGCATCAGTATGCCCGACACGTAAATTAGATACTAAAAAGGAATACAGTAGGCCTAGTACAATGTCAAAAGAAATCAATGTAAAAAGGAAAAGCTATTTTCAAAACAATATCATGTGGAAACGTTAAGCTGTCTGCACTCATAGATACAGGATGTGATCTATGTTTAATAAGAGATGATATTATCAGAAAACTTCATGGTATAGAATTAAACGATGAACGAAACCGTTTATTGGGAGTGTGTAAAAGTGAGTTAAATACTATAGGTAGTTTTAAAGCGCAGGTGACTATTGATGGTCTTCAATGGCCCTTAACGTTCCACGTTTATAGAAAAGATGATATTGACTACGAAGTAGTGATTGGAAACAACGTTTTAGAATTAGCTAATTTGGTTATCACAAAAGGAAATGCTACATTTAAGCCTAGAGAAGAAGAAGTGATGCCAAACACAGAAGCGACAGAAACTGTACACAATGAAGAAGTGAAAACTCCGAAGGGTATGTTACAGGAATTTGAGAGTTTGTGTTTATTAGCTGAAGAAGAAAAGAGTGAAATAGATTTGTGCCATTTAACTAAATCGGACGTCAAAAAAGTCAAGCAGCTTATTCACAGTTATGTACCACAGTCTTCAAAGAAGAGTCCAGTCGAAATGAAAATATTATTAAGTGACGAATGCCCAGTATACGAACGGCCGAGGCGTTTATCTTTCGTTGATAAGGGTATCGTGGACTCAACAGTAGAAAAATGGTTAGCCGAGGGTATCATTCAACCAAGTACATCAGAATATGCGTCTGCTATAGTTCTTGTTCCAAAAAAGGATGGAGGAAAAAGACTTTGCTGTGATTATAGACGTTTAAATGCTAAGATTGTAAGGGAACATTTCCCAATGCCACTTATAGATGATGTAATTGAGAGATTGCAGGGTAATACAGTGTTTACAACCTTGGATCTTGAAAATGGATATTTTCATGTTCCTGTGGAGCCCAAACTCAAGGAAGTATACTGCTTTTTGTGACACATAGCGGTCAGTTCGAATTTTTGTATGTCCCATTTGGAATTTCGAATTCCCCTCATGTGTTTTCCCGCTACATCTTTGCAACATTTATTGATTTGATTAGAGATGGCACAGTCGTAACATATATGGATGATCTAATTATTCCTTCAAAGGATATTAAAGAAGGAATTTACAAGCTGAAATGTGTGTTAAATAGGGCATCTGAGTTTAGTTTGCGCATTAAATGGCAGAAGTGTCAGTTCTTAAAAGAAAGTATAGAGTTTTTGGGATACATTGTCGAAAAGGGTTCTATAAGGCCTTCTAAAGCAAAAACACAGGCGGTGAAAAATTACCCAAAACCACAGAATTACAAGAGTGTACAAAGGTTTCTTGGGCTAACTTCATATTTTCGTCGTTTCATAGAGTCTTACGCATTGATAGCGAAACCACTGTCAGACTTGTTAAGAAAAGATGCAACGTTTGTGTTCGGTGACGATCATCAAATCGCATTTGAACAGCTAAAGGCAGCCTTGATTAGCGCACCGGTTTTACGATTGTATAACCCAAAGGCAGTAACTGAAGTACACACTGATGCGTCCATGTTTGGTTACGGAGGAGTTCTTCTACAAAAAGATAGCGATGATCAGTTATTCCATCCAGTACAATATCTCAGCCGGAAAACCAAGCCTGCGGAAGAAAAATATCACTCATACGAATTGGAAGTGTTAGCAATAGTGGAGGCGTTGAAGAAGTGGCGCGTATATTTACTAGGAATAGAATTTAAAATCATAACAGATTGCAATGCTTTTGCAATGACCATGAAAAAAAAGAGACATTCCAGTAAGAGTTTCGCGTTGTGCTTTATTTCTTCAAGAATTCAAGTATGAAATTGAACATAGAAGTGGCAGTAAAATGAAGCATGTAGATGCTCTAAGTCGTATGTCCTGTTTAATATTAGAGGATTCAATGCATCACAGACTTAAAATAGCTCAAGCTAGTGATGATTGGATTAGGGCAGTGACAGCTGTTTTAGAGCATCAAACTTATGAAGATTTCTTTATAAAAAACGGTGTTTTGTACAAGGATCCCATTAAGGATTTAATTGTAGTCCCATCACTTATGGAAGAGGAATTAATTAAGATTGCACATAGAAAGGGTCATTTTTCGGCCAAAAGAACTCAAGAGGAAGTTGAGAGAAAGTTTTACATACCGAAGTTGTTCCAAAAGGCCTCTGAGATTGTAAAAAATTGTATCGAATGCATTGTTTCGGAAGGTAAAGCAGGCAAGAAAGAAGGTTTCTTAGCTCCAATAAATAAAGAAGATAAACCTTTAGGGACTTATCACGTTGATCATGTAGGACCTATGGATCCGACAGCGAAGAGTTATAACTATCTATTTGTAGTTGTCGACGCGTTTTCGAAATTTGTGTGGCTCTATCCAACAAAAAATACGACATCAGAAGCGGTAGTAGATAGACTCAGGCGTCAAGCATCAGTTTTTGGAAATCCAGGGCGTATTATATCAGATAGAGGTGCAGCATTTGTTTCTCACCAGTTCGGAGATTATTGTAAAGGGCAAAACATTCAGCATTTAATGATAGCTACCGGAGTACCTAGGGGAAATGGTCAAGTTGAACGTATCCATAAGATAATTATTCCTATGCTAACAAAACTTTGTTATGAAAAACCGACTATGTGGTATAGGTACGTTGAAAGAGTGCAGCAAGCAATCAATAGTACCCCTCCTAGAAGCACAAAAGTGTCACCATTTAAATTATTAACCGGGGTTGAGATGAGGACTAATAGTTTCCCTGAGTTACAAGAACTTTTGGAAAAGGAAGCCATAGAAGAGCTAGAAATTGAACGCACTAACGTTCGTCAAGAAGCTCAGCATAATATTGAGAGAAACCAAGAGGAGAATCGTAAAAGTTGTAACAAAAAACGAAAAAAGGTAGTTGAGTATAATATCGATGATTTGATAGCAATTAAGCGAACGCAATATGGTTCAGGTTTAAAACTTAGGGCTAAATATTTTGGACCATATAGGGTGGTGAAAGTTAAGTCTCATGGACGATATGACGTAGAAAAGGTAGGAGATCACGAAGGTCCTGGAAAAACCTCAACTGTCGCAGAGTACATGAAGTCGTGGAATGGTCAAGTGAATTCATCGGGCGATTCAACATTCGAGGCGAATGATAAGTCAGTCCGGCCGAATGTGGGAATGGGTCGAGAGACGAGAAGCAGTCGATTGTACTGAACCAGTTCAGAGGAGCATAATTTAAAGTTTATCAACGATATCGATGACAAACCATCGATATCAATGGAGAAAAGAGTTTTATGGCGTCAAGTTGTGTCGACCGGTTGTGTTCCTCGTGGCTGCTCGAATAAGAAGAGTGTAGTTATGTGGTAATTAAGTGATAAATGCATAAAGAAATAATGTTAAATAAAACTTATTGATTGTGAGTAAAAACGGCCTAGAAATTCGGGAGGAAAAAGTGGGATTGCACTAACAGTCCCACATACATTCCAAACCGTCGCAGAATGTTTAAGATTAAAAATAGTGGTCAGCTGAAATGGCTTCACCAAATCAGGTTGACCAAAGAAATATACAAAAACGAAACATAAACAAAAATAAGACATAAAGATTCATATGGCAGGTATTGCTCAAAACCTAACAACATTTAACACCTAAGACCAAAACGATGAAAAATTAAGTCACCAACGCTGAGCAAGAAATATAAACAAGTTTCAACCCCCGAAAACTTGAGGCATTTTTAAGAAAAATTGTCGCCTCAGTATCGAGCCTAGAGTCTTTAAGTTCATTTATATACACAATACTTTTTTAAATAAAATCAGTTTTTATTTTAAATTCAACGAATGAAGTCTGAATTATTTTCCATCTCTCCGGGAATCCCTATTCAGTAAACGATATCGCATTACATTAGAAGGCAATTTCCAATGCCTTTTGGAAGAGTATTCGGATAGACGTGATTTGGGTACATTAGAATACCAATTATTTTCCATGAGACAGAAAAACAAAACGCAAAAAGCAAATGTCATTTATCATTGGTCGGATCAAGAATATCATGGCAAAACCAATAAAGGATAGAGCCCAAGATACTTTCATTGGGGTCTGAACGGTGACATCAGCAGATTAAGTACGCAGCCTCTCAATCTAAAACATACACTGCAATTGATAGATGCAGCAGATAACAAACGTGCCTAAAATTCTATTGCCCACGGTTTCCAGTACCCTCGTCCGAATGTAGCCCATAAACATGTACAAGAAAAAATACACACCGTCAATTGTCCTACCCTCCAGTACTCCCCCATAAGCCCCACATAAGGACTAACTGGTACAACCCTAGACAGATGCAAAGTACATTTATACCTGAGAATAACTTCTTTCTTACTTGACTTCCCTTGGGTTGAAAAATTCCCTTGATGACATTTTAAGAGACAATATAGGGTAAATTTGCTATGTTTATATTAATGATATAATAATATTCAGCAAATCTGAGGAAGAACACTTTCCCCATTTGGCTGAGGTATTCTCTACCTTGTCAAAAGGCCAAGTAAATAAATTTAAGTTCTTCAAATATAGTTTCGATTTCCTTAGGCGTAGTAATATCACTTCATGACTTCACTTGATGACTTCCTTGATTTGTGTTGCCTTCATATAGGCAGCTTCCATGGCCTCAAGAGTTGGTTAATGTAATACCGCTATACAGCTGGTACTTTTCATCGGCCCACTGCTTTCCCCTATGGATTCCCTTGATGCCATGCGTGGTAAAAGTCCGGCAAATGGCACAGCTGTGTCGACTTTCTTTGTGGCTGCGCGCCCATCCGCTTCCTGTCCTTGTTCCTGTGCATTGCTGGCATAGCGTCTCTGTTGCTATGCGGCATCCGTCACTCTCTTTTACATTCGCGGCGCCTTCCCATTGGTCACTCACCATAGCAGCTTTGCTCTTTCACCCATACTGCAACATATATATATCTTTGTGTTATACTTAACTTAGTCTATTGTTTAACATTAGTTAAAATGATTATTTTATTAAGTAATTCGGGCTTGGGTTTTGCACGATCCCACTTCGCTTGGTTCGCATGCGATGCGAAAGCTGCTTTGGCCACGCACAGTGTTCGTGTGGTGTATTTTTATTCTCTTACACAATTGCTTCATAGGCCACACTCATGCTAGACCAGGGCATGCGTCTCTCTAATAGTTTCTGCCACTCTGCGCTCTTGTGTTCTTATGCTTAGGCCAATGCCATTCTTGTTCGTGAATATGCACTCAAATTTCGTCTCTCTCACGCTTTCATTTGCCCGCGGCCGTATTCTCATGCTAAGCCTCCCATGCATCTTCCCGCTTGGAAGAAATCGCAGCGGTTGAGTAAGATTCGACCGGCCATACTTGTGTTTGATCGTAAATTGTATGCTTTGATTTGATTCGACAGGCTTGGCCGTATATCGAAAGCTTTTATAGTAGCTCCGATGGTTTGTGTCTTGGCTGTATCTTGTATCCCTAGCTTCTGTCTGATCTGGTTTGTTGTTCTACACAACAAACATCACACAACATCAGGTGGTATGTCCTCGGATTCAGCCGGATCGAAAGACTTCGTTATTTTCTCATCTAATGCCGTGAAAATTAATATTGGTCAGTCTATTACAACTATAAACCATTGTGCCAAATTTGATAAAGATCGGGTGACTATATCATATAGCTCCCATAGGAGCGATGGGTGGAAAACAGTGACTTTGATTAAAATCTTCGTTATTTTCTACGCCAAGATTGTAGGCCGTTCTTTCGCAAACATTAGCCTTTTTAGATAAAACTTTTTTCCTTTGATGGTTATAATAAAGGAAGAGTTACCAAAAAAGTTGAAATGGTATACAAATTTTGACGCGGTCGAGATTAGTTCCGGCCCTCTGGATTTTTATGATTTTTTTCAGACTCAGTTCGCAAATTCTAATGGCCATTTGGCATCTTTACTTGTTGGCGATTACTGAGTATCTTTTCGTTTATGGTGGCCGATTAGGGCATCTTTTCCATTACTATTTATTTTCCCTACTCTTATTTAGACGTGTATGTGTTTTATTTTTTTCCCTGGCCCGTTTCGCATCTTTTACTTATTAATTATTTCTTAAACTGTATATATATATTTTTTTATTATATATCTTACTATAGCCTCCTTTCCCTAAATACCCTTAGTGACCCCATCAAAGGAAAAAAGTTTTAAGTAAGGAAGAGTTACCAAAAAAGTTGAAATGGTATACCATCTTTGACGCGGTCGAAGTTAGTTCCGGCCCTCTGGTTTTTTTATAATTTTTTTCAGACTCAGTTCGCAAATTCTATTGGCCATTTGGCATCTTTTCTTGTTGGCGATTACTGAGTATCTTTTCGTTTATGGTGGCCGATTACGGCATCTTTTCCATTATTATTTATTTTCCCTACTCTTATTTAGACGTGTATGTGTTTTATTTTATTCCCTGGCCCGTTTCGCACTTACTTATTAATTATTTCTTAAACTGTATATATATATTTTTTTTTATTATATCTTACTATACCCTCCTTTCCCTAAATACCCTTAGTGACCCCATCAAAGGAAAAAAAGTTTTAAGTAAGGAAGAGTTACCAAAAAAGTTGAAATGGTATACAAACTTTGACGCGGTCGAAGTTAGTTCCGGCCCTCTGGTTTTTTAAGATTAACACCTCGGCCATTACTGGTGTAACATTTGTTCTAAAATTTCTGCCACATCCACCGGCCACTCCGGCGGTTCTACCGGCTCATATCTTTTGTGCCAATTTAACACCGGACACGATACTTGGCGTTACGATGTCGGCCTCCCTTCCGCCATGTGTCCCCGTTTATTGTCGACCACACCCACGAGCATTCCATTCCGTTCCTCTTCCTGTTGGACTCTCTCCCACACTGACAGCTGTTGTTCCGCCTCCTCCTGCTTTTAAATTTATTGCTGCCACCAGCCCATCCACCATGCGAATTGGAGCTGTGGGCTGCGCTGGCTCCCGGTGCTGGTGGCTCATATATATCCATCTGCTGCCACGGCGCGTCTTTGTCTTCGTCTTTCTCCTCTTCCTCGATCAGACCCTCCTCCTGCTCCATCATCTGATATAGCTATTATTGATCTATTGCCAGCTAGCATGGAGGGTTATATAGAGCGGTTAAACTCAACCAGCTAACCCAGTATATAGGCATGTAGCACTAAATTTGCATGACAATTGAAGCGATTTGGATAGGGTCCCAGATTTAGTGAATTTTCAGGCAACCCAGCAGAGTTTACAACCTGGCTCTCTACAGCTTCGCGAGTAATGGAGGTTTTTACTCCTAAATATATGTAGGATCGCGGTATGGTAGAGATGACGTCGAGTGAGAATCGGTATCGATCGAATATCGTAGGGAGTCAGCAAGGCAGTCAAGAAGAGTCAGTCCGAAGAGCAGAGTAAATGGAATAGTCGAAGTGTGAGCAGTGCATTAGAAAGATAAAGAGAAATAATGTGAAGTAATTAATAATTTTATCAATAAGCTAATAAAACTAACAAAATACAATAAAGCTGATAAAATTAAAACCCAGTAAAAATCGAATATCTTCATCTTTATGACTCGGAAACTTCATCCAGGAAAAGTTGAAAGTCCACATATATTGCGATTTTGTTGGCGGTTAGAGACAAAATACAGGCTATGCAAATTTGATACTAAAAGTAAACGATACCGCATTACATTGGGATGCCATTTGGAAGAGTATTTGGATAGACGTGATTTGGGTACATTAGAATACCATTGAATACCAATACAAAAGTACGATCCATGAATTTTATTTCGCAGTTCACCAGCAAATGTCCTTAATCATTGACCAGATCAAGAATATGGGGCACAGTCCCGAAGTTAGGATGGTTAGGATACTGTCTTTGGGGTCTGAACGGTGACATATCAGCAGATTAAGTACGCAGCCTCTTAATCTAAAACACACACTGCAATTGATAGATGCAGTAGATAACAAACGTGCCTAAAATTTCTATTGCCCGCGGTTTCCAGTACCCTCGTCCGCAGCCTCTCAAGCTAAAACATGCTTTTGAAATTGATAGATGCAGTAGATAACAAACGTGGTAAAAATTCTATTCTATTCTATTCCCACGATTTCCAGTACCATCGTCCGAATGTAGCCCATAAACATGTACAATATACAAGAAAAAATATACACCGTCAATGGTCCTACCCTCCAGTAGTCCCCCATAAGCCCCACATAAAGACTAACTGGTACAACCCCAGACAGATACAAAATACATTTATCCCTCAGAATAACTTTCCTCAGAACTGTAATGTTCCACAGCGAGGGTAGCACGAAAATTTCAGTTGGGAACCGGAGCATCAGCGGCAGAGGCTGGGCAGATAAAAGGTCACTTTTGCGAGTCGACGCACACAAAAATTTGTGTATATGGAGTTTTATGACGGGTCTTAAACGAGCCAGCGATCCTCGCCAATTTGTAGACATGAGGGATGCCTACTGTCGATATTTGCGTAAAAAAAAAAAAAAAGAGAAAAATGTCACTTGCAAGTCCTTGCACACTGAAATTTGGTTGTCGCTAGTTTTATGACTGGTCATAAAACGACGTTTTTCGGTCTATCATAGTCGAACTTGTACGCTGACGGATGGTAGAGGGGAAAAAAGTGTTGCGATCTCGAGAACTTGACCAAAATAACTCTCATTTTCTTACCCGTTCCTCACTCCCTCTGCCAAAAATATCATCACAAAATACTTGGACAAAACGAACACAAATTGACACTCAAATGTTCAATCTTCAAAACGCCAAACCGGTTTTCCGCAAATCTAACGGAACTTTCTAAAAATAGCATTGAAAGATCAATTCAAACATTTTTGTGTAATTTTGAACTTCTTAACCTTTTGTGTACTTCTTTTTTATGTTTACTAAAAGTTTTAGTTGTGTTGCCCCCCGGATGCCCAGATTGAGAGTGCCATCACTGTATTTGTCAATGAAAGGTAAGGTACTAAAAGATGCTAATTACCTCATATTGATAAATAAACTAAAGTGGTCTTATTTATTTTCATGGTACAAATATCCACCGTTATCAGTTGATCTTTGTGTTGTTGGTTTCGTTTTCGTCGTTTGTTTTGTACCTTTTCTTATGTTTGTACCTTTTATGTTTGCTTTGTACATTTTATTTTGATTGTATAGGAGCATCTTATAACTGTGTGTTTTCACGCATCCACATTTTTGATCTTTGGTGCAAAGAAAAAGGCACAATGCCGAAAAAATGCAAGGCATAAATAATTTACTGGTACTAAACATAAAAAGCAAAGGCTACGAAGTCAATACGATTGACCTTAAGAAATGTATTCAGTTGCATTTGCCTTCTGGATTCAGTACAAAAGAATTAGAAGTTTAGTTGTACAATAAAAATCTAAATGGCTAAAAACTACAGAATTTATTGGCCTGAAGCCTACTAATAGTGCTCAACAAAATGATATGAGTTCTAGTCGTGGACGGCACAAAATGGATTTTGTTGAGTCCTCAAAAAGGACGAAACGTCGGCGAATCTGATTAAGTCAAGCCTTAATGCACCTGTAATAAATATTGAAAAGGTCTATTCGCTTGTCGTCGACATTGGGTTGTCCAAACACTAATACTTGGTCATTAGATCATTTATAAATTCAGAAGTTTCCTATAACTTATTGCCAAGTTACGAAAAAGTTCTTAAGTTTAAAACATTGAGATATCCAAATATATTTTTTTAAGACAACACGGCTTCAAGTATTTTAGAGCTTTAAAAGAATTTAATTGAAGAACGTTTTGATGAAACTAAAAAACTTTAACATTAATTGGAAAATGGGGATTCGATGGCAGCACTGGCCACAGCGAATATAAACAAAAAGGTTTCCAATTGTATTAATGTGGGGATTTTATTATTTCCCCGTTTATTTAATTCAATATTATACGGATGTGTTTCCGTGGTTAGTCTTATCATTAACAATGTTTCTTTGTGTTAAGAATACATATTTTTACTTATTATAATAATGGCCTCACTGATGAATTTGGGTGCGCGATATGATCGAGGCGAGAGTACGATTGCGAGTGCTTTTTGAATCAACCCTTCTGCTCTATTTGGTAATGAGTGAGTCGACCAGATAGGTACGGCCGCTGCGTGTCGTTCTGTCACGCTCACTAGCTACTTCAAGATTGCTATGATTATTATGCCCGTCTGACACTTCATTTCCTACAATCGGCTGTCCTGACAAGTCATTCGACCCGAATGATCCTAGCCAAGGCTTTATAAACTCAGCCACTGTTGATGTCTTACAAGGTCCTTCACTATCGCCAACTTTCTCAACTTCGTATCGACCGTGCCTATTCACCTTTGTGACTTTATATGGTCCTAAGTATTTACCTCTCAACTTTAGTCCTGTCCCATACTGCGTACGTTTAATCGCCACTAAGTCGTTTAAATTATATTTTCTTTCCCATTTCCTGTTTTTGTCAAACGTCCTTTTCATTTCCTGTTGTATTTCATCGATATTCTTACGAGCCTCCGCTCTAATCTCTTCACGACCACAGTCTAATTCTTCTATTAACGAATCGGTTATCAGCTTTTTCATTTCAGGATCACCAGGACTACGCATCTCTATTCCTGTCAATATCTTAAAAGGTGTAACTTTTGTACCTCTTGGGTTAGTATTATTAACAAGTTGTTGCACACGTCCTACATACTTGTACCAGTTTCCCTCATTTTCTTGGCTTAACTTTGAAATCATTGGAACTATTATCTTATGCATCCTTTCTACTTGGCCGTTGCCACGGGGTACACCAGTTGCTATCAGTAAATGCTGTATATCCTGTCTGTTACAATATTCTTTAAACGATCATCTGTCCAAAGTAGGAACCGTAATGATGTTAGCAATGTTGATGCTACTTTGTCATTTGTCGAATGCAGCAAGCATTAAAGATAATCGACCAAAAATAACGGTATATGAAATAAACCCAACAGCCGCGTTGTACTTAGACCCAAATGGGTTAAGTGGAAGTGGTAGCGTCCTCATGGGATCTGGTAATATACTATGACATGTCGGTATATTTTGAAATGCTTAGTCAAGGTGACAAAATGATTCCTAAATTGAGGGATTTATGTCAAAAGACATACAATTTTGAAGACCAGTGCCATTTTGTACTAAACAGCACGGTAAAACGAATTACGGAAATCGAAGAATATAATAGATTGTTCATGAGTCAAAATAAATCAAAAAGCAAGCGTGCACCGTTTGAATTCATGGGTTCACTTTACCATATATTATTTGGGCATCATGGATGCGGATGACGGAGTACGAATGGAAGAAAAGATGGGAAGTTTACTTACAAAGCACCAAAATTTGAAACACCTAGAAGAAAAGCAGACATCGATTGTAGACTCCACGGCAAACATTCTTAAGACAACTATAGGTGAAATAAATGACAATTTTCGCAATGTTTATAACCGGATTGAAAATAAAAGAATTACTTAACGAAAGCTATTGCTTAAAGAAAGCTATTCCATTTCTTCATGACTACAAGGCAATTAATTTCCTGATAATGAATGTAAAATAAGACTGGAATTATAAATCTTTTAATAGACATTAACCATGGTAGATTGAACACTAATATTTTAAAACCAAGTCAAATGAAATTGGAAATAACAAAAATAAAGGACAAGTTGTCCGAAGCATTAGTACTACCACGTAAAAGGACGGGCACTGAGTTAAAAGACTTTTATACTTGTTGACAGTCAAGTGTATTTTTATAGACAGAAAAATAATTATAAATGCAATAATACCCTTTGTTTGGGAGACATCCATCTTTTCTCTTTTAAGTTATTCTAGTACCTGTACGATTGAATAATAACCAAATTATAATGGTCCATATAGAAAACCAGTACTTAATATATAATTTTGAAATAGACTCGTATCATTTAATGACTGAATAAGTTATGCAAAGATGTCGAAGCTGGCAGCCGAACAGGAGAACATGTGAAGAAAGTTGGCCATGGAGTAGTGCCAATGATAATGCCTGCGAGGTGCTGGATGTACCAGAACAAGGAATTTTAAGCCTCAGATCAGGGTGTACACCTAGGGCAGAAGATAAAATTTTAATAGCTCAATATAGCGTCCAATCAGAAAATATAGCATTGAATTCAAAAGAAGCAAACATGGTAAACCATTCGGCAGAATTCAGAAAGAATAGGAAGCCAACAACAGCTAACCAAGCATATGTCTAGAATTTCAATCAGCCACACACGATGTGGTAAAAAACATTCTAAACTAACCCAAAAGATCACAAAGGTAGGATGTCAAGTGCCTATGAACAGTCGAAGCAAAAGCAACGGCAAAAAACCGAAATCAGAAAACCCGAAACAGATTGCTTTGATAAGAACAGCCACTTTACATTTTAATACTAGGAACTGTTCCGACTGTTGCTTTTGGCTAGTTTCGGAAGTCGACGAGAGCAGCAGTCCGAAAAATAGTGGCAGCAGAACTGATTTTTAGCCTACTTTGATTTTACCTATACGTACAGCTGTGTTCAAAAAAATAGGAATGTAGTTGTCTTGCGCGGCAACGACGTGGCATGAAATCCACAAAGTCCTGACAAAGCTGCACAGATATTTTGCCCAATCCTTCTTGAACTGCCTGCCAACGTTGCACTTTGTTTGATGGATTAACATTTGCCACAAGTATGAAACTTTGACCTTAATACACAATTGTGTATATTTTGGGAACTGCTGGTCGAACTGCAAAGCATACGTTACAAATTGCTTTGCGTCACTTCTTTGGTTCTGAAGTCTGCTTATACGTCACTTCTTTGGTTATCAATTTTTGAGCTCCTTGGAGTAAATATGCGTTTTACAGTTCATCTTCATCTCTGAAAACAAATTCGTGCGAATCTTTTGAAGCCGAACTTCGTGATACGGTGGAATTTTCCGATTTTTTGAATTCCATTATTTTGTTCCAAATCGTTTTTAAATGTGTTGCTGTTTCTGCTTTTGGTTGTCAGTCAGTGTGTGTTGGAAGCGTGGATCCAAATATAGACACGAAATTAAAAACTTGTTATTGAACAATGTTTTTAATCGCGTCTCTATAGAACATTTAACATGTTTTGGACAATGACTTTTACATTTTCAACATGTGATTCAGCTGCAATTTTCTCCGTACAAATTTTAAATTTAGCCACTGCGCATAAAAATCACTAAAGTGCAATTGCTCCTCTTGCAATGGTGTGAAAATGTTACAAAAATCTTCTATAAAGCACAATAATTTTGAATTGATTTCAAAATTCTCTTCCTCAGATTTATTTTTAATTGACTAAATTCTGAGCAAGAATTGAATCAAATCATTCAGCATGTTATAAGTTGAACCCTACCTGGTCGGACAAACTAATTGGGGGAGTTTCAATTCGCATTTCAAAAATTTGCGAAAGCTTGCATCACAGACAATATTTTGGTTGCTTTTAGCATATTCGCGCCGTTGTCTGATGTTATAGAAATTATTTGTTTTAAATCTATGTCGTACTTTGCAAGGACTTTCAGTATTTCAGTTGCAAGATTTTTTGCAGTACTTGAACCTACACCTTTCAGTTCGACCATTCCAAAAATGACGGATTTTATGTTGTGCGCATGCATAAATTGTGCACTTACACCGAATACGTTGCGCGTTAACCTTGTTGCACTGTCGGAAGCAAAAGCAACACAAAGTACACTGATAGTCGTCGTTGCCCACTGGTAACTACAGGTAAGCAAGTCGACAGCAAGAAATTTTTTTTTTTTTAACGTTTAATATATATTTGTTGAATCTACTCTTAAATTACAGCCTAACAAGTTTGAGATCTTTTTCTTAATCTAGTACCTATGATATATCCAGGGGATATTGCAGGCGGCCCTAATCATTTATTATTGGGTTGGTCTGTCATTTCTTTTAAGACGAGTTCTATTATTAGTTCGCGTAAGGGAATTGGCAAGAACATTACATCCGGTTTCGCAGAATATTTTAGTTGTTGACTACCTATTTCATATTTTACGCTAGGTATATTTAGATCATTTTGAATGTTGTCGTTCCGTATGTACCACGGATTGTGATTGTGATTGTGATAAGTGATTGATCTTAAAATCTTCGACTGCGCCCTTTGTATAATGTCGATATTGCTGGTACTTGCATTTCCCCATAGTACGGCGCAGTAAGTCCAGATGGGTTTCAGTACGGAGTTGTATAGGGAGGACTTCATACTCCAGACGTAGAGGGGACCGACCATTGATGATCCAATGTATGCTACTCGCTGTCAGTTTAAGCTGTGACTTTTTTGCCTCGATGTGCTTGCGCCAAGTTAGACTTCTGTCTAGGTGGATACCAAGGTAAGTGACATCCGCGGCTTGAGTAATTGGTACGTTGATTAGCATTATAGCTGGACAGTTTCTTTTGTTAAGCGTAAATGTAACATGTTTGCATTTCTGCTCGTTGACCCGGATACGCCAGGTTGCTGGCCATTCCTCTACCACCTTGAGGTGTTCCTCTAATTTTGCAGAATTGTATTGGGCATTTGGATCTGCTGAAGATTGCCGTGTCATCGACAAAAGTGGACGTTGTAAGTCCTAAACTCGTTGGTAAGTCTGCAGTGTACAGCAGGTAGAGCAATGGGCCGAGTACACTGCCTTGCGGTACACCAGCTTCGATTTCAAAGTCAGCCGAGACGGAGCCATTATATCTTACAGCGAATTTTCTATTGTAAACGTAAGATTCCATGAGTTTGTGGGTGTACTGTGGGAGTTTCTGCCGGATTTTGAACATACGACCCTCCAGCCAAACTCTGTCAAACTCTGGGCAACGTCGAGAAAGACAGCCGTACAGTATTCTTTTTGTTCGAATGCTGTTCGTATTTCGGATGTTATACGATTGACTTGTTCAATTGTCCCATGTTTTTCGCGGAAGTCGAACTGATGTGAAGGGATTGTGTTCGCCGATGGCAGTAATGAGTTTAGACGAATCTGCAGGACCTTTTCAAAAAGCTTCGAAAGACACATGCAGCAAACTAATTGTCCTACAGGATGATGGTTGGGTTTTGTCCTTTCCGACTTTAGGAATCATGATGATAGTGGACCTTTTCCATGCTCTTGGGAAGTAGCCAATTCTTATTATAGCGTTGAACATTTTGCAGATGTATTGTATGGGGTCATGTATTAGGTCATGGCCAGGGGCTTTGTTCAACTTTATGTGGTGTTTAATAACTGCAGTGATCTCATCCGATTGGAGTTCCGAGTACTCACTATCCGTTAATATGCTTGAAGGGGGAAATGCAAATGAGTTTGATGTTGGATTTGGCTGGAAAACCATTTTAAGGTGTGTGGCAAATACGGATGCCCTCTCTTCGTCACTGCGGGCCCATCCACCGGTAGGACCCCTTATTGGTGAAACTGTCTCTGTAGGAGCGCTTACAGTTGGGTGGGCCTTCCACAGAGGATGTTCAGTGCTGGATGGACTGAGATTTTCTATGTATTTCCTTTGAGCCCAGATTTCCTCTTGTCTTAACTCCTTGGAGAGGTTGCGGCTGGCATGCCTTAGGCGAAGTTTTGCTGCTGGTGATCGAGTAACCTGCCATTCTCTTCTTAGACGTCGTTTTTCCGTTACTAATTGTTCTATCCGCCGGTTCGTAGGCCTGACAGCAGGTTTAGCATGTGGAGTAGATACTCTTGCTGCAGCTCCCATCATCGTCTTAAGTGTAGAGACGCACATGTCAATGTCCTCTGCAGCGTCCAGTTTCGGTGAACAGTCAATGTGGGCACTCATGTACATTTTAAATTTAAGCCAATTTGTTTTGTTGTTTGTAAGTATATATGAGCGATCAAGTACTTGAGGTCTTGTTAACAGTGTAAATAGCACTGGAGAGTGATCGGAGGTTAAATCGCGGAATCCTCTTGGTTACTGCGAAATCAATCAAGTCAGGCACTTTCTGTGGATCTGTAAGCCAATAAGTAGGCCTACCCGGTGAGACGCAATCCATCTTATTGAGGGGGTTGACTATTGTGTTGTACAACTGCTTGCCTTTAGGATTTACCAGGCGAGATCCCCAGTGCGTATGTTTGGCGTTATAGTTCCCTGCTGCAATGAAGCGTTCTCCGAGTGTGTTAAAGAAACCGATGAATTCCTTTTCAGAGATTGAGAAGCGTGGTGGGCAGTACAGGGCAACCAACGTAGTGTTGCCGCAGCTGGTTTGGACGGTTATAGCAGTTGCTTGTAGGTGCTGTGTTTCGAATCTGTTGAGGAACGAGTGTTTTATACGGTTTTTGATTAAGATACAAGTCCTGCCATGAGCTTTTCCGTCTGGATGGTTTGTTGCGTAGAAGGCATATTTTGGTATTTGAAAATTATTTTTTGATGTTAAATGTGTTTCAGATATCAGCATGACGTCGATTTCACTTGAGTCTAGGAACAGACTCATTTTTGTGCTTGGAGACGCCGTTAGCATTCCAAAGACATAGACTTAGGGAATGCATTATTTATTCTCGATAAGCTTCTGGATAAACAGGTTTTGATTCCGCATTAGTTCCTGCATACAGTTTTGCATGAACGTCATAAAAGCAGTCATGTTTTGATTAAGTGAGATCAATAGGGCCTCTAAACCACTTGGAGTTTGCTGGCCAACTTCTGGTGCGGGTTCGCGGGCTCCGTCTGTCCAGTCCGGAGTACACTAGCGAAGGATACACTAGGATTGGCTGTAGCAGGCATGTTGGATGATCTAACAGCCTTGGCGAAGAATACCTCCGGTGTAGTTTTGGAGGCGTTGAAGGTGATTTTTGGTCCAGCTGGGGGTTTTCGCCCGTTTAGGTGCGATTTAAGATCCTTGAAGACAGGACATCCCCTGTAGTGGGCTGTGTGGTTCCCTCCACAGTTACTGCATAGGGGGGCAAATGCCATCTTTATGATGTTCGCCGCAGCCAACACACACTGACCTAAGATTGCAATTGTTAGCGGTGTGGATGTATTCCTTGCAGTTTTTACACTGAGGTGGTTGGTATCTCTTATGAGGCTCCTCTACGGTGATTCTTCTGTGCAAAAGGAGATGAAGGTTGTAGATTGGATGCACTTCATTTGGCTTCGTCCACTTTGCATCTGGTTGGAGCTCGATTTTACAGAGCGGCTGTGCGACTTTATTCCTGTTGATGATGTTGACAACGGACTTAACCGCAAACCCTTTTTCGGCCAATGCGTCTGCTATTTCTTGGGGTGGGACCGATGGCTCGATCCCCTGTAACACAACCTGGAGCCCTTTACTGCTTTTTAGTTGGTAGGTATAGAAGTTGATGTTAGCATTACTGAGGTACTTTTCGATGATGCGGAAATTGTCCTCAGTTTGGATTTCACATTTAATTTCTTTTATGTTACCCCTGTTGAGAGGGGTTACAACAAAGTTATTTGCCCCTACTGTTTCTACTAGCTTCGAAATCAGGACGCTGCAGTTGGCTCCACGGATGTATAAAGAGGGTGGTCTAGCCGATTTAACTTTATCTACAACGCCAGCTTGATCGTCTTGCTGATAGCAATATGATTGTAAATAGGCGTCTCTGTGGTGACTGAGAGCCCTACACAATTTTTGCAAACGCGGTCTTTTTATTTTTACACTAAATTTTGCGGAGTGCATTAAAAAACACGTCTGCACGCGGCGGCGGCGAATTTATGAAATGATAAAGATTTTACAACTAATTCTAAATCACTGCGGGGCGACGCAAGATCTATTGGCGCAAACTATACGCGGGCTAAACGTGGATTTGGCAGTACTAAGCGAGCCTTACAAGACTAAAACTGGATGTTTTGGTCAAATGGGCCTGTAGTAACAGAGCGCCGGCCGCAGACTACGTGATACATATTTGGCTATACAGCTGCTACCTACCACATAGACTTAGTAAAATAAAAGTCATTATTGGTGGAGATTTTAGCTAGAAGCTTTTACCATATTAGATCTGGCGACAGAAAACTAATCAGAAATGCAAAAATACCACTTTTTGGTAGGCATCCGTCTTTTCTCTATAAAGTTGTTCCAGTGCCTGTACGATTAAACAATAATCAAATGGTAATGGTTCCCCATTCCTCTACCACCTTGAGGTGTTCCTCTAATTTTGCAGAGGCTTGTATTGGGCATTTGGATCTGCTGAGGATTGCCGTGTCATCGACAAAAGTGGACGTTGTAAGTCCTAAACTCGTTGGTAAGTCTGCAGTGTACAGCAGGTAGAGCAATGGGCCGAGTACACTGCCTTGCGGTACACCAGCTTCGATTTCAAAGACAGCCGAGACGGAGCCATTATATCTTACAGCGAATTTTCTATTGTAAACGTAAGATTCCATGAGTTTGTGGGTGTACTGTGGGAGTTTCTGCCGGATTTTGAACATAAGACCCTCCAGCCAAACTCTGTCGAAAGCCTGGGCAACGTCGAGAAAGACAGCCGTACAGTATTCTTTTAGTTCGAATGCTGTCCGTATTTCGGATGTTATACGATTGACTTGTTCAATTGTCCCATGTTTTTTCGCGGAAGCCGAACTGATGTGAAGGGATTGTGTTCTCCGATGCCAGTAATGAGATTAGACGAATCTGCAGGACCTTTTCAAAAAGCTTCGAAAGACACATGCAGCAAACTAATTGTCCTATAGGATGATGGTTGGGTTTTGCCCTTTCCCACTTTAGGAATCATGATAATAGTGGACCTTTTCCATGCTCTTGGGAAGTAGCCAATTCTTATTATAGCGTTGAACATTTTGCAGATGTATTGTATGGGGTCATGTATTAGGTCATGGCCAGGGGGCTTTGTTCAACTTTATGTAGTTTTTAATAACTGCAGTGATCTCATCCGATTGGAGTTCGAGTACTCACTATCCATTAATGTGCTTGAAGGGGGAAATACAAATGAGTTTGATGTTGGATTTGGCTGGAAAACCATTTTAAGGTGTGTGGCAAATACGGATGCCCTCTCTTCGTCACTGCGGGCCCATCCACCGGTAGGACCCCTTATTGGTGAAACTGTCTCTGTAGGAGCGCTTACAGTTGTGTGGGCCTTCCACAGAGGATGTTCAGTGCTGGATGGACTGAGCTTTTCTATGTATTTCGTATGAGCCCAGATTTCCTCTTGTCTTAACTCCTTGGAGAGGTTGCGGCTGGCATGCCTCAGACGTCGTTTTTCCGTTACTAATTGTTCTATCCGCCGGTTCGTAGGCCTGACAGCAGGTTTAGCGTAAGTAGAGGCATGTGGAGTAGATACTCTTGCTGCAGCTCCCATCATCGTCTTAAGTGTAGAGACGCACATGTCAATGTCCTCTGCAGCGTCCAGTTTCGGCGAACAGTCAATGTGGGCACTCATGTACATTTTAAATTTAAGCCAATTTGTTTTGTTGTTTGTAAGTATATATGGGCGATCAAGTACTTGAGGTCTTGTTAACAGTGTAAATAGCACTGGAGAGTGATCGGAGGTTAAATCTAGCAGTGTTTCCGCAGTGATCCCATTACGCGGAATCCTCTTGGTTACTGCGAAATCAATCAAGTCAGGCACTTTCTGTGGATCTGTGGGCCAATAAGTAGGCCTACCCGGTGAGACGCAATCCATCTTATTGAGGGGGTTGACTATTGTGTTGTACAACTGCTTGCCTTTAGGATTTACCAGGCGAGATCCCCAGTGCGTATGTTTGGCGTTATAGTCCCCTGCTGCAATGAAGCGTTCTCCGAGTGTGTTAAAGAAACCGATGAATTCCTTTTCAGAGATTGAGAAGCGTGGTGGGCAGTACAGGGCAACCAACGTAGTGTTGCCGCAGCTGGTTTGGACGGTTATAGCAGTTGCTTGTAGGTGCTGTGTTTCGAATCTGTTGAGGAACGAGTGTTTTATACGGTTTTTGATTAAGATACAAGTCCTGCCATGAGCTTTTCCGTCTGGATGGTTTGTTGCGTAGAAGGCATATTTTGGTATTTGAAAATTATTTTTTGATGTTAAAAGTGTTTCAGATATCAGCATGACGTCGATTTCACTTGAGTCTAGGAACAGTTGCGGTTCATTTTTGTGCTTGGAGACGCCGTTAGCATTCCAAAGAAATAGACTTAGGGAATGCATTATTTATTCTCGATAAGCTTCTGGATAAGCAGGTTTTGATTCCGCATTAGTTCCTGCATACAGTTTTGCATGAACGTCATAAAAGCAGTCATGTTTTGATTAAGTGAGATCAATAGGGCCTCTAAACCACTTGGAGTTTGCAGGCCAACTTCTGGTGCGGGTTCGCGGGTTCCGTCTGTCCAGTCCGGAGTACACTAGCGAAGGATACACTAGGATTGGCTGTAGCAGGCATGTTAGATGATCTAACAGCCTTGGCGAAGAATACCTCCGGTGTAGTTTTGGAGGCGTTGAAGGTGATTTTTGGTCCAGCTGGGGGTTTACGCCCGTTTAGGTGCGATTTAAGATCCTTGAAGACAGGACATCCCCTGTAGTGGGCTGTGTGGTTCCCTCCACAGTTACTGCATAGTCTTAGTGCGACGTTGTTTCTGTCCTTGGGGCAAACGCCATCTTTATGATGTTCGCCGCAGCCAACACACACTGACCTAAGATTGCAATTGTTAGCGGTGTGGATGTATTCCTGGCAGTTTTTACACTGAGGTGGTTGGTATCTCTTATGAGGCTCCTCTACGGTGATTCTTCTGTGCAAAAGGAGCTGAAGGTTGTAGATTGGATGCACTTCATTTGGCTTCGTCCACTTTGCATCTGGTTGGAGCTCGATTTTACAGAGCGGCTGTGCGACTTTATTCCTGTTGTTGATGATGTTGACAACGGACTTAACCGCAAACCCTTTGTCTGCTATTTCTTGGGGTGGGACCGATGGCTCGATCCCCTTTAACACAACCTGGAGCCCTTTAGTGCTTTTTAGTTGGTAGGTATAGAAGTTGATGTTAGCATTACGGAGGTACTTTTCGATGATGCGGAAATTGTCTTCAGTTTGGGTTTCACATTTAATTTCTTTTATGTTACCCCTGTTGAGAGGGGTTACAACAAAGTTATTTGCCCCTACTGTTTCTACTAGCTTCGAAATCAGGACACTGCAGTTGGCTCCACGGATGTATAAAGGGGGTGGTCTATCCGATTTAACTTTATCTACAACGCCAGCTTGATCGTCTTGTTGATCGGCAAGAATTTTAAAACGATTCCCGCTTAGAAGTGCTACTCGTTCATTTGATTTGGTTATTTTCGGCGTATTTCCACTTTTTTTTCTTTTGCGGATTTAGCTTCCGCTTTGTTATTTTAATATATCTATCCATTCCAGTTTAAACAGAAGGCGTTGAGTTTATTATCGTGGCTGACTCTGGGCGACTTGTCGTTGACGGCTTGAGGCAGGTCAATACTTCGGTAGACGTTGCAGTAGTTGCTGTCAACGAGCTGACGGTGCTGGTCGGTGCAATCGGTGACCCAGTTATCGATATTGATGGAGAAGCACACTGCTCTCTCAACGGTAAATTGCTGTTGATTGCTGAGTGGCTTGCACTTTCGGTGTTATTGCTTACGGTAGCATTCAGTGGGGTCGGCTACACCACCGCAAAGTACGCTTCGTTGCGTTGGACGTAGTTCTTGTAGCTGTTGCTGGTGGGGATCGAGAGAGCTTGGGCCCGAATTGGTGGACATGGCTTTTCCAGGCTTTCCTGTTGCAACTTAGCATTTATTGCTATTAGAACTAATAGCAATATGATTGTAAATAGGCGTCTCTGTGGTGACTGAGAGCCCTACACAATTTTTGCAAACGCGGTCTTTTTTATTTTTTACACTAAATTTTGCGGAGTGCATTAAAAAACACGTCTGCACGCGGCGGCGGCGAATTTATGAAATGATAAAGATTTTACAACTAATTCTAAATCACTGCGGGGCGACGCTAAACGTGGATTTGGCAGTACTAAGCGAGCCTTACAAGACTAAAACTGGATGTTTTGGTCAAATGGGCCTGTAGTAACAGAGCGCCGGCCGCAGACTACGTGATATTTGGCTATACAGCTGCTACCTACCACATAGACTTAGTAAAAAAAAAGTCATTATTGGTGGAGATTTTAGCTAGAAGCTTTTACCATATTAGATCTGGCGACAGAAAACTAATCATAAATGCAAAAATACCACTTTTTGGTATGCATCCGTCTTTTCTCTATAAAGTTGTTCAAGTGCCTGTACGATTAAACAATAATCAAATGGTAATGGTCCATATAAATAGCCAGTACTAAAAGTATAACTTTGAAATAGACTCGTATCATCTAATGTCGAACAGGAGAACATGTGAAGAAAGTTGGCCATGGAGTAGTGCCAATGATAATGCCTGCGATATGATACCTTTTTAACAAATCTAGTTGCGTATACACAACTGTTGGCCAATTTCTCGGCTATATAATAAACTGCTACTCGGTTGGATTCGATAATTCAAACTTCCCTTGCCACATTCTTCCCGAAACAGATTAGACGACGTTATGTAGTTTTACATTTATTTTTTGCGTCCGTCGCATTCGAATTCTCTTGTTACAGTGATTTCATATATTCTTATATGCTACGAGAGAGAGTAATTCAAAGTGAAGTGTAAAGGGAAACGCAAGAAGAGAGCCAACAGTGATGCTAGATTAAGTTTAAATTCAGGAGTTCTCCTCCATCATGCTCCCCCTGTTGAAAGAACCAACTTTCAAATAAATGATTCTGGAAGCGGAGCGATCTTGGCCTTTTAAAGATTCCTTTTGCAGTCCTAAGTTCGACCACTCGAATTTTTGAATTCAGGTCCGGCATTTACAGACACTACTCTTGCTAAAGGCCAATGTTGAGCCGGCACGTTGTCTTCGTGTACTATAACTAGTTGTCCCAAGGCCACATTTGGTTTTCCGTAAATCCATTTGCTGCGTTGTTGTCAGTTATGAACATAATCCCGTGCCCACAGTGTCCAGAATGGTTGTTTCAAATAGGTCACTCGCTGCCATCTATCCAGATACCGAAATTCCGATCCGGGAGGGTCCGTGGAATGGTAAAGTAATGATTCTGGTACCGACGTTAATTCGGTTCCAATCAGCAAATGCCCAGGAGTAAGAGCATTAAAATCGTTGGGGTCATCTGAAGTGGGTGCTATTGGCCTTGAATAAAGGATAGCTTCCACATCCGAGAATACAGTGAGTAGTTCCTCGAAAGTAAGAGATGCGTTTGAAATACTCTTCAGAGCCAGTGTCTCTGCTAATTTTACTGACGCTTCCCAGAGGCCGCTAAAGTGTGGAGCGCTAGGGGGAATAAAGCAAAAGTTAAATCCTTAAATTTAACTATATGTTTTTATGTGACTTATGACGTCTGAGGTAAACAATTTTGACTTAAACTTGTAGCAGCGCCAACAAAATTTGTGGCGTTGTCGCAAACCATGCGCAATGGTACGCCACGGCGCGCTACAAATCTACGTATACAAAGCAGAAATGCATTTGTTGACAATTCGGAGACTAATTCAATATGAATTGCCTTTGAAGCAAAACATTGCCGCATATGTTTTGTACGGCGGCCTTCCGCGAATACGGTAAGACGGGGGAAAAACGGACGCAAAAATCTACTCCTGTTACTAGGAATGGTCTTTCAGCTCGTAGTCGATCAGCAGGTAGGTTGCCCATCAGTTGAGTTATGAGGCGAGGTTTGATGTGAAAGCAGCGGATGCAGCTTCGCAAAACTTTTCTAATCAAGCTCGTGCGTTGATTACCCAAATTCGTTCTCGTAAAAAGAGATAAAATAAACTTTCAGCCAGCATGAAGATTTTTGTTGTGCAAGAATTCGATGTATAGCTTGGTAAAACGATGATTTTGAGGTAGCAGGGCCTGGTGCTTGGCGTTGAATGGAAGGTCTCCGTTTTCAAGACGTCCTCCGACTCTCATTACACATACTGCAGTTTGTCCAAATGTCATTGTGTGCATGAATGGTGTCAAACGCTGTAGACATGGTGTTAAGGTTTGTTTGGTTTTTAGTAAAGATATTTCATCAGCATAACATTCTTGTTGTATTAGTGCAACAATTTTCCAAAACGATTGATACATTTCTGTCTCACTAATGCGAATATCGGCTATTGATGATGAACTTAGAGTGCGGTGGGCAGTACAGGGCAACCAACGTAGTGTTGCCGCAGCTGGTTTGGACGGTTATAGCAGTTGCTTGTAGGTGCTGTGTTTCGAATCTGTTGAGGAACGAGTGTTTTATACGGTTTTTGATTAAGATACAAGTCCTGCCATGAGCTTTTCCGTCTGGATGGTTTGTTGCGTAGAAGGCATATTTTGGTATTTGAAAATTATTTTTTGATGTTAAAAGTGTTTCAGATATCAGCATGACGTCGATTTCACTTGAGTCTAGGAACAGTTGCGGTTCATTTTTGTGCTTGGAGACGCCGTTAGCATTCCAAAGAAATAGACTTAGGGAATGCATTATTTATTCTCGATAAGCTTCTGGATAAGCAGGTTTTGATTCCGCATTAGTTCCTGCATACAGTTTTGCATGAACGTCATAAAAGCAGTCATGTTTTGATTAAGTGAGATCAATAGGGCCTCTAAACCACTTGGAGTTTGCAGGCCAACTTCTGGTGGGGTTCGCGGGTTCCGTCTGTCCAGTCCGGAGTACACTAGCGAAGGATACACTAGGATTGGCTGTAGCAGGCATGTTAGATGATCTAACAGCCTTGGCGAAGAATACCTCCGGTGTAGTTTTGGAGGCGTTGAAGGTGATTTTTGGTCCAGCTGGGGGGTTTACGCCCGTTTAGGTGCGATTTAAGATCCTTGAAGACAGGACATCCCCTGTAGTGGGCTGTGTGGTTCCCTCCACAGTTACTGCATAGTCTTAGTGCGACGTTGTTTCTGTCCTTGGGGCAAACGCCATCTTTATGATGTTCGCCGCAGCCAACACACACTGACCTAAGATTGCAATTGTTAGCGGTGTGGATGTATTCCTGGCAGTTTTTACACTGAGGTGGTTGGTATCTCTTATGAGGCTCCTCTACGGTGATTCTTCTGTGCAAAAGGAGCTGAAGGTTGTAGATTGGATGCACTTCATTTGGCTTCGTCCACTTTGCATCTGGTTGGAGCACGATTTTTACAGAGCGGCTGTGCGACTTTATTCCTGTTGTTGATGATGTTGACAACGGACTTAACCGCAAACCCTTTGTCTGCTATTTCTTGGGGTGGGACCGATGGCTCGATCCCCTTTAACACAACCTGGAGCCCTTTAGTGCTTTTTAGTTGGTAGGTATAGAAGTTGATGTTAGCATTACGGAGGTACTTTTCGATGATGCGGAAATTGTCTTCAGTTTGGGTTTCACATTTAATTTCTTTTATGTTACCCCTGTTGAGAGGGGTTACAACAAAGTTATTTGCCCCTACTGTTTCTACTAGCTTCGAAATCAGGACACTGCAGTTGGCTCCACGGATGTATAAAGGGGTGGTCTATCCGATTTAACTTTATCTACAACGCCAGCTTGATCGTCTTGTTGATCGGCAAGAATTTTAAAACGATTCCCGCTTAGAAGTGCTACTCGTTCATTTGATTTGGTTATTTTCGGCGTATTTCCACTTTTTTTCTTTTGCGGATTTAGCTTCCGCTTTGTTATTTTAATATATCTATCCATTCCAGTTTAAACAGAAGGCGTTGAGTTTATTATCGTGGCTGACTCTGGGCGACTTGTCGTTGACGGCTTGAGGCAGGTCAATACTTCGGTAGACGTTGCAGTAGTTGCTGTCAACGAGCTGACGGTGCTGGTCGGTGCAATCGGTGACCCAGTTATCGATATTGATGGAGAAGCACACTGCTCTCTCAACGGTAAATTGCTGTTGATTGCTGAGTGGCTTGCACTTTCGGTGTTATTGACCTTACGGTAGCATTCAGTGGGATCGGCTACACCACCGCAAAGTACGCTTCGTTGCGTTGGACGTAGTTCTTGTAGCTGTTGCTGGTGGGGATCGAGAGAGCTTGGGCCCGAATTGGTGGACATGGCTTTTCCAGGCTTTCCTGTTGCAACTTAGCATTTATTGCTATTAGATACTAATAGCAATATGATTGTAAATAGGCGTCTCTGTGGTGACCTGAACGAATGAGCCCTACACAATTTTGCAAAACGCGGTTTTTTTATTTTTTACACTAAATTTTGCGGAGTGCATTAAAAAACACGTCTGCACGGCGGCGGCGAAGCGTTTATGAAATGATAAAGATTTTACAACTAATTCTAAATCACTGCGGGGCGACGCTAAACGTGGATTTGGCAGTACTAAGCGAGCCTTACAAGACTAAAACTGGATGTTTTGGTCAAATGGGCCTGTAGTAACAGAGCGCCGGCCGCAGACTACGTGATATTTGGCTATACAGCTGCTACCTACCACATAGACTTAGTAAAAAAAAAGTCATTATTGGTGGAGATTTTAGCTAGAAGCTTTTCACCATATTAGATCTGGCGACAGAAAACTAATCATAAATGCAAAAATACCACTTTTTGGTATGCATCCGTCTTTTCTCTATAAAGTTGTTCAAGTGCCTGTACGATTAAACAATAATCAAATGGTAATGGTCCATATAAATAGCCAGTACTAAAAGTATAACTTTGAAATAGACTCGTATCATCTAATGTCGAACAGGAGAACATGTGAAGAAAGTTGGCCATGGAGTAGTGCCAATGATAATGCCTGCGATATGATACCTTTTAACAAATCTAGTTGCGTATACACAACTGTTGGCCAATTTCTCGGCTATATAATAAACTGCTACTCGGTTGGATTCATAATTCAAACTTCCCTTGCCACCATTCTTCCCGAAACAGATTAGACGACGTTATGTAGTTTTACATTTATTTTTTTGTCCGTCGTTGCATTCGAATTCTCTTGTTACAGTGATTTCATATATTCTTATATGCTACGAGAGGGAGTAATTCAAAGTGAAGTGTAAAGGGAAACGCAAGAAGAGAGCCAACAGTGATGCTAGATTAAGTTTAAATTCAGGAGTTCTCCTCCATCATGCCCCCCTGTTGAAAGAACCAACTTTCAAATAAATGATTCTGGAAGCGGAGCGATCTTGGCCTTTAAAGATTCCTTTTGCAGTCCTAAGTTCGACCACTCGAATTTTTGAATTCAGGTCCGGCATTTACAGACACTACTCTTGCTAAAGGCCAATGTTGAGCCGGCACGTTGTCTTCGTGTACTATAACTAGTTGTCCCAAGGCCACATTTGGTTTTCCGTAAATCCATTTGCTGCGTTGTTGTCAGTTATGAACATAATCCCGTGCCCACAGTGTCCAGAATGGTTGTTTCAAATAGGTCACTCGCTGCCATCTATCCAGATACCGAAATTCCGATCCGGGAGGGTCCGTGGAATGGTAAAGTAATGATTCTGGTACCGACGTTAATTCGGTTCCAATCAGCAAATGCCCAGGAGTAAGAGCATTAAAATCGTTGGGGTCATCTGAAGTGGGTGCTATTGGCCTTGAATAAAGGATAGCTTCCACATCCGAGAATACAGTGAGTAGTTCCTCGAAAGTAAGAGATGCGTTTGAAATACTCTTCAGAGCCAGTGTCTCTGCTAATTTTACTGACGCTTCCCAGAGGCCGCTAAAGTGTGGGCGTAGGGAATAAAGCAAAAGTTAAATCCTTAAATTTAACTATATGTTTTTATGTGACTTATGACGTCTGAGGTAAACAATTTTGACTTAAACTTGTAGCAGCGCCAACAAAATTTGTGGCGTTGTCGCAAACCATGCGCAATGGTACGCCACGGCGCGCTACAAATCTACGTATACAAAGCAGAAATGCATTTGTTGACAATTCGGAGACTAATTCAATATGAATTGCCTTTGAAGCAAAACATTGCCGCATATGTTTTGTACGGCGGCCTTCCGCGAATACGGTAAGACGTGTAAAAAAGGGACGCAAAAATCTACTCCTGTTACTAGGAATGGTCTTTCAGCTCGTAGTCGATCAGCAGGTAGATTGCCCATCAGTTGAGTTATGAGGCGAGGTTTAAAGTGAAAGCAGCGGATGCAGCTTCGCACAACTTTTCTAATCAACGCTCGTGCGTTGATTACCCAAATTCGTTCTCGTAAAAGAGATAAAATAAACTTTGGGCCAGCATGAAGATTTTTGTTGTGCAAGAATTCGATGTATAGCTTGGTAAAACGATGATTTTGAGGTAGCAGGGCCTGGTGCTTGGCGTTGAATGGAAGGTCTCCGTTTTCAAGACGTCCTCCGACTCTCATTACACATACTGCAGTTTGTCCAAATGTCATTGTGTGCATGAATGGTGTCAAACGCTGTAGACATGGTGTTAAGGTTTGTTTGGTTTTTAGTAAAGATATTTCATCAGCATAACATTCTTGTTGTATTAGTGCAACAATTTTCCAAAACGATTGATACATTTCTGTCTCACTAATGCGAATATCGGCTATTGATGATGAACTTAGAGTGCGATCAGGCTTCACTTTGTTCACGCTGCGATAGAGGTATGAAACAATTCGAACGATTCGAATATACGATGAAGAATTATTTATGATCATATTAAGAATAGATTGTGAATTAGCGTTGTCTGCTCTGCTACAAAGAAGTGCTGACTTGGTTCTTACCTCGATAGGCGACGGAACGGGTTCCCTAAGAATTGGCCATTCGGCCTTAGACAATTTTAAAAATGTTGGCCCTGTTATCCACATGCTTGTTTGCAGCTCTGATGTCCGACAACCACGAGAAACAATGTCTGCTGGATTCTTAGTAGAAGGGACGTGCTTCCATATTATTTCTTCCGTGTGTTGTTGTAACTCTGATACTCTATTTGCTACAAAACAATTTAGTGTTGATGCATGAAGTTTCAGCCATTGCAGAACAATTTTTGAATCGGTCCAAAAGTATACCTTGTCGATGTATAATTTTAATGTCCTTTCGAATTTGCGCCAAGTCCGACTGAGCAACAATGCTCCGCACAGTTCTAACTTAGGCAATGACTGTGTCTTGGTAGGTGCTATCTTTGATTTCGCAACGAGTAAAGTGACTTTGACTCCACTCGGGAATTCTGATCGAACATAAATACAGCATCCGTACGCTCTTTCGGATGCGTCAGCGAATTTCCGTGTATTTCGACCATCGAGGTTTTACGTTTTTGATGTGTTTACATATCGTGGTATTTGTAGATTTGATAAGTCTTTAAGATCCTGTAAAAGTTCTTTCCATCTTTCCTTAATTCGACCATCGACAGGCTCATCCCAATCTAGGCCCTTGAGTGTCAAGTCTTGCATAAGAATTTTGCACCGAACAATGACCGGACTTATGAATCCCAGCAAGTCAAACATTCTTGCTACTACTGAAAGAATTGATCGTTTGGTAAATGGTTCTTGGTGGTCACAAATGTATCGAAATGTAAAGATGTCGCTGCTGGGCATCCACGTCATTCCCAGAGTTTTGGTAGTGTCTTGATCTTCCATGGCGATAAATACTTCGTCTTCTGAAGTTTTCGTAATTTCCTTGCAGTTGCTACTAAATTTTGTAAGATGCAATCCAGCCTGTGCTAAGATGTCTACTGTATCATTTTTAATGTGTTGAAGCTCGGTTACGCTATCAGCTCCGGTTAGCAAGTCATCCACATATAAGTCGTTGCGTAATGTTTTAGCTCCTATAGGATGATCATGTGAGTACAAATCGGCAATATGGTGAACACCTCTGATAGCTAAGAAGGGTGCAGCTGACATGCCATATGTCACGGTGTTGAGCTCGTAAGTTTTTAGTTCTTCTGTTTTTGTTGGTCGCCATACAATGCGCTGAAATCTCCGGTCTCTTGGATTTATGACAAATTGGCGATACATCTTGGCTATGTCGCCTGTAAGTGCATACCTGTTCAGACGAAATGATAGAAATGTTATAAATAGGTCTTGTTGAATTGTGGGGCCAATCATTAACAGCTCATTTAATGATTTTCCCGATGATGTTTTAGCCGAAGCATCAAACACAACTCTAAGTTTCGTAGTAACGCTTTGCGGACGCAACACGCAATGATGAGGTATGTAATAATGCGGTTCGTTCTGGCTTGCAACAGGTTTGAGAGACATGTGGCCAAGTTTTACATACTCTTGATGAAATCTACATATGCTTGTTTTAGTTGATCGTCGCGGTCGAGACGATTTTCTAAGGATTTGAAACGCCGTACTGCGTTGTCGTAGGAGAATCCTAACTTCTCTGGGGGTTCCTTAAATGGAAGTCGAACTTGGAGTCTTCCATCAGATTTTACACTTGCATTTTTACAAAAATGGCTTTCGCATTCCTGTTCTTCTTTGGTTTGCCGGTTACCAGCAAACTCACAATCTTCAATTTCCCAAAATCTTTTAACTAGAAGATCAAGTGATGGGTTGACGTGTACCAATAAACATTGTTGTCGAGGCCTTTCGTGTGTGGTTTCCAAATTTCCACCAACTATCCATCCATATTCCGTGTTTATTAAATATGGCATGTTTTCGCCCAAGCCTTGCTGACCATCGAGGATTGCTGCAAACAGCCCATTAGTGTTTATTAAAATGTGTATCTTGTGGGGCTCATTGAAATACGGATCGGCTAGATTGATATCCGTAGGTATGGTCCAATTTGATGTATCGATATGCTCGTGTGGTTGCTGAGCACAAATTTTCTTAATGACGGCAAAGTTGGCGGACCACTTAAATGATGAATGCCTAGAACGTATTGTGGCAAACGCATTGTGTCTAATGCCTTGACTGCTTCCGGTAATGCCGCTGAATTCTTGAGATACGCGAGTCCTATCCAGATTTAGCCGCTTGGCAGTCTCTTCTGTAATAAAATTAAGTTCAGAACATGAATCTAAAAGTGCCCGTACAGTATGTAATTGGCCAGACTTATCCATTATGTGAATCAATGCTGTAGGAAGCATTCCCTTTTTATCAGTGTTCGTTAATAACGAAGTGCTTTGTGAATTAGTTATTGGATTACCAGATTGAATCAATGATGATAGGTTTTTTATCGGGGTGGAGGCGAATTGATGCAATAACGTATGATGAGCCGATGGGCACACCTTGCACCGGGAGAGTGAGGGACAATCCGTGACGCGATGTCCAGTTCGCAGACAGTTAAGACATGCATTGGTCCGTTTGACTGTATCGAACCTTTGCTGTAGCGATAATTCTCCAAATGACTTACAATTACTAACATAGTGCGCCGTCGAATGGCAGTGTAAGCATTGAGAGTTAATATTGAGGAATGCCTTTGACGTTGTTGGTCGTTTTCCTCCTAGTGAACTATTGCGCTGACCGAGTTGACCTGTCTGATGACTTTCTAAGAACTGGCAGCGGCGATAAAGAATTGTGCAGAATTCCTCCCACGTTGAAAGCTTGTCGAAGCTTTGCTTTTCGTCGTAGACGCCCTTGGACTCAGCATCAACCTTCGTAAGAAGTATCTGAATCATGATGTTATTCATTATTTCCTCAGTTGATCCTAGTGTAAGAAGTGGTCCGCGTATAGCGTGAAAGTCTTGCTTCTGGTTGCTTGACTAATGGTAAATTGAACAGACTCGATATACAATCATGGAAGATTAGAACGTCGTTGTCGTAGCGAGCTTCTAATCTTGACCAAGCTTGACTGTAGTTTTGTTCGGTGACTTGGAACGACTGCACGACCTCAAGTGCAGGTCCCGATAAACATTCAAGAACATTCATAATAGAACTTATCAATTGTTGGCATGTGGTGATCGTTGTGAATTAGATTCAGGAAAGACGATTTAAATCTCTTAAACGCTGAATATTTGCCATCGAAACTGGGTAATTTCAGTTTAGGCAATCGTTGACTGTGAACCACTGTAGGAGACATTGAAGAACTCATAAAACTCATATCCGATGTGTTTACTGGACCCGTTGAACGTTTTCTTTGTAAAAGAGACAATAGATGTACCTTGACCTTTATGTACTTTTCATCCAAATTACTGCGCTCTTTATCAATTACGCGCAAATTTTAAATTTGTGTTTGAATAAGTAATTTGCCTATAATGAGATTCAAGTATTTGAAGTCTGCAGTCTAGTGTATCGGCATCTTCTTGGTCGCTAGTAGCAATGATCTTTTCATGTAAATTTCGAATATGATTTTCAAACTGAGTCCGCTGGGCTCTGAGATTTGTTAGTTTGTCTGTTCCCTTTGAGCTTACGGGAGTATTTGAACCGTCTTTGCTCATAATGCTTCAATAAAAGCCAGCAACACCTCCAAGTAGCAGAACCAACGCGAATGTTGATTAGTTATATGTACATACATATACCTATGTTCGCAAACTTAACGGGTTTTCGATGTACAGTTGCCGCAGGCACTCACGCTCGTGTGTTTGGGTATGTAAAGAGTGAAATGACAAACGACGAAAATATAACTGTTCGGTTTTCTTTTATTGTACATGTGCGAGTACAGTAATTGTTTGATTGAATACTTGCGGTTTCATTCCAATGACTTTACTGCAGTATGTGGAGAGTTTATACGTGGTTTATGATGTCCACCTTTCTTTCTAGATGTGGAGTATGTGGAGAGTTTATACGTGGTTTATGATGTCCACCTTTCTTTCTAGATGTCTCAACGGGTGTTTGATAATTGATTGCCTCTTGCAATCTATTATCGGAAACTTGTAGTGGCTTACGAAATTATGAAACGACGAGTCCAACTTAGTTGCAATTGAACAAAAACTTATTTAACAACACGTATAATGTCCTGTCACGGTCGCCAAAATGTTCGCCATATAATAAACTGCTTCTCGGTTGGATTCGATGATTCAAACTTTCCTTGCCACATTCTTCCCGAAACAGATTAGACTAGGTTATGTAGTTTTACATTTATTTTTTGCGTTCGTCGCATTCGAGTTCTCTTGTTACAGTGATTTCATATATTCTTATATGCTACGAGAGAGAGAGAGAGTAATTCAAAGTGAAGTGTAAAGGGAAACGCAAGAAGAGAGCCAACAGTGATGCTAGATTAAGTTTAAATTCAGGAGTTCTCCTCCATCATGCTCCCCCTGTTGAAAGAACCAACTTTCAAATAAATAATTCTGGAAGCGGAGCGATCTTGGCCTTTTAAAGATTCCTTTTGCAGTCCTAAGTTCGACCACTCGAATTTTGAATTCAGGTCCGGCATTTACAGACACTACTCTTGCTAAAGGCCAATGTTGAGCCGGCACGTTGTCTTCGTGTACTATAACTAGTTGTCCCAAGGCCACATTTGGTTTTCCGTAAATCCATTTGCTGCGTTGTTGTCAGTTATGAACATAATCCCGTGCCCACAGTGTCCAGAATTGTTGTTTCAAATAGGTCACTCGCTGCCATCTATCCAGATACCGAAATTCCGTTCCAGGAGTGAGAGCATTAAAATCGTTGGGGTCATCTGAAGTGGGTGCTATTGGCCTTGAATAAAGGATAGCTTCCACATCCGAGAATACAGTGAGTAGTTCCTCGAAAGTAAGAGATGCGTTTGAAATACTCTTCAGAGCCAGTGTCTTCGCTGATTTTACTGACGCTTCCCAGAGGCCGCTAAAGTGTGGAGCGCTAGGGGGAATAAAGCAAAAGTTAAATCCTTAAATTGAACTATATGTTTTTATGTGACTTATGACGTATGAGGTAAACAATTTTGATTTAAACTTGTAGCAGTGCCAGCAAAATTTGTGGCGTTGTCGCAAACCATGCGCAATGGTACGCCACGGCGCGCTACAAATCTACGTATACAAAGCAGAAATGCATTTGTTGACAATTCGGAGACTAATTCAATATGAATTGCCTTTGAAGCAAAACATTGCCGCATATGTTTTGTACGGCGGCCTTCCGCGAATACGGTAAGACGTGAAAAAACGGACGCAAAAATCTACTCCTATTACTAGGAATGGTCTTTCAGCTCGTAGTCGATCAGCAGGTAGGTTGCCCATCAGTTGAGTTATGAGGCGAGGTTTGAAGTGAAAGCAGCGGATGCAGCTTCGCACAACTTTTCTAATCACGCTCGTGCGTTGATTATCCAAATTCGTTCTCGTAAAAAGAGATAAAATAAACTTTCAGCCAGCATGAAGATTTTTATTGTGCAAGAATTCGATGTATAGCTTGGTAAAACGATGATTTTGAGGTAGCAGGGCCTGGTGCTTGGCGTTGAATGGAAGGTCTCCGTTTTCAAGACGTCCTCCGACTCTCATCACACATACTGCAGTTTGTCCAAAAGTCATTGTTTGCATGAATGGTGTCAAACGCTGTAGACACGGTGTTAAGGTTTGTTTGTTTTTTAGTAAAGATATTTCATCAGCATAACATTCTTTTTGTATTAGTGCAACAATTTTCCAAAACGATAGATACATTTCTTCACCTGCCACATTCTTCCCGAAACAGATTAGACGACGTTATGTAGTTTTACATTTATTTTTTGCGTCCGTCGCATTCGAGTTCTCTTGTTACAGTGATTTCATATATTCTTATATGCTACGAGAGAGAGAGAGAGTAATTCAAAGTGAAGTGTAAAGGGAAACGCAAGAAGAGAGCCAACAGTGATGCTAGATTGAACTCTCCTTGAGCTTGCGATATATCGATAGTTTAGCTATTTAACCCAATGGTTATTATTTCGGAATAATTAAATTAATTAGTTTAAATTCAGGAGTTATCCTCCAACAACTACGATTGTGGAGACAAAATCTTACTGGGTAGAATTAGATAGCAGCAGTAGTTGGTTATTCAAGGTACCGCCTAAAACTAAGGCCAGAGTTCAATGCGGTAACGAACAGCAGGATGTGCTAGATATACCAGCACAAGGAATTTTAAGCCTGAGATCAGGCTGCACAGCTAGGGCAGAAGATAAAATTTTTGTAGCTCATCATAGCATCCAATCAGAGTCGTACATAGCTGTTAAAACTTCGCACGTAGGCGATATTAGTAACATAGAAAATATAGCATGGAGTTCAGTAGAAGCAAACATAGTAAACCATTCGGCAGAATTAGAAAGAATAGGAAGCCAATTACAATCATTAAAGGAACATCACATTGAATTACTAGGTTTAAACTTCCATCACGTAGCTGGTCATGCTTCTTTAATGTTGGTCAATTTACTAATCTTATCTTATTAATAATAATAATTTGTTTAAGACAACGTAATAAAAATATAAGAATCCCAATTGCCCCATTTGGAGGCCCCTCGCAGAATGTTTAAGACTAAACATAGTGTTCATCTGAGCTGGCTTCACCAAATCAGATGCACTAAAGAAAATACAATGCAACGTTACCTTTGTACCAAACAACTAACCTAGCATATGTCTAAAATTACAATCAGCCACACACGAGGTGGGAAAAAACAAGTGTAACTTTACTACTAACCCAAAAGATCACAACGGCAGAATGTCAAGCGGCCGACGCCGTGCCCAAAATAATAATAAATTTTCAACCCCCAAATACGTGGGTGTGAGTCTAGAATGAGATCTTCTAAGAACAATTGTTACCTCCTAGAGCCTAAGATAATCCTATTGTTTGGGCTATAGCTGAATCAAGACACTCTTTGCTGAAGAGAGAAAACGACCGAAGAGAGAGAGAGACCAAGAACAGCGCAAATTACTTTGAAGAGACAAATTACTTTGGAGTTCCGTTACTTTAATTCTTTTCTTTCTTACTTCTTCTATGGAAATTTCTAGAACTTTGAATTTTGTAAAAGACAGCATGGTTTGCTGTATTTGAATTTTTACTCTTGAAATTAATCTCGTTCGATGTGCTTGCATTTTGCCCACCGAAAATTGTAATAGTTTTAGGTTAAGAAAATAAAGCAACTTCAAGTTACCCTGATAATTTTAATCCTGCCAAATCGCAAGTGCCTCAAAGCCGCCTCGGTGGGAATCATCCGAAGGCCGCATCATATAAAGCGAGCAGTTTGGGGCTCCGCAAGGGCGCAGCCGTTAGCCAACACCTATGTATATAAACTCCGTACTTTTGTAAATAAAATCAGTTCATATTTTGAATTTAACGAATAAAGATTGGGTTATTTTCTTTCTCTTCGGAAATCCCTTAATATATATTTTAAACCTTAAATTTATTTTGTCCAACGGCGAGTGCTGGATTTCAGAAATGTGATTATTTCTTGTTTTTAAGCTTGCGCGAAGTTTGTATACCCTTGCAACTAATTTGATAACTCTCAATAACATCAAAGTGTAAAAACTTTTTTATCTAAAAAGTCTTAATTTCTGCGAAAACGGTCCGCCATCTTAGCATAGGAAATAACGAAGTTATTAATGAAAGTCACTGTTTTCTACCGATCGTTCCTATGGGAGCTATATGATATAGTCACCCGATCTTTATCAAATCCGGCACAGTCATTAACAGATGTGTTTCCACTTAAGTTAAAAATAACTGTCCGCTCTCCGAACATGTGGAGAAACAGGTCTACACGGATAATCATATCAATTGGCGCGGGCTTGTTGTAGTACGAGTCAGCCAGGGGGCGATCGAGACACTGCGACGCAACCGGGTTAAGGAATGGAGCCGCGGGAATGGCCTCCGACAATTTGGGCAACTGCGGCGTCTACTGAATAAAGAGGGCTGGACCATATTGAAAATCCGCTCGGATAGGAAGGTGGAGTCGGCCCCCGAGTCGATCAACGCAAGAATATGGGGTTACACACCATGATGGTGAAGGGTGACAATCGCAGTGCCTAAGAGCACTCTGCCTGGGGTGGATGCAAAATAGCTTTGTGCATTTGTGAACATCCGCTTGCGGACGCACGCCCGGGGCTGCTGAATGGCGGCACTTGCGAAGCGGATGATGAGGACACGGACACGTCTCTAGGATACGACAAGTTGTGATGACGCTCCTTGCACGTTTGACAATTATGCGCACTTGAGCAGCCCGCGACCAAAACAGGACAGGCATGTCAAGGAAACTTGGGCAGAGCCGAATTGGGTGACCTTGGACCTTTATCGTCGCGGAAGATTTGTGGGTGCCAATGGGAATGGCTTGGACACTTGTGATCGACTTATGTTCTTCGGTGGCACCTAGGACACGATACCGATCGGTGAGGAATTGAATCAAATCGCACCAAGTGGAGACGATAGACTTATTTGTCACTAATTGTTCCAACAGGAGGATTGTGGCCTTTGGCAATTTGCTAGTGCATATGGCGATAAGCAAGACATCCCAATTCTCAGTGCTAACACCCGAACGCACAAGAGCGGTGGTTTGAGCTGAGCTTTCGCGGGAACCTTGGACCTTTATCGTCGCGGAAGATTTCTGGGTGCCAATGGGAATGGCTTGGACACTTGTGATCGACTTTCTTCGGTGGCACCTAGGACACGATACCGATCGGTGAGGAATTGAATCAAATCGCACCAAGTGGAGACGACAGACTTATTTGTCACTAATTGTTCCAACAGGAGGATTGTGGCCTTTGGCAATTTGCTAGTGCATATGGCGATAAGCAAGACATCCCAATTCTCAGTGCTAACACCCGAACGCACAAGAGCGGTGGTTTGAGCTGAGCTTTCGCGGGAACCTTGGACCTTTATCGTCGCGGAAGATTTCTGGGTGCCAATGGGAATGGCTTGGACACTTGTGATCGAGTTATGTTCTTCGGTGGCACCCAGGACACGATACCGATCGGTGAGGAATTGAATCAAATCGCACCAAGTGGAGACGATAGACTTATTTGTCACTAATTGTTCCAGCAGGAGGATTGTTGCCTTTGGCAATTTGCTAGTAAATATGGCGATGAGTAGGACATACCTATTCTCTGTGCTAACACCCGACCGCTCAAGCGCGGTTAGACATCCTTGAAACGCCGCACAGTGGGGATTTCTCGCATTTAGCATTGCAAAAATCATAGCGTCTAAACCAATAAAGCGATTTCAAAAATTTAAAAAGCATATGATAAAGAATACCTTAAGCTTCAAAATGAATGTTTGTCAAAAGTGCTGATTGTTTGTGGTGCTGTAATAATCAAGGTCAAAGTCAGAAAATATTTCCAAGCATGTTTTTCCTTTAAAAATGGATCGAAACCCGGTTTTTTTCAATCACAAATGGAATTTTTCATTGTTTTAGACGATTTAACATTTTTTAATGTATTAATTTGATTTTTTAACATAATTACAAAAAGAAAAAAAATTTTTTTAAAAAAAATTTTTTTTAGGTTAATTTTGAAAATTTGCTATTGATGGCTGATTTTCTTCAAAATAATTTTCAATATTTACATCAATATCTAATAAACTCAACATTTCGGGACTATAGTTGCTATTTTCCAAATCCTTTCGTGATCGCACGTGCCTCAGTGATGCAATAAGTGTGTCCGAAGAGGCTGCTAGAATGTTAAAAAGTTCTTCATTTTGTCTAAGACGAGAAACACTAAATGTATTAGTGTATCTGAACCTTTTGTAGTCCTTGTTTTTACATTCCTGTGCTTCTTCGGATAGCTCTCCAAGTAGTAAACACTGATATTCTACTAAATCCTTTCCGTGAGCCAAAATCCTATGTACTAATCTTCCACATATAGGTAGAACGAACAATCGGTATTACACTTTTTGTATTAATTAGGTAAAAAACTTAATATTTACATCCAATTAGGTAAACGGAAATAAAACGACCAACCTACAATTAGGACAAATTTGTTATCAACTTAAATAACATTTGCCTGTCTTGTCAGTTTTTCCAAAACAGGTAATTAGCAATTTATCATTGTAGAAAGGCATATTTGTAAACAGGTAGTATTTGCAAAACAGCATTACGCAATGTTATCATTCAAATACAAAGAAGCTACAGGCCGATACGCATGCGCTCTTCTTCTTCCTTATACCTGCAAAGCATTTTTTAGGCGAGGTTGCCTTAGTTTTATGGCTTACGCTTCGCTGTCGCAGGTCTCCGCATATTGGGACTATATACATCTGATAGGTAAATATTTCACCTACCTAGTGTATGTAGTCCGGTATTGATACTCGTTGATCCTTGCTAGTTTTATTCCACCAAAGTTCAAAAAATGCCAATATTTAGTACATTTTTTAAACGCTTATAGTTCAATAACGATTTAAGTAATTATTAAAATTTATGAAACATGCTATTCATAAAGAACATACTTTTCAGATAAAACCAAAAATTTAAGATCGATTGTTGAAATCGCCCAATATTCAGTTTCAAAGTTGCGATTTTTTTTTAAAAATTATCATTTTTTCCTATACACTAAAAATATCTCAACTTTGGGAGCCTGTAGCACCCATGAATCTCAACCGATTTCAAAAATTTTTTGGATTCATAATCTCTGAAGTATTTCCTATCGATTGCATATATCATTTTTGCCAAACGCGATTTTGAAAAAACGTATTTTTGCAACGCTATCCGAGCAAAAGTCCCAACTGTGCGATGCTTGCATCTCTCTCTTGTGTGAGACGTTCCACACCCAGAACACGACTTCCACGAGTTTTTGCACTGTTTCTCTTTGTTCGGTTTATTCTGATACTTTTTAAATGTATGTCGTTGTCTGATAGGTCTCCGCAACCATGAGCACATCTTCAAGAGTCGGCTGGTGCTTTTGAAGAGCAGCTGCCCGTACTGCATCATACGGGGTATGTACGATGATCTGATCCCGGATCATTTCATCCACGTAGTTGGACAAACAACCTTGTGCAGAACACACAAATTGACATTCACGAGCGATCCCGCGCAAGTCGGCTACACACTCTTTGTCTGTTTGACCATGTGCCAATAGATTAAGTCAAAGAATATTTTTGGAATAAAAATCAATCTGAATATGACCATAAAGCAACACAGACGTGTTCTTTCTTAAAGCTTTTGAACCGGTCATTACAGCTTAAACAACTGTATTTTTCTGGCCAGACCGAATGTGGATGGCGGATAACTTTGCCCATGCTTCGCTCGCGGTTTTATAATGCTTTATACCGTCACCGACCACAAATCAGAATGAATCAACAGACTTTTCATCTGTTTTTCTTGTTTTTCGATTGAAAATTGTGCACTCATCTTGAACAAATTAGTTAATCACAAACTTTAACTAACAAAACGAATCTCTTTCAAGTCTTTCCGACCAACCCGCACAGTTTTACCTTCTGTTGCCTGGGCCCCTCACCTATTCCAGTAGAGGTTTATTAGAGACTAAATCTATGCATAGGAACATTCGCTGTAGCGTAGGCAGCAAGAAAATGAATGTAAAGCAGAAATGAAAGAATGTCCGTTACAATTCACAGACTGCGGTGGTTATATACACATTTTAACATATATATCCGACCATACTTATAAATTTATATATTATATATATATATTTCCCAGACATTAGTTGCCCATACATACATATTTCCAGCAATATTTACACAAAAAAATTATATTCGTCCTTCTTTCTATATTTTACTCATGGTTTGTTGCTTACGTACTCCCATCGATACTTATAAATCCATCTAAAGTTTTGTAATCACTCCGTTTTGCCTACGGTTCACAGTGAGAGAATTCTCTCGTATTCATACAGTCCACTTCTCTTTCTTGGTGTTTCTCCAAACCCGAAGGACGCGCAAACTCGGGCTTTGTCGGTAAGGTCGTCCCCTGAGTATGTCCACGGAGCCGTGCAAGACTGCGCCAAAGTCTAAAAGTCTTTCGTCCCTCTGCAAGTCTCCGGTGACCGCGAATCGAACGGACATTCCGCGCAAGTCCCCGTCTGCTCGCAGCCTCAGCGAATCTCCAAAGTCCCTTCCGTCCTCGCCCAGCCTACCTAAGAACGCATCGAACAGCTATCGGCACAGATTGCGAGTCTTATGAGTCAGCCAACCGCTCCGTCGGGGCATCCGGGGCATAGAGTTCCCTCGTGTGAGGTGGAGACATTTGATGGCGACAGCCTAGCATGGCCCACATTCCGCGATTTCTTCGATGCCATTTATATCGCCAATCCGTATTTGTCACCCGTATTTGGCGAAGTCCCCCTGACGAATGAGGGTTTCCAGGCCGCGTGGGAGAACCCCACCGCACGGTACGAAATTCCCGCGGTGGCACAAGAGTCGGGCAAATCTATGCGAGAACTGCAGAACTGTAGTACTAAGAATTGGGATGTATTACTTATCGCCATATGCACTAGCAAAATGCCGAAGACCACAATCCTCTTGTGGGAACAATCAGTGCCAAATAAGATTGTCGTCTCCACTTGGTACGATTTGATCCGATTTCTCACCGATCGGTATCGTGTTCTGGATGCCACCGAAGAACATAAGCCGGCCCCAAGTGTCCAAGCCATCCCCATTGGCCCCCGCAAATCCTCTGCGACGATGAAGGTCCAGGTTTCCCGCGAAAGCTCAGCTCAAACCGGCGTCTTGCAAGCTCTGCCCTAGTTTTCTTGACAGAGGCGTTGGGAAACCATTAGACAGCAGGTACACTGTTTGAACTGTTTTGCGACAAATGAAAGGCTGCTCCAGCGCGCATAATTGCCATACCTGCAAGGAACGTCATCATACTCTGTTGCATCCTAGTGATGTGTCCGTGTCCTCGCCGTCCGCTGCGCAAGTCCCACCATTCAGCGCCACCGAGCGTCCGTCCACGAGCAATCAGCTCACCAATGCTCAAAGTTATTTTGCATCTACCACAGGCAGAGGGCTCTTAGGCACCGCGATTGTCACTCTACACCATCGCGGTGTGGAACACCATATTCGTGCGTTGATCGACTCGGGGGCCGATTCAACCTTTCTATGACCGACAAAGTGTGTCTGCTGATGCTGTCTCCTCCGCGTGACAGGCTGAACAAGATTGAGGTCTCCGCCCTGGTCGCATCCAAATTGTCAGGGGCCATTCCAACGGCTCCATTCCTCACGACGGTTCCGACGCAGTGACTCGATAGCCCCCTGGTTGACCCGTACTACAACAAGCCCGCGCCTATTGATATGATATCGGTGTAGACCTGTTTCCCACATCCTCGGAGAGAGGATAAAAGGATATTGGTGATTTCGTCGGGCTAGAAACCATCTTTGGATGGGTTCTGTGTGGAGCGATCATGCCTGACCCTCCGGTGGCTCGATTAGGTTTCGCTGCACAGACGCGAGTCAATCCGGAAGCAAAACTTGATGTACTCTTCATCAAGTTTTGGGAGGTGGAAGACCTTTCCGCAAAGCCGGAAAAGGAGGATGACGTAATCTGCGAGCGGAATTTCCAGGAGACCACCCAAAGAGGGAAGGACGGCCGATATATTGTGTTCGTTCCGTTCAAATGTCCGAATAGCGTCGATTTGGGTCATTCAAGACCGATCGCGCTAGCTCAATTCCTGCGGAATGAAGCACGCCTTCTCAAGGATCCCGGCCTAAAAACGCAGTACGATGCCATAATTCAAGAGTACGAGGAATTGGGTCATATGATTCGGGTGACGCCGGCTCAAGATGGGAAAAACTTCTATCTCCCCCATCACGCGGTGTTTAAGCCCGGCAGCACCACCACCAAGGTACGCGTGGTATTTAACGCGTCGAGCCCCTTCACACGAGGCGTCAGCCTTAACGATGTCTTGCACACCGGGCCTACTCTTCAGGCCGCTCTTACGCTTCTAGTACTGAAATGGCGGTTCTTTCAATTCGTTTTCAACGCCTCTAGCACCCATGAATCTCAACCGATTTCAAAAATTTTTTGGATTCATAATCTCTGAAGTATTTCCTATCGATTGCATATATCATTTTTGCCAAACGCGATTTTGAAAAAACGTATTTTTGCAACGCTATTCCAGCAAAAGGCCCAACTGTGCGCCGTCTGCAGCTCTCTGTCAAGGCTTTGCATGCTTACTTTTTTTTTTAATTTTTATTCTTGTATCACCGCGGAAATCTGAAGTAGTTGTCTGGCTTGAGTCATGACAAGCAGACGGCTATTTTCGTACCACGCGGCTTGGAAACCCTCGTTCGTCAGAGGGGACTTAAATACGATGGTTCCCGCTTCTTCTCGTGTCTTGGCATTCAAGTGGTAGAGCTTCTCACTTGCGACAGGTACGGATTGGCGATATAAATGGCAGCGAACAAGTCGCGGAAGGTAGGCCATGCTAGGCTGTCGCTATCAAACGTTTCGACTTGAACAAGACCCACAAGACACGTAGTCTAAGCCCAGTGCTGTTTGATGCGTTCTCCGAACAACGTCCCTCACCCCACATACACTGCATAATCATATCAGTGCTTCGCCTTGATGTGGCTTATGTTCGCTAGACTTTTCTCGTCGATTTGGGCCGTCAGGGCCTTGTGACAACGGGAGTAATCCATCTCGACAGTTGACCAAAGGGATTTAAGCTGCTCTTCTCTACGCTGTTGGGATACGGATCGGGTGACGGGAACGTCACAACAGTGTGTCACAATAACGTGCGGAATCTGAACCCGGATTGAAAGCCTGGAACGATCTTTGTGTTCACTCGAGTCTTTAACCGAGACTCTGCGACCCTTAGGTAGGCTGGACGAAGACTGACGGGACCTTGTGGCGATGGGAGTATTCCATCTGCTTCGCAAGCCAGAACAAAATTGGAGAGGGACATTCTGGATTGTTCTTTAAGCAGTTGGGATACGGATCGGGTAACGGGAACGTCAGAACAGTCCGTCACAATAACGTGCGGGGGATCTAAACCTGGATTGAAAGCTTGGACCGACCTTTGTGTTCACTCGAGCCTCTAACCGAGAATTTGCTAAACTTAGGAAGACTGGAGGCTCGAGGACGGACGAGACTTCGGAGATTCGCTGAGGCTACGAGGAGACGGGTTCTTGCGCGGAATGTCGGTACGCTCGCGGTCACCAGATTCTTCGGAGGCCGAACTTTCCACGGAGTTACAGAGGGAGCTGAAAGATTGTTAGACTTCGGCGCAGTTTGGGACGTCTTCACCAATGAAGGGCGACTTTGCGCGACCTTTGGGTTGGAAAACAAAAAATGAGAAGTTGAGTACGAGAGAATTTTCTCCCTTGTGGCTTGGAAAAGGTGCGGAACAATATACGCACGTACGAATACGGATCGAAATGTATAACACTACAAAAAAAAATAAATGGATTTATACATATTTATAGAAGTACGTTCTGCTCGGCGTGTATGGTACCGTGAGCTGCCGTAATATTCCATTGCCCTTGAGAAACTCGTCAAACGATTTATTGACGTACTCGCGACCATTGTCGCTCCGGATGCACTTTAGCTTCTTTCCTGTTTGCCGCTCTGCCATGGTTTTAAACTCGACAAACTTTCGAAATACTTCATCCTTCCCCTTCAGGAAATATACAAATATGCGACGTGACCTGTCGTCGATAAATGTCAAAAAGTATCTGCTGCCTCCAAGGCTTTTTGTATCGAACGGACCGCAAACATCTGAATGCACCAGCTCCAAGATTTCCTTAGCTCTGTTCTTGGTCGAATCTGGGAATGGCTGTACTGTGATCTTGCTTACCATGCAGATCTTGCAGGGTTCCAACGACGTAGAGTGTGTGATCATGCATACATTGAGTTGAGAACTATTTGAACAAAAACAAAAATATTTTCCAAATGACATATAACTTCAAAAATCAACTTTTTCACTTAAAATTAACGATTTCTTAAAACAAAGAACAAAAAGCCCCATTTGCTGTATCAAAATTATAGCCCAATTTCATGTTTTGCTCAAAAAAATCCGAAACCGCTGCGGAATGATAGAAATTCGAATATTAATATTTGGTGCCTTAAAAATTCTCTTCCTTATTGAAGCGACTAAATTTAGTAGAAGGTCCATTTCCTTTTTTAAGATCTCCAACTGTCTCAAATTTTCGTCTTGCAAGAATACCCCAGACATTTTCTATTGGGTTGAGATCTGGAGAGCTGGAGAGCGCTGGCCAAGGACATCAACATGACATTCCTCCAAATACTCCTTTCTACGTCTGCTCACATGGATTCTGGCATTATCCTGTTGAAAACCCTTGGTTTCCCATGAAATTCTCTTAAAAATAAAAAAAAGACTACTATCCAGAGTTTTAATATACTCGATACTGTTCATTCGGCTCGTTACACAATTCAATTTAAAAGTACCAAAAGAACAAAATGCTCCAAATCATTACGGAACCTCCTCCACCTCCTTCGCAAATCATGCCAATAAGAATTAAACCCATTGGGACCATCCAGGTTGAACAACTTCTCATTAGAAAATATGACATGTTAGGGTAAAAATTTAATAATATACTGTAAGCCATAAGAGGATGATTCAAACGCAAAGTCAAGTCGGGCAACCTTGTATCAACTCTTTATGATTCGTGAGGCCAAAGCTCTACAAGAGGTTGAGCTGTGCTGGCTTTGTTAATAATTTTGCGTTTATCGCGCTCACTTAACAGCGGTTTTCGGCCAGTTCGTTTCCTTGATCCATATTCTTCGTGATTGTCCAAATACTTTTTAATTACACGTCGATTCTTCTCAAATTTCGTCCAATACAGCTCTTTTCATAGTCCAATAATTGTTTTCCAAGCGGCATTTCTTAAAAAAGTATCTAAATTTATTTAATTACAATATAAATCCAAATATCTGCTCTGCATTTAATAAAGTCAAATTTGCTACTGTGGGCTATAATTTTGATACACAAAAATGCAAGCAAAGATGCGAGCACGCATAAAAAGTTAACGGTTCTTTGTTAGTTTTCTAAAAATAGAACACAAATTGCGGTAAATTCTATTTTTGAAAAACCTAAAAAAAATTTGTTAAAATTGTTTTAAAGTTTAAGCTGCTGGGTGGGTTATAAAAATGATAAGCACTGTATATATGAGATAAAAAGATGGAAGAAGAATGTATCATTTTATAAATATTGGTAGAAATATATATAAGGGGAAAACAAAAAAAAAAAAAAATGGATTTAAATGTGGGCACAATAATAGTTGGAAAAAATTAAATAAATATGGACGGATTTATATGTATGGGCACAATAATGGCTGGAAAAAAATACATGTATATATTTATACCATACACCCATACACCCGTGAAATGGTATATTAAAGTCGCCAAAATGTATGTAACAGGCAGAAGGAAGCTTTTCCGACCGTCTGTCCGTCCGTCCGTCTGGATCAACGCGAACTCCTCCGAGACCGTAAGAGCTACAGAGCTGAAAAATGCACGTAGGCTTGTATATACTGCAGGCATTGTTTATCTCGGATTCAGCCGGATCGGACCACTATATCATATAGCTCCCATACAAACGTCAAAGTCACGAAACAGTGACTTTCTCAATAACTTCATTAATTTTATAGCTATTGTCATAAAAGTTGGTATTTGTCAGTTTTATGTTCTTATTAATGATTGTGCCAAATTCGATCAAGATCGGGTGACTATATCATATAGCTCCCATACAAGCGGCAAAGTCACGAACAGTGACTTTCTCAATAACTTCATTAATTTTATAGCTATTGTCATAAAAGTTGGTATTTGTCAGTTTTATGTTCTTATTAATGATTGTGCCAAATTTGATCAAGATCGGGTGACTATATCATATAGCTCCCATAGAAACGATAGGTGGAAAACAGTGACTTTCATCAAAAAGTTCGTTATATCCTATGCTAAGATTGAAGGCCGTTCTTTCGCAAACATTAGTCTTTTTGGATAAAACGTTTTTACACTTTGATGGCTGTGGGTAAAGAAAGAATTACCAAAACAGTTGCAAGGGTATACAAACTTCGACGCGGTCGAAGTTAACCCCGGCCCTCTGGTTATGTATAAAGTTTTGGCCACGCCCCTTTCCGCCCCGGAAATTTGAAAAACTCGATTATCTCCCGTAATTTTTACCTTGTGCTATATAATTTGGCACACTTAGATTTTATACTAATACTCAGCCAAATACCAAATTTGATCAAAATCGGACAAAAAATAGCTGAGTTATGCATATAAACGTTTTTGCATAAGGCCGGAGATGGCCGTTGGCGGGTGGGGGCGCTAGGGTGCTTATTTGCATAAGTGCGCGAGATACTGAGATATGCTTGCAAAAAGCATGTGAACAGAATTTTTTAAAATAGGCAAATGCATTAGTTATTACAAATTTGAAATATTTGTTTTACTGGTGTATGGTATACCTAAGTCGGCGAGACGACTTACTTACTTCATTTTTTATAAATATGGACGGATTTATGTATGGGAAAATGATAGCTGGCAAAAAATTATATACATACATATATTTATTTACAATTATAGGCGCATATGTATATATTGGCAAAATAATGGCTGGATAAAATTATATTTATATCATTTACTTATATATATAGATGTCATTTATTTATGTTAAGAATTATCGTTCTGTTCTCTCTACACTTATAAAAATACTGACAGCAATTATTTTTAAGAATCGGTTGTTAGTATTAAGTCAGTATGTCGGAAATATCGAGATGAGGCCTAAGGCCACACTGAAGAGATCTTCCTTCTTATTCCGGTGACGCTTGAACGAGCTAGACGCACCAACTGCCGAAAACAAATAAAATTAATCTTTACATTTAAGCTAAATAACAACCCATCGACGTTTATTTTCAGCACTATATAGCTCAGAAGTGGGATTACTACAAAGAAATAGATATATTTCTGTGAACGCCACCAATTTTGACAATTTATGCTTAGTAAGGTAAAATTCCACAATGGGAGTTACCAAGGAGGAGATGACGAGAGCTCTGCGCGCAAGCGGAGTCGCGGTACCGCCGTCATTCACAGTCGGTCAAATTCGCCGACTGTACGCTTTCTTGGGCACCGCCACACGAGACAGTGAAGAATCAGCTCTGTCGTCGCCTGCCGCAAAACCTGGTGGAACTTAATCGGCTCGGACGCAGGCTCCACGTTCTGCGTCTAAGATGGCCGCCTCCACGCCCGCCGCTGCCGTTGACACCGTTGCAGTGTCTGCTGCTGCCGTGCCCACTGACGTACCCGCTGCTGGCCTACCCGCAGCTTCCAAACCCGCCGCTTCCAGGCTTGCCGCTGCAGTACCCGCTGCTGCGATATGTATAGCAATGGAATTCTCGACTTAGGTCAGCTTTTTCAAAGGCTCGAAAAAGAAGCCGGTGTACTTAGTATCAGCCAAGTCCTTTGACTTGGCACCGAGAGAAAGGACCTTTGAAACTATTTCAATAGAGTCTTTCAAATGTATATGACGTTATTGTAATTGACGAAGTACGAAAAGTAGTGACCTTGCGAATAACTGTTCTTCGACCACATTCAAACACGGTAAGATATGTATACCAATGGAAATCTCAATTTTTTCAAAGGCTCTAAAAAGAAGCCGGTATACTAAATATCAACCAAGTCAAAGTGGCACCGAGGGAAAAGATCTTTCAATAGAGTCTTTCAAAAATAAGATTTTAAATGCAAATGCAATGCATTTATGCAAAAATTTGCAAATTAAAAACATAACTTTAACTGCACATCATACCCAGACTGTAGGCACTGTGGAACGAAGCCATACATTTCATTTGACAGAACTGAACTGTATGGATACGATACAATACAACACCCTCTATTGCACACGATTATTGTCCATATGAGTTGGTATTCGGTAAAACTATATAACATAGAAGATTATGCTAAGGAATCAAAAATTTAGATTAGAACAGGCCTATAAAACTAAAAATATGGAGATATATGATAGAAAAGTAAACAATATCGAACTAGAAATAGGAGATAAAGTTTTATTAAGATATGATACGGAACAACTTGTTATATCCTAAGTATTTAGGTCCATTTACCAATAGAAGAAATACAAGATAGGAATAACATTCTAATTAATGATATGTATACCATAAGAATAAGAAACAAATAGTGCATAAAGATAGGTTAAAAATAGCCGTCAAAGTGGAAAAACGTTTTATCTCAAAAGAGTAATATTTGCGAAAGAACGGCCTACAATCTTAGGATAGGAAATAACAAACTTTTTAGTTATTTTTTAGTTATTGACAAAAGTCACTGTTTTTCACCGATTGTTCCTATGGGAGCTATATGATATATTCAGCCGATCTTGACCAATTTTGGCACATCCGTTTATCGCTATAATTAACTCACTAATATTAAACTTCAATTTCTAAAGAAGAGGAATATGTGCGCAACATTCAAGTGCTGAGTCGGCAAATCCAACATGCGCGACCGCTCTGGCCCAATATGCAGTATGATACATCCTCACTCTTCCGCTGCTGCAGCATATATATACATACTTCTACATACATTCTTTAATGTAAACTTTTATACATTTATACATTCATATGTTTATACATAAGGCGTCATTGACAGCGCAGCTACGCAGCTTTTGCGCCAAAACTATCTGTCCGGTAGATAAGGGGGATAAACGTGTTTTCTACTAATGAATTTCGGAGTGAAGAATAAGATCTAAGGCAAGCGAAGGTTATGTTTACCAAAGGATGAAGGCACCTGTTGAAAAAGAATTACAGGAGAACCAAAGCCTGGAAACTTTGTGTTCCGAGAGGTCTGGTATCATTCTCCTAAAGCAGCACACGGCGGAATGAGAAAGACTATCGAAAAATTGAAAAGATTTGGTTTGGATTTCCATTTCTAATTCCTTTGCCCGCTTGAAAGATTTACGTCACCAAAAATTTAAAATAAGAGGGTGGTCAGATACTTATCAGTACTGTAGAATCGCGGTACGGGCAGTACTAGTAGTAGTAGTAGAAGTAGAGGTGAGGTGGTAAAGTTGCTTCTCGAAGCCAGTGTTCAGTATATTCCGATGAGTAAAGATAAACATTGTGAAGTACTCAATAATTATATCAATAAGCTAATAGTCTAACATGTAACATTAAAGATGAAAAAAACCAGTGTGCGTAAATGAAATCTCCGTAACTTGGAGACTCATTCTGGAAAACGAAGACATAAGAGAGAAGGCAACGAGGCACTGAGTGTGCGAATAAGACGCCCTGACGCAGGGCTGCCAACATTTCGCTGTATGAAAACGATAAATCAGCCTTGGAAAAAAGCTAGAAATAGCTATAAGTGTCTCTTCGTAGCAAAAAAAAAACGTTAGAATATAAATTTTTTTTTTTTTTTGGTTCATTTTAATATTTTATATGATTTGATCAATGACTTCATCTTCATCATCTTGGTTTATGTAGGTTTCCCTATATATATCACGCGGTTTTTGCTTGTAAATTTATCATTTTCAACTTCCGCTCGCGCTTTAAAAAATTTAAAATACCCTCTTAGTGGGCATAAAACACGACGCGGTAGACACAGACAACGATAAGACTGAATAATCGTTTGGTTTATCGATGTTTTTTGCTATTGAAATGAAAGAATACTGTTCGTATGAATATGTGGCATCATAGAGAATAATGATGATAGAACTTGGTAGTTCTTGAAATAGCTATACAGACAACCCGCTCACCTTTTTGTGTTGCCTTTTGAAATAATCTTCTTTTTTAAGATTGACCTCGAGCCGGCTAAATTGCAAGGTTTGATTTAAATTTCAAATAGGTCGTAATCTAACCAGATAACACTAACGGAAGGCACGCCGTTACTTTGGAATTTTTATTCCAAAAAAACCCTTTTTCTATATGGTACAATATACCGCATATGAAATAACAGGTCGTGATATTAGTTTGGTAAGGGCGAAGCTCTTACACTAATTTTTCATAGCGCCTAAGGGTATGCACAAAAAGGTGGTCTTCGGTGTTGTAGGCTTTACCAACTTTTTTCGCTTCATTTGGTTGCTGTAATTCCCAACTAATTCTAGCGTTGAAGACATGGTATGGCTATTGCAATTGCGAAGTTTTTTAGCAAAGTCTGCTGATGATAGAACTTTGTAGTTCTTGAAATAGCTATACAGACAACCCGCTCACCTTTTTTGTGTTGCCTTTTGAAATAATCTTCTTTTGTAAGATTGACCTCGAGCCGGCTAAATTGCAAGGTTTGATTTAAATTTCAAATAGGTCGTAATCTAACCAGATAACACTAACGGAAGGCACGCCATTACTTTGGAATTTTTATTCCAAAAAAACCCTTTTTCTATATGGTACAATATACCGCATATGAAATAACAGGTCGTGATATTAGTTTGGTAAGGGCGAAGCTCTTACACTAATTTTTCATAGCGCCTAAGGGTATGCACAAAAAGGTGGTCTTCGGTGTTGTAGGCTTTACCAACTTTTTCGCTTCATTTGGTTGCTGTAATTCCCAACTAATTCTAGCGTTGAAGACATGGTATGGCTATTGCAATTCCGAAGTTCTTTAGCAAAGTCTGCTGATGATAGAACTTGGTAGTTCTTGAAATAGCTATACAGACAACCCGCTCACCTTTTTGTGTTGCCTTTTGAAATAATCTTCTTTTGTAAGATTGACCTCGAGCCGGCTAAATTGAAAGGTTTGATTTAAATTTCAAATAGGTCGTAATCTAACCAGATAAATTAGAAATATTTGTTTTACTGGTGTAAGGTATACCTAACCTAGCTATAATTCCCGCTATCCGCTATTTCACAAATTATCCCGCATTTCCTCCTTGCAACCCACTAGACATAGCAATATGCTAAGAGCAGCAAAACAAAGTAGCAACAAGACGCAGACCTAAGAGAGAAGGCAACGAGGCACAGAGAGTCCGCACTTCGAGATACAGACGGTACGAACAATGAGGCAGAGAGAGTGCAAAACCCAGAAGAAGCATTCACAGCATCAACCATTGCAAGGTTGAGTGGCAAAATTTATACAGTATTCAGAGAGTGCCGATCATACAGACGTTATACGAAGAGGGAGGCATTCACACAGACGTAGACCAGGGTGAGGCACAAAGAGAGGCAACAAAAACTGTCTTGTATGCGTGCGCTTGCTTGTGTGCGTAAGCTGCTTTACACTGCGCAAAATAAAGTACAGTTATCTTCCTTGGGTTCCTTTTACCTAAATATCATAAAAATGAATGCATATTTTTTATCAGCTATTACACATATTTTTCATATATATATATATATTACTCTATAGGGACAAAATATTTTTAAAGTTGCCATGTAAGAAAGTGAAGCATTAATTTTTCTGCGTGTAGCTCCGTAATAAAGCGTCATGGTACTGCTTTACGCTTGCAACTTGTACTTCGTGCTCACATCGGCATGCACACAGACGGCCGCACGAGCAATTACCGAGCAAAAGTGACCGCACGGGTGCCTCACCCTGACGTAGACTATCGCAAGTGGTCAAAATGTACAAAGCATCCAGAAAGCGGTATTGAGGCCGCCAAGACACAAACTTTATCCAGAGAGCAGCATTCACACAAACAACCACAACGATTTTTCCTCTGAAAACACCACATTCCACATTCACACCGACGGCGGCATCAACCCCAAAAGTGGGTATCGACGATACGATACCATAAAAGTGAAAAAGCCAAACCAGTGTGTGTAAATGTAAATGTAAATAACTCATACTGGATATTTCGTCCGGGATAAGGTTAAATTTCCCACAACTTGCATTGGCAGACCGCCGATTGAAAGTGCGCGAGATTGTTGAGAAAGTAGGTATCTCGAATGACCGCGTTGGTTATATCCTGCACAAAATTTTTGGCGTGAGAAATCTGTCGACGAGATAGGTTCCGGTTCCGTTTGCTTAATCCGGATAACAGGCACAACCGTAAGACGACATCAGACCAGTTTTTGACGCTGTTTCAACGCAACCCGAAGGAGTTTTTGCGTCGACGAAACTTGGATCCACTGGTACATACCAGACGAATCTACTCCGAAGAATGCGAAGACTATCCTATCTACCGGAAAGGTTATGGCCACTGTTTTCTGGGATTCACAAGTTGTGATCTACACATCAACTACCTGGGCCACGAACTACTGCCCCATCTATCGTATTATCCAGACAAACTTGTTTTTCAGATGGGTTGGAAGAGTTGGAGCATCGCACGATCAAGTGTATCAACCTTAAAGAGACTATGAGAAGAAATAAAATCGACACTTTTCTAAAATTTTCGCTTTTCATTTGTTGGCTAAGTACCTATCTGCCCTCTTATTTGTAGCAAAAAATTGCGAGCGAAAGATTAATTAGGTCCGTTGAAGAGGCGATTAGAGCCAATATCGGCAAAGATCACACATGAACTATTGTTCTAATTGGTTTATATCCATAATTAGGGAAGCAGACTATGCAAGTCTTGCTTATTTGCTCAAAAGTGTCATAACTTAGATAATACTTTATCCCGCTTCATAAAACTTTTTTTAATTTATATAAATAAATCACCTTGATAGTTTTCAATTCTTTCGTGAAGCGTCTCCATTTCCTGCGCCATTTCATCTCTTTCCTTTTCCGCTTTCGATTTAAGTATATATGCTTCGTCAAGTTTAATGTTCATCTTATTCATGTCTAAATTTAACGAACTAATCATATTTCCTTTAAGCATCATATCGTGTTTGAAATCGGCCATTGTATTATTTAATTTTATTATATCACTTCTTAGGCTATCCCGTTCGCGTTGCAAAGTATCTTTTATTCTGCGAATATCATCAGTACGTCCATTTGCATTTAGAATATCTTTCTCTAATGAATTTATATTATTCCTAAAAAATAAATGTCAAAATAGTTAAGGTTTAAATTAGAATAATAGTTTTCTGATAGCGAGCTATATACTTACTTGTGCCGCAATATCTCGCTATTCAGCATCATTACTTTTCGATTTAGTTTATATAAACGAGTTGTCGCATTATTTTGATCCTCTATTGACTTCTTCAGCTTGGTGGTCATTTGATTTAGAGCATTTGATTTCTCTTTCTCTATGAGTCGGAGCTGTTTTATAATCTCCTCATTATTTTTTTGATTTTTTGTCATTTCAGTTATATCGTCTTCATATTTATGCATCGATTTGTTTAATGCATTTACTTCGCTTCTATATTTATCCACATGTACTTTTTGACGATCGTAGTCACCAATTTTTTGACTTAATTTACGCATTGTTTCTGCTAAATCACGATTAGCTATTTCAAGTTTTGCCATGGTTTTGCTATGAGCTTCTTTTTGCTCTTCCATTGATTTCATTAGAGCACGTAATTTTGACTCAACGTTAAGACGCTCACCTTCAGCAAATTTCGCTCGCGATGCCATTTTGCTCATTGCGTCTTCATTATTCCGAATAATATATTCCAAATTTTCCGAATAGTAACGATTAGTAGCCAAGCGTTTTTCAAGATCAATAACTTCTCCGGATAAGCGATCACGCTCACGCAGGATAATATTTTTTATACTTTGCCAAATGACCAAATCTAAAAACAAAAAAAAAATTATGATTACTGGATCTGAAATATCGAAATGACGGAAATGAGCATTATTAAGATACTCCTTGAATCTCCTTCTGTTGAAATGCTTAGACAGTTCATGTTAGGAAATTAACTATTGCATCTCGTGTTATAATGTATGCTTAGCACTTGACAAATCAGTTTGGTCAATTAATAGTTAAGTACTATTCATTTTAAGTGACAAGGCTCACCGGTGATGACGCTCAACGACTAAGCTCAACTATCAATCAAAAAAATTTTTTTTTAATGCGGGTGTGTCAAAGTCGCAAAAATCTATGTATATATATTCTGTCTGACGGTCGTAGGCTAATGGCGACGCGTCGCTAGAGTGGCCGAGAAATCAAGGAGATTAATTGTTTATATTAACCCGTCAGATCAACCCCAATCATAAAGTTGTTAAACTGGATATCGCCAATGGTCAACCGTTTACGACATAAATCCACAAAACATAAAAAATATTAGAATCCGTTGAAGCAATAGACTATATTAACACAAAGCAGGCTTTTTTTGTCACTAGCTAAGTAAACTTATCCTCTACCATGCACGTACACTTAAAAGAAATAAATTGAGTATTATGTTAAAGTGACAGAAAATCACTTGTGGTGGGCTGCTGAATTATCGATATATAGACCAGGCAGCACAACTGTTACTGTTCGAATTGCTGCAGATGTTTGAAAGAGAGGAAGGACTCTGGAAGTGCTGGATGTTTCACAAGTGTGAATTTCGCGAACTACAACAAGTCCATCAGCTGACCATTGAAGATCACTGTTTTGTCAATTGTCTGTATATGCGTAAAAATATGCAGCATTAGCTAAGAGACCCCGACGGGCCATTGTTTGACCGAATTTTTGACCTGAGGACAGAGAAAGTGACACCTGCGTGTTTGTTAGAGGTCGATGATAGGCGTAGTAGGCGTATGGAACGCCTCGGGATTATCCCGAATGGAAGTGCTGTCTCTGATGAGTTTATTAACATTTGGGTCGCTGGTTATTGGATTGGATCGACGGGACAGCATGTTCAATAAGCAGAATGAAGTGGTAAAGTTTGCCAATGAAGACGGTACTGACATGGGAACAGAATACAAAAATTCAAAAATAAATGACTTGTGCAAAAATTGAAAAATAGATAACATTACGTCTACTGCACACCACCACCAGACATTCAATGAGTACATTCGATCATATATATCAGTAAATAAGATTGATTGGGACATATGGTTACAATATTTTGTGTACTGTTTTAACACAACCCCATCAGTAACACACAAATACTGTCCCTATTTACTTGTATTTGGTAAACAAAATAATTTACCAATCCATTTTAATAGCATAAATGGAATAAAACCATTATATAACGTAGATGATTATACAAAAGAAGTTAAGTTTAGATTAGAACTGGCATATATAGATCTAGAACAATGTTACAATAACATAAAAAAAAAAAAAAAAATTTTATGACAGTAAATCAGTAAACTCTAAAATAGAAATAGGAGACAAAGTTTTCTTAAATACTAAGCTGATCATAAGCTTGATACAGCCTATTTAGCACCATTCAATATTGTAGAAATATCTGAAAAAATAACAACATAAACATTAGGAACAATAATAATAAGATACAAAAAGTACATAAGGATAGATTAAAAATCTCAAAAAATAAGAACATAAACATTAGGAACAATGAAAATAAGATACAAAAAGTACATAAGGATAGATTAAAAATCTGCGAAAATAAATAAAAACCAGAGGGCCGGGGTTAACTTCGACCGCTTAGATGCACGACGTATTAATGAGGTTACAAAGAAAGACGCATACCCACTGCCCAGCATCAATGGAATTTTTGCAAGACTACCAAAAGCTAACATCATCTCGAAGATAGACTTGAAGGATGCTTTTTGGCAAATAGGTTTGAGTGAGGAATCAAAAGCAATCACAGCATTTACAGTACCCGGTCGTCCATTGTATCATTTTGTGGTTATGCCATTTGGTTTGTGTAATGCCGCGCAAACAATGTGTAGACTAATGGATGAAATAATACCCCATGAATTAAAATATTGTACTTTTGGATACTTAGACGATTTATGTGTAGTATCAGAAAGCTTTGAGGAACATCTAATTGTGTTAGCCAAGCTAGCTGACCAATTTCGAATGGCGAACGTGACTTTAAATGTGGCAAAGAGCAAATTTTTGTGTCACAAAAGTTGCATTTTTAGGATATATAGTAGGCAATGGCGGAATTTCAATGACACATCAAAAACCGACGCGATTCAGTCATGGCCAATTCCGAAAACAGTTAAACAAGTAAGAGCGTTTATGGGAGTAGTCGGATGGTATACACGATTTATACCTAACTTTTCAGATATTAGTTTTTCAATCACCGAGCTTCTGTCGTCGAAAAAGAAATTTGTCTGGAACGAGCAAGCTCAGAAATCCTTTGAAAAGCTTAAGTTTGCGTTGACTTCAGCTCCAGTGTTGCAGAACCCGAACTTTGAACGGAAGTTCTATGTGCATTGCGATGCAAGCGATGTCGGCATAGGCGCTACGTTAGTTCAAATGGCAGATGAAGGAGAAGAAAAACAAAATGTATTTATGTCCAAGTCATTGCAAAGTTACAATGTCGTACCTGATGAGCTTTCGAGAATGTTTTCAGATGAAATAAGTGCACTAGAAGAAGTTTATCCTGGTGTTGATTTAAATTCCAACTGTTTTAGTGATAGTGAATATCAGAATATGAAAAAAAGTTTTTAGATAGTCTGGGAGAGTATCCAGATATACGAGTAGAAGATGGTTTAGTCTATATACGAACTGAACATGATGATGGAAATTTAGAAAATCAAGAATCGAGATGGAAACTGTGGATTCCATCTGGTTTGACGACTGAAGTCATAGGCAGTGCTCATATTAGTGTTATATCAGCACATGGAGGAATGGCTAAGACCCTAGAATTAATTAGGAGATTTTTTTATTGGCCAGGCATGGTGTCACAAGTGAGAGATTATGTACGTAACTGTGATATTCGCAAGTCTACCAAAGCTGCTGGGAAAGCCAGCCGAAATAAGAACACAAAACTGACAAATACCAACTTTTATGACAATAGCTATAAAATTAATGAAGTTATTGAGAAAGTCACTGTTCGTGACTTTGCCGTTTGTATGGGAGCTATATGATATAGTTACCCGATCTTGACCAAATTTGGCACAGTTGTTTATAGGTGCAATAAATTTACCAATATTAAATATTATGACGATAGCTCCGAAAATAGCGAAGTTTTTCAGAAAAGTCACTGTTCGTGACTTTGACGTTTGTATGGGAGCTATATGATATAGTGGTCCGATCCGGCTGAATCCGAGATATACAACGCCTGCAGTATATACAAGCCTACGTGCAAAATTTCGTCGTGCTGATCAAGAATATATATACTTTATATGGTCTGAGATGCTGAGATGATGAGTGAAAATCAAGTAAAAAAAGGTTTAAGCCAGAGTGCCATAGTGAAAACGAATTTTTAACTTCTTCCTTTTGTTTAAATCTAGGTAATATTCTATAGTCGAAAGTTAGAATAAGTTATTGTACAAATAATAATTGGTAATTAGAAAGAAAAAGCAGGAGTGAAGCAATTGAAAAAAAAAGTCTACAAAGAAGAAAACGCCGAGCAAAATTTCGAGCCACATTGTGCAAAAAGCAAAATTTTTTTTTGTCAAGTCGCGAGGTAACATACACTGAAAACGAAAAAAAAAATGAAGACATAAATAAATTAAAAAAAGAAATTTAAGCAAAAACACAAAAAAAAGGGAAAAGAATGATATCTAAGGCAAAATTGAAAGGTCAAAAAAATCTATAACAGAGAAAGAAGAAAGTGAAAATATAAAAGAAAAAAAATTTTAAAAACAAGCATGAGCAATTGCTTTACAAAACTTGGTAACAAAACAAAAAAAATGTGAACATAATAAATTAAAAAAATTAAATTAAATCTATAGCCTCTACAGCAATTCCTCGAAGGCCTTCTTCGGACGCTACAAGGGTGAGTTTTTCTACTACATTTCTATATAAAGCGAAGTCGGAGACATTGAGCAAGAGTATTCAATGCAAAGACTAAAGTGAAAACAATTGTCGCTGCTTATCTCCACTCCGTTTGCCCCGCTATATATTTTATATAATTCTAATGTTCTTTTAAATAAAATCATGCATAAAGAAAAGAAAAAAGAATGAACTGAAAAGTGAAAAGTATCAAAAGAAAAAGGAAAGAGTGAATAAATATGCATAATTGTTTCATAAAAACGTTTTATATGTGAAGAATTGGAAAGAAATTGAACGGTTAATTTTTATACGCTGCATTTGTAAGCGTTGCGTTTTGATTTTGCACAGTGTGTCAAAGTTTGAAAAAAAGAGAAGTTAATGTTCATGAAATTATGGCGAGTGTTTAGAATATTTTTTTTGATTTTGATGTAAATCAAAAGGGACTTTATTTAAAGTTGCTGACGTGTGAGTGGGTGAAACACATTCATCAAAGAACCACCCCAGCCGATTGTCTTGCTAGCCGCATTAAGAGTCCCGCAGATGAATCGTGTTAACGCCAAGATAGGCCTCACACAATAACGTATAGTTGCCGATTGCAATGGTTGGTAAGCCTTTGTGGTTTCGTATTTATAGATATTTAGTTGCTCATCGGCTACGTTAAGGCTTTGTACGTTACAGTATTTCGGTTTGAAGAAAATGATGCACCGGACTTTCGATTTCCCAATTTGGAACGTATAGTCTATTTTCAGGCTGAGGTAGAGATATAGATTTAGTCACGATAAACTGGACTATTTTTTAACGAATTTTTGTAGACACGGAATGTTTCATGTGTACGTATTTCACCAATTTCCTCAATCTCATAATGATCTCATCTTGTATCAAAATAATTGACTGCGAAAGCCACCTTACTTGTCTAGCCTTAAATCTTTGCATATTTCGATTACACTGCGGCATATATTTTTTCACGTGATTGATGAAACTCCGAATTTATGCCATAAATATATCCACTTAAGCAGCGCTGAGATCAGATTTGTTAATTTGTTCAAAAACCCACATGGTAGGTGCACCACAGCGGCAAAGGAAACTTAGTAATTCCGAATATACTAACATTATAAACTTGAACATACAGTTTTAAGTTGCGCATTAAAGCGCGCTGAGAACAAATTATATACCACGAAACACAACTACAGTTGCTAAAAAGACACTAACAACAATTGCTCATACTCAGCACTATGGTCTGGATGTCGATTTTTTTGGCATAAAGTCCAAATTTTCATGAAAAGATTCGGTGGTTTTGGTAATTGATTATGATAGTAGATACCCTGAGCACAAAATATATATAAAAAAAAATGTTTAATGGCATACCTGGGTTCGTACCAGGGTGTCAAAGTCAGACATGTCCTTTGTGCGTAATCGACATTTGGAAAGTGAAAAAAAACTTAAAGTTTAAAGTGCCAGCATTTGTGGAATTTTGCACATAAAAATAATTTAAAATAAGGAAAATATACATCAAGGTATGTAGTTTTTAATGTATATATTTATGTTATGTGTAGTGTTAGGATTTAAGTGTTGTGTAATGTCCAATAAATGTGTATTTTTTTTAGAAAATTGTTTTGCGTTCTCTGTGTTTTGTGGAATAGAGCTAACGAGCTGACGAGCTGCGTCTTTGATCGCAAACTAATGCCTTCGCTCCGTTTTTCCCCCTTTTCCATTAATTTGATAATATTTAGGCAAGTTCGAATTTTGTCATAAAGAACTGATCGATATTTGGTGCAGCAACAATCGAGAAATAAAATCTGTATCAGAATCGATCTACAGTAAAGTCAACAATAACCATCTGGAATACGAAAAAATAAAATAAATAGATAAAAAAAGAAGTAATTTTGAATCATTCATTAAAAAAACTAATTGAAATGCAATCACATGTTGGAACGATTTATGTCCAAGCATTCTAAATGGCTGGAATCTAAAATATCAATAGTTGTTAATGAAAATTGTAAGACACCAAAGTCAACAGGACGTCCACCTTTATCTTATGCAAATGCAGGGGCAAGATTAAAAAGGAAACTGGCTTGTGAGCTTGCAAATGAGACTAATCTCAACACGAATCTAGAAGAAGAAGACGATGCCAATTAAACACAACAAAAATTTGTTTAATCTATTTTCTTCATACCAGTTTTCTACACTATTAAATATGAGACAAATAAAATTTTAAACTATCTATTTGTGCATGTTTATAATTATTAATTGGTCAAAACAGTTCCGAATATTTAAAAATGCAGCCTGAAAGTATGCAATCGGGTCAAATTTTATAGTTTTTGACAAATCGCGGTAAAACCATGGTGCCATTCCAAAAAAAAAAAAAAAAATCGAAATTTTCTTTTAGTATTTCCAGCACGCTTTAACAATTTCAACTCCCTAGCGGGTGCCTCACCCTGACGTAGACCATCGCAAGTGGTCAAAACGTACAAAGCATCCAGAAAGCGGTATTGAGGCCGCCAAGACAAAAACTTTATCCAGAGAGCAGCATTCACACAAACAACCACAACGATTTTTCCTCTGAAAACACCACATTCCACATTCACACCGACGGCGGCATCAACCCCAAAAGTGGGTATCGACGATACGATACCATAAAAGTGAAAAAGCCAAACCAGTGTGTGTAAATGTAAATGTAAATAACTCATACTGGATATTTCGTCCGGGATAAGGTTAAATTTCCCCCAACTTGCATTGGCAGACCGCCGATTGAAAGTGCGCGAGATTGTTGAGAAAGTAGGTATCTCGAATGACCGCTTTGGTTATATCCTGCACAAAATTTTTGGCGTGAGAAATCTGTCGACAAGATAGGTTCCGGTTCCGTTTACTTAATCCGGATAACAGGCACAACCGTAAGACGACATCAGACCAGTTTTTGACGCTGTTTCAACGCAACACGAAGGAGTTTTTGCGATCTAACAAAATACCTTGTAATAATACCGATCTAACAAAATACCTTGTAATAATACCAATTAAACACAAAAGTGCAAAAACAGTAGCAAAAGCTATATTTGAAGATTTTATTCTGCGGTACGGTCCGTTCATTACGGACATGGGAACAGAATATAGAAATTCAATAATCGAAGATTTATGCAAAAATTTGCAAATTAAAAACATAACTTCAACTGCACATCATATCCAGACTGTAGGCACTGTGCCACCGAACACTTAACGAGTTTTTTACGATCATACATTTCATTTGACAGAACTGACTGAAATGTATGGATACGATACTTCGCATATTGTTTCAATACAACACCCTCTATGGCACAGGATTATTGTCCATATTAGTTGGTATTCGGTAAAACTTCAAATTTAACCAAACATTTTCATAGTATAGATAGGATAAACCCACTATATAACATAGAAGATTATGCTAAGGAATCAAAATTTAGATTAGAACAGGCCTATTAGAGAGCCAGAATTATGCTAGAACAGAATATGGAGATATATGATAGAAAAGTAAACAATATCGAACTAGAAATAGAAAATAAAGTTTTGTTAAGATGTGATACGGGCCATAAGTTAGATCCTAAGTATTTAGGCCCATTTACCAATAGAAGAAATACAAGATAGGAATAACATTCTAATTAAAGATAAAAAGAATAAGAAACAAATAGTGCATAAAGATAGGTTAAAAATTTTAATCAGTTAACATATAAAAGAAAAAAAAAAAACAGGAGGTCGGTACTAACTTCGACCGCGCCGAAGTTTGTATACCCTTGCAAGTTGTTTGGTACTTTTTCCTCACTTATAGCCGTCAAAGTGGAAAAACGTTTTATCTCAAAAGAGTAATATTTGTGAAAAAACGGCCTACAATCTTAGGATAGGAAAAAACAAACTTTTTATGAAAGCCGCGGATTTCCACCGATCGTTCCTATGGGAGCTATGTGATATAGTCATCAAATTGGGCACAGTCATTAACAGATATATTAAACTAACAAATGTTTAATTTGAAAGCAATCGCGTTAAAAGCAACGAAGTTATTGACAAAAGTCACTGTTTTCGACCGGTAGTTCCTATGGGTGCTATCTGATATAGTCACCCAATCTTTATCAAATTCGGCACAGTCATTAACAGATATCTTAAACTAACAAATTTTTAATTTGAAAGCAATCGCGTTAAAAGTAACGAAGTTATTGACAAAAGTCACTGTTTTTCACCGATTGTTCCTATGGGAGCTATATGATATATTCAGCCGATCTTGACCAATTTTGGCACATCCGTTTATCGCTATAATTAACTCACTAATATTACACTTCAATTTCTAAAGGAGAGGAATGTAGCATGCTCTGAAGTAAACATATTGTAGCACTTAGTTACAATATTTATGTGCGCAACATTCAAGTGCTGAGTCGGCAAATCCAACATGCGCGACCGCTCTGGCCCAATATGCAGTATGATACATCCTCACTCTTCCGCTGCTGCAGCATATATATACATACTTCTACATACATTCTTTAATGTAAACTTTTATACATTTATACATTCATATGTTTATACATAAGGCGTTATTGACAGCGCAGCTACGCAGCTTTTGCGCCAAAACTATCTGTCCGGTAGATAAGGGGGATAAACGTGTTTTCTACTAATGAATTTCGGAGTCAAGAATTAGATCTAAGGCAAGCGAAGGTTATGTTTACCAAAGGATGAAGGCACCTGTTGAAAAAGAATTACAGGAGAACCAAAGCCTGGAAACTTTGTGTTCCGAGAGGTCTGGTATCATTCTCCTAAAGCAGCACACGGCGGAATGAGAAAGACTATCGAAAAATTGAAAAGATTTGGTTTGGATTTCCATTTCTAATTCCTTTGCCCGCTTGAAAGATTTACGTCACCAAAAATTTAAAATACGAGGGTGGTCAGATACTTATCAGTACTGTAGGATCGCAATACGGGCAGTACTAGTAGTAGTAGTAGAAGTAGAGGTGAGGTGTTAAAGTTGCTTCTCGAAGCCAGTGTTCAGTATATTCCGATGAGTAAAGATAAACATTGTGAAGTACTCAATAATTATATCAATAAGCTAATAGTCTAACATGTAACATTAAAGATGAAAAAACCAATGTGCGTAAATGAAATCTCCATAACTTGGAGACTCATTCTGGAAAACGAAGACATAAGAGAGAAGGCAACGAGGCACTGAGTGTGCGAATAAGACGCCCTGACGCAGGGCTGCCAACATTTCACTTCCTCTGCCGAAAAAAGTGATTTAGATCAAAGAGGAATTGGTGATGTTGATCATTCTGCTTTGCAATGGCTTATGCGCCAAAACTATCTATCCGGTAGAGATAAGGGGGATAAACGTGTTTTCGATTAAACACAGGAAAGGTTAAATAACTGATACTAATTAATTTCGGAGTCAAGAATTAGATCTAAGGCAATTGAAAAAGAATTACAGGAAAACCAAAGCCTGGAAACATTGTGTTCCGAGAGGTCTGGTATCATTCTCCTAAGGCAGCACACGGCGGAATGAGAAAGACTATCGAAAAATTTATAAGATTTGGTTTGGATTTCCATTTCAATTTCCTTTGCCCGCTTGAAAGATTTACGTCACCAAAAATTTAAAATACGACGGTGGTCAGATACTTATCAGTACTGTAGGATCGCGGTACGGGCAGTAGTAGTAGTAGTAGTAGTAGAAGTAGAGTCGAGGTAGTAAAGTTGCGTCTCGAAGCGTGTGTTCAATAGTCCGAAGAGTAAAGATAAACATTGTGAAGTGCTTAATAATTATATCAATAAGCTAATAGTCTAACATGTAACATTAAAGATGAAAAAAACCAGTGTGCGTAAATGAAATCTCCGTAACTTGGGGACTCATTCTGGAAAACGAAGACATAAGAGAGAATACAACGAGGCACTGAGTGTGCCAACATTTCGCTGTATGAAAACGCTAAATCAGCCTATGGGAGCTATATGATATAGTCATCAAATTGGGCACAGTCATTAAAAGATATAATAAACTAACAAATTGTAATAGCGCATTTATTTTCTGAAAATATAAGTATAATTAGCGATGGCAATAGATTTATTTTTCGCTGCGCAGCTAGTGCTTCTGACTAGTTGTCTTGTTGCCGGAAGAAGAAGGAAGCCAACTCGAGTGTGGCCTTAGGCCGCATATCGATATTTTCCCTGGGCAACTTAATACTAACAATCGATACTTAAAGATACTGACTTACTACTAACAATCGATACTTATAATACTGACTTACTACTAACAATCGATACTTAAAATACGAGCTTCGATATAAGTGTGAACATTTAACAGACAAAATAAATGACATCTTACGAAACGAAGTTATTGACAAAAGTCACTGTTTTCGACCGGTCGTTCCTATGGGAGCTATCTGATATAGTCACCCGATCTTTATCAAATTCGGCAGACAGATATATTAAACTAACAAATGCTTAATTTGAAAGCAATCGCGCTAAAAGTAACAAAGTTGTAAAATGTCATTTATTTATGTTATGTATTAATTTTAGCTATCTACAATTTTTCTAAGTCTCGATTGTTAGTATTTAAGTCTCGATTGTTAGTATTTAAGTGTCTATTGTTAGGATTTAAGTATCGTTTGTTAGTATTAAGTCGCCTATGAAAAATATCGGTATCGTCGTGGTGCCGCACTGAATGTTTTTCTCTCTCTTCTTCCGGTGACGTTTGAACGAGCTAGACACACCAACTGCCGAAAACTTAAAAATTAAATTTTTGTAATCAACACTAATCACTATCATTTTAAATAAATAGAAGTGGGATTACTAGACAGAAATAGATATATTTCTGTGCACGCCACCAATTTTGACAATTTATGCTTAGTTAAGTAAAATTGTCCTGACCAACTCCACAATGGGAGTTACCAAGGAGGAGATGACGAGAGCTCTGCGCGCAAGTGGAGTCGAGGTACCACCGTCAATCACAGTCGGGAAAATTCGCCGACTGGGCAAAATCGGCGATGTCGTCGCTTGCCACCCAACCTGGTGGAACTTCATCGGCTCGGACGCAGGCCACACGTTCTGCGTCTAAGATGGCCGCCGCTGCCGTTGACACCGTTGCTGTGTCTGCTGCTGCCGTGCCCGCCGCTGCCGTACCCGCTGTTTTCACATCCCCCCCTTCCAGGCTTGCCGCTGCCGTGCCCGCTGCTGCTGTACCCGTGCTGACCACCGCTGCACCCGCCACCGCCGTACCCACCGCTGCCACCTTGCTGACTGCTGTGTCTGCCGATGCGGTACCCGTCACCGCTGTGCCCGCCGCCGCCGCACCCTCCTCTGACACTGCTGTGCCCGCCGCTTCCAGGCCTGTTGTTACAGTACCTACTGCTTCCATGCCTGCCGCTGTAGTTCCTGCTGCTGCCGCATCCGCCGCTGCCATACCCGCTGCTGCTGTAGCCGCCGCTTCCAGACCTGCCGCTGCAGTACCCACAGCTTACATATCCGACGCTTCAAGACCTGCCGCTGCAAGACCAGCTGCTCCCGTGCCCGCTGCTGCTGTACCCGCCGCTTCCATGCCGGCCCCTGCAGTTCCCGCTGCTGTCTCGGCTGCCGCTTCCGAGCCTACCGCTGTCCATCTCGCTGTACAGTCGGTGGCGATTCGAACCACTGGTACCTCCGTTATTACTCCTGCTCTTCATCTGAGGATGAAGCCTGCTGCCCTGCTCGATGCTTTGCATGCCACCATGCATAGTGTTGGCCGCATCCTACTGACTTTGACGTTCCCTTGGCCGCTGACCAATGGGAAGACATGTCTGCCTTAGTGCACTCCGTGCCGTATTTCACTACAGTCATCGGGCCTGCTGCTTCTGCCTTCTCCAGTCCGATGACCAACTGACGACGCTGCGAGGACGGCATGAGTTGCTGCAACTGCCGCCGCCACCACTGCCGCTGCTGATGAGGTGAAATTTAACCTGTACCAGTTATAACTGTTCGAAGAGTTTTCTACGTCAATTTGAAGTTCCCCCCAACCGCCGTCTTAGCCACTGATAAAGGCTGCACTTCTGATATCCAAACAAGGGCATCACTGGCCAGTTGATGTTGTTTACCCCCTGGTTAGCCACTGGGATCGAGGTCGATCCTTCGTCAGGACGGCCGAGTTGTCATTTATTTATGTTCTGTCCGATTAATTTTAGCTATCTACACATATATCGCGGTCAGTATTTCCTAGTCTCGATTGTTTGGATTTAAGTATCGTTTGTTAGTATTAAGTCGCCTAAGGAAAATATCGGTATCGGCCTGGTGCCGCACTGAAAGTTTTCTCTCTCTTCTTCCGGTGACGCTTGAACGAGCTAGACGCACCAACTGCCGAAAACTGAAAAATTAAATCTTTGTCATCAACACTAATCGCGTTGATCCAGACGCTTTTCATTTAATGACACTATTCATATATATCATTAAACAAACAATCAAAATTATAAAATAACTTCAAGTAATTACGTTATTTTTCTAAAGGAGGGGAATGTAGCATGGTCTGAAATATCAGATTAATAATATTGTAAACATATTGTAGCACAAGTGCTGGACATTGCTGAGTCGGCAAATCCAACACGCGCGGCCGCTCTGGCCCAATATGCAATATGATACATCCTCACTCTTCCGCTGCTGCAGCATTTATATTCATACTTCTACATACATTCTTTCATGTAAACTTTTATACATTTATACATTGATATGTTTATACGTAAACATACCGCTCCTCTGCCGGCGCCACTGGCAGCGTAGCTACGCGGTCTTAGCTATAGTTAACCATTGTTATAGAATTAAGATTCATTCAATAAACTCAAATGACTTAATTCTCTCCCTTATTAAAATCTAAAAACAATATACTTCTGACCAAAATTAATATACCTTTTTGCAACGGTATAAGAAGAGTCGGGGTGTCTCAGCCGCACAAGGCGTCACTTCCTCTGCCGAAAAAAGTGATTTAGATCAAAGAGGAATTGGTGATGTTGATCATTCTGCTTTGCAATGGCTTATGCGCCAAAACTATCTATCCGGTAGAGATAAGGGGGATAAACGTGTTTTCAATTAAACACAGGAAAGGTTAAATAACTGATACTAATTAATTTCGGAGTCAAGAATTATATCTAAGGCAATTGAAAAAGAATTACAGGAAAACCAAAGCCTGGAAACATTGTGTTCCGAGAGGTCTGGTATCATTCTCCTAAGGCAGCACACGGCGGAATGAGAAAGACTATCGAAAAATTGATAAGATTTGGTTTGGATTTCCATTTCAATTTCCTTTGCCCGCTTGAAAGATTTACGTCACCAAAAATTTAAAATACGACGGTGGTCAGATACTTATCAGTACTGTAGGATCGCGGTACGGGCAGTAGTAGTAGTAGAAGTAGAGTCGAGGTAGTAAAGTTGCGTCTCGAAGCGTGTGTTCAATATAGTCCGAAGAGTAAAGATAAACATTGTGAAGTGCTTAATAATTATATCAATAAGCTAATAGTCTAACATGTTACAACAAAGATGAAAAAAAACCAGTGTGCCTAAATGAAATCTCCGTAACTTGGAGACTCATTCTGCAAAACGAAGACCTAAGAGAGAAGGCAACGAGGCACTGAGTGTGCGAACAAGACGAGAGAGCAACATTCACACAGACGGTGTGAGGCAAATTTTATGTGCAAGGGCGCTTTGTGCCGGGCCTTGACTCAGTGCTGCCAACATTTCGCTGTATGAAAACGCTAAATCAGCCTTGGGAAAAAGCTAGAAATAGCTATAAGTGTCTCTTCGTAGCAAAAAAAAAATGTTAGAATAAAATTTTTTTTTTTGTTTTTTTGGTTCATTTTAATATTTTATATGATTTGATCAATGACTTCTTCATCATCTTGGTTTATGTAGGTTTCCCTATCTTTCTCGCATCCATATACCACGCGGTTTTTGCTTGTAAATTTGTCATTTTCAACTTCCGCTCGCGCTTTAAAAAATTTAAAATACCCTCTTAGTGGGCATAAAGCACGACTCGGTAGACACAGACTACGATAAGACTAAATAATTGTTTGGTTTATTGATGTTTTTTGCTATTGAAATGAAAGAATACTGTTCGTATGAATATGTGGCATCATAGAGCATAATGAAGTAAGTAAGTCGTCTAGGCTAGGTATAGCTTACACCAGTAAAATAAAATAGTTCTAATTTATAATAAATGCATTTACGTATTTTTAAAAAATTCTGCTCACATACTTTTTACAGGCAAATCTTAGTCTTAGTCTTCACTCTAGCGCCACCACCAGCTAACGGCCAACTTTGGCCTCATGAAAATTATATGCATAACTTGGCTATTTTTATTCCGATTTTGATCAAATTTGGTATTTTGCTGGATATTAGTATCGAATTTAAGAGTGCTAAATTCGCACATGGTTACGGGAGAAAGGGGTTCTTTTTAAATTACGAGGGCGGAAAAGGGCGTGGCATAAATTTGAAATAAACTTGATCACTTTACATACTACACGAACCTACATACCGATTTTAATGAATATATGAAATGAACATATGTTATTCGACGGGAAATTCAATTTACTTTCTTTCCTCGTTCATGGAAAAAATTATTTTAGTGAAAACTATTGAAAAGTACTTTCTATCTGGCAACTCTTACACTTTATATTTGTATCATTACTCATTACTCATTAAATCAGTCTTCTATCATCTTGCAAACTGCACACACGTCTTTTAATAGGTTATGGGCCCAGGCCATGCATACAAGAAAAGACAAAAAGAGGAATGACCAATATATATCCGTGTGAGAAGTTAAGGGGCCGTGAAAACTACGATGTTTGGAAGCGGCAGGCCCAGTCTTACCTAGTGATCAAAGGTTGTGGGAGTGTGGTGTGTAATGGACCAGCAGAGAAGGAAGCGTCACTAGACGAGAGAGCGCTCGCGGATGTTTGGAAGCGGCAGGCCCAGTCTTACCTAGTGATCAAAGGTTGTGGGAGTGTGGTGTGTAATGGACCAGCAGAGAAGGAAGCGTCACTAGACGAGAGAGCGCTCGCGGAGATTACGCTGATGATTGAGTCGACCAACTACGCACACATCGCCAAATCCAAATCAGCGAAAGAGGCTTGGGATGCTTTGGCGCAGGCGTTTGAGGACAGCGGATTGACTCGGAAAGTAGAGCTGCTTAAAAAGTTGTTACAGTTAAAACTGGAGCCGTTTGATTCGACACAGGAGTATGTCAACGAAATGATTATGACTGCTATTAAGGTAAACAATGCTGGGCTTTGCATAAGTGACGAGGTAACGGCATCACTGATGCTTGCTGGATTACCTAATGGGTATCAGGCATTGGTCATGGCAGTAGAGAACTCCAAGTCTACATTAACTGTCGACAATGTAAAAGGTATGTTGCTACAAGACGTGAAGTTTGACAACAACGCTGGAATCAATTCGAATGCCATGTACTCAAGAACATCAAAGCAACCTAAGAGGGACAAAGCAAAGTTAAATAACCGTTTTGGGAAAACAGTTATTTGCTACGCATGCGGTGGTAAAGGGCATATGCGAAAAGCGTAGTGGAAGAAGAGAGAAGCGATGAAGAGAAAGCAGCTCTTGCATCGAATACTTCGCTCTTAGTAAATGCAAATCCACATGTAGGCAAGAGCGAAACAGTGTGGTACATTGATTCTGGTGCTTCAACTCACATGACAAATGATCGGAGATTGCTAAGCAACGAATCTGAGGTTAGCAACAAGAGCGTAATAATAGCGAACAAAGAGAAACTGCATGTAAAAAGCAGTGGCGATGTAGGAATTTTGTTCCATGTAAAAGGCAAATCAGTTAAAGGTAATATTCCTGATGGAGAGTATGTTCCAAATTTGTGCGGAAATCTGTTATCTGGCAAAAAAGGGAAAAAGGATTGTTTTCGAAAAGAACCATTGCTACATCTTTGAGAAAAATATTTTGAAAGCCACTGGCTATCTGCAAAATGGTCTGTATCAACTGAATTGTGTACTACCAAAGGTAGAGAAAGCCTTTGTCGCAATAAATGGATTCGAACTATGGCATCGTAGGATGGGCCACATTTGTGACACAAAATTACAGCTGGTAAAAGAAGCCACCGATGGTGTTGAATACTTTGTTAATGAATCGTGCCGGTATAAATGCATTGTGTGCCTTAAAGGAAAACAAACTCGTATGATAAGCAAGCAGCCTGGAATCCGTGCCGAAGGTCTTTTAGATCTTGTCCACTCAGATGTGCTTGGACCATTGAGAGTCAAGTCCTTTTCTGGTGCAAGATTTATGCTTGTCTTCGTTGATGATTACTCTCGGAAGGTGTTTGTGTACCCAATTAAGGAGAAGTCAGATGTAGTCAAGAAGCTCGAGATTTTCAAAAATATGGCAGAGAACCAAACAGGACGAAAAATTCGCACTTTGCGTTCTGACAATGGGAAGGAATATTGCAACCAAGATCTTGAACATTCTTTGCAGAATGCAGGTATTCTGCATCAGACTACAGCGCCGTATAACCCTGAGCAAAATGGAGTCGCAGAGCGGATGAATCGCACCCTCCTGGAAAGAGTGCGCTGCATGTTGCTGGACTCAGCATTGCCCAACATTTATTGGGCGGAAGCCGCTAATACTGCAGCTCATATAACTAACCGAATGCCTTGTCGTGGAAACAGCTCATCCCCTGAAGAACTTTGGACTGGATCTAAGCGAAACTTAAAGTATATGCGTATATTCGGTTGTACAGCATTGGCTCATATCCCAAAGCAAAAGCGTGGGAAGCTAGATGCTAAATCTGAGGAATGCATTTTTGTAGGATACAGCGACACTTCAAAAGCATATCGGCTTTACAGGAAATCTGATCGTAAGTTTTTAATAAGTAAGGACGTCGTTTTCATCGAAAATAATTGCAGAGACTCAACACAGCATTTTGGCGAAATGTGCACCGTAGAGGATAATTGCAGAGACGGTAAACAGTACCTGGAAGCAGAACCTTTGTATCAAGAAGAACTGTTAAAGCAGTCTACGTCAGAGTTTGAGTCGTGGAATACGGATACAGAAGAAACGGTCGATGCTGAGGAACTAAAGACTACCGCTGGGCACGTTCCAGATGCATTTGGTGTTCGAAGATCAAAAAGGATTGCGAATAAGCTGGAGGAGCATCACCTGTGTTGTGTAGTCTCGCAAGGTGACGACCCACTTACAGTAACAGAGGCATTGAAGTCGAAACTAGCAGATTCATGGGAAGACGCAAAGAAGTCGGAAATGCTATCCCTCGAGTCAAATAACACTTGGACGCTAATGGAATTACCTAAGGACAAAGTGGCGATACAGTCAAAATGGGTTTTTAGAACAAAACTAGAATATGGGGACTTGGTGCCTCGCTATAAGGCAAGACTTGTTGTTAATGGATTTTCTCAGAAAGAAGGTATTGTACACTTCCATGCGTGTGCTGTTTGCTGCAGCTGCTAAGTATGGGTTGACAATCTATCAACTGGATGCTGTGACAGCTTTTCTTAATGGCGATTTACAAGAAGAAATCTACATGCGTCAGCCTGAAGGCTTTGACGATAAATCAGGAAAGGTCTGTCGCCTCAATAAATCGCTCTACGGGCTTAAGCAGGCAAGCAGAGTCTGGAATGAAATGCTGAACAAGGTTCTACTAGGCTTCGGTCTTCAACGTGTGTATACCATTACGTAACTGGATCCACCATGGTATATGTAGCAGTATACGTTGACGATATATTAATTTTAAGCAACAACAAACAAATGGTAGCTAAAATCAAGGGCGAGCTATCGCATGCGTGTGCACAATAAGACCGAAGGCACAATCAAAATTGATCAGTCTAATTATATTGCAGGAATTCTAAAAAGATTCGGAATGGATGATTGCAAAGCAGTGTCAACGCCAGTGGATGTCGGACAGAGTCTTTCAGCTGACATGGCACCCAAATCTGAAGCCGACATTGAAGATATGAAGAAGGTTCCGTACTTAGAGGCTATTGGTTGTCTACTATATGCTGCCCAGAACACTCGTCCTGACATAAGTTTTGGTGTCAACATGTTGAGCCGCTTCTCTTCCAATCCAGGAATGGTTCACTGGACCGCCGTTAAACGTGTGATGAGATATCTGAAAGGAACTCTCAACAAATGCATCACATATCATGCTACTGGAGATAACTTAAAGGGTTTTTGTGATGCTGATTGGGGCGGAGACCTCGATGGAAGGAGATCAACATCAGGATACATTTATGTACAACAAGGTGGAGCAATATCGTGGTGTTCCCAATGGCAGAGGACCGTTGCACTGTCCTCTACAGAAGCAGAATATATGGCAGCAGTATCTGCCATCCAAGAAGCCATATGGTTATTGCGCCTGCAGAGGGAACTTCATCTCATTGATACCAATAAGATCGTGCTATGTTGTGACAACAAGAGTGCGTTGCACATTATCAGGAATAATTCATTTTCTCCAAGAACGAAACATATAGATATAAAAGTCAAGTTTATTAGAGAATGGTTGACCAATGGCTCTATTCGAATAGAGTACATTCCTACCGAGGACATGCCGGCAGATGCACTGACAAAACCAGTCCCAGCTTCTAAAATAGCGTTGTTGGGATCCAGAGTGGGGTTAACCTAATGTCTTAATTAAACAAAGGAATTATCATAATATTATATTTGCCAGATATTCAATTAAAGGGGCATATTGAAAAGTACTTTCTATCTGGCAACTCTTACACTTTATATTTGTATCATTACTCATTACTCATTAAATCAGTCTTCTATCATCTTGCAAACTGCACACACGTCTTTTAATAAAAACTAGTGTCGCAAAATGGCTTCGCACAAAGTACCAAAAATTTCTATACAAAAAACGGACTTTTCTATGTTCAAATGCACCTGAGAAAAAACGGATTAAACTATGAAGACCAACAAACAAATTATAGAAAGAATTATTGCATTAAATTATTTAGGAGCCGAAAAAAAAGAAACATCCTAAGTTCGTATCCACCACTGTATATAAAAAAAAATAATACTAATATACCAAAAAGTTTTACCATATGTATCATTAAACAAACAATCAAGATTATCAAACAAACAACAATTATAAAAAATAAGTTTTTATGTAATAAAAATTTTTAAACTTTAATAATAACTTCAAGTAATTACGTTATTTTTCTAAAGGATGGGGATGTAGCATGTTCTGAAATATCACATTAATAATATTATAAACATATTGTAGCACTTAGTTAGAACCTAAGTATTTAGGCCCATATACCATTGGGATAACATTGTAATCGTTGGTGTTTAGATTATATCAAATTAGATAACATTAAGACAATTATAATACATATAGAACAAATGGAAATGTATGCTAATAAAAGTATACAACCAGATTATAGATATCGGTGGCCGAAAAATTAAAAATAAAATCTTGGTCATCAACACTAATCACTATAATTTTTCAAAAATAAATAGGACTTTATATATAAAATAAAAGTAGTAGTAACAGCCATACTAACAAAGCTGTTTGATCATCCAAATGTGGGAAATGATGACGCTTCTATAAATAATTTGCATGATAACATTTTTGAATCATTGCAAGCTTTAAAAAAAATCGCCAATATGGAATCGTCAGATGCTGTCATAATGTTTCATATGACAAGGAAATTGGATAGATTCAACCACGGCACTATATGAGCAATCGCTTTCCAACACAAGGGAGCTACACGAAGTAAAGGATTTCCTATCATTCTTGGAACAGCGCTTCCTAACATCCCAATCGGAAAACCAAGAAACGAAAATCGCAGCATTGAAAAACTAAACCCAAGGAAGACATGCGCAGCAGCATCTGGGACAAACAGTTCCTTGTGTGCTTTCTGCGAGAAGGCAAAGCACAAACTCTTCTAATGTGAAAAGTTTAAAATGAAATCCGCAGCAGAGCGGCTTAATTGGATACAGAGACACAAATTGTGTGTCAATTGCTTCAAGCCGGACCATATGGCTAAAAATTGCTCTTGGAGGGGATGCTTCAAATGCGATAAAAAACATAACACAATGTTGCATTTAGAAACAGGCAACCAAGTTGCTACATCTGCGTCTGCAGTTTCTGCTTATGGAATTAGCAGAAAATACACTCTATTGGCAACGGCCAAGGTAGTGGTGAAAGGGATCAATGAAAGGAAAGGAGAGTTTCGAGCACTCCTAGATAGCGGCTCACAGGTAAATCTCGTCTCAGAGAGGCTAGTAAAGAAGTAATCGTTAAAAATTAACGAGACTCATGTGCACGTAAATGGAGTGGGTGGTCAACCACAGATAAGCAAGGCGCGAGTAAGCTTGGTTGTACGGTCAAGATACAACAAGTTCGCAATGCTAGTTGAGGCATTTGTATTGCCACACATAATAGGTGACCAACCTACAGAACAAATAACGCAGAAAGTCAAATTGCCAGACAACATTCAATTAGCTGACCCAACATTTGATAAACCAGGAAAAATTGATATGCTGTTGGGAACTAATAATCACTATGCTATGCTGCTACCAGAAAGAAGACGGGGCAATCGAAACCGTCCAACATTACAAAATTCAGAGTTTGGATGGATTATTGCTGGCAGAATTAATATGTCAACGTCAGCTTCAATCACATGTATGGTAGGCATGACGAATCCAGAGGAATCTCTAGAAAGATTCTGGCAGCTAGACACACTAGAGCCAATGAAACCGTACAAAAGTCCGGAGGAAGAGTATTGTGAAAAATTCTTCCTCGACAACCTACACACGACGGCGGACAATCGACTAATTGTAAAGCTTCCATTTGCTGAAGAGGGTTCATCTCTTGGAGAATCTCGGGAAGTAGCCATAAGAAGATTCATGTCGTTAGAGAGGCGAATGAGCCCTTACATAAAAAAGGAGTATGTAAAATTTATGTCAGAATATGAACAGCTCGGACATATGAAGCAGGTAATGGTGGAACAAATTCCCAAAAACCATTACTTTATACCGCATCACTGTGTACTAAATCCAGAAAGGACCACCACCAAGTTAAGAGTGGTATTTGATGCGTCCTGCAAAACGTCGTCAGGAAAATCACTGAACGACATTTTATATCCTGGACCAGTTGTACAGAGTCAACTCTTCTCAATTCTTCTGCGGTTCAGGACACACAAATATGTGTTCACTGCCGACATTGAAAAAATGTATCGTCAAGTTTGGATAAACGCTGCCGATCAATTCAATCAGATGATTGTGTGGAGAGAGGATCCAAGTCAAGAACTAAAGTTTTATCGTTGATGACTGTCTCACAGGAGCATACAGTTTACCAGAAGCCCTGCAAATAAGACAAGAGCTGCTAGAAATCTTGAGACCTGAGGGTTTCAATCTACGAAAATGGTGTTCAAATAGCAGTCAGCTTCTAAAGGAAATTCTAAAGAAAGATACCATTGCTGACATCAATCTCGGTGACACACTGGAACAAACAAGTGTCAAAACATTGTGAATCATATGGGCACCCAAAGAAGATCTATTATGTGGAAAGGCTCAAAAACATACAAAGGTAATAACCAGAAGAGTGGTACTATCTGAAGTCGGTCAAATCTTCGATCCTCTAGGACTGTTCGCACCGGTAGTGGTAAGAGCGAAAATATTTCTTCAACATGTTGCTACCGAACGAATTGAGATGGATGGTGATCTACCGCCGTATTTGGAGAAGCAATGGGAAGCCTACCGAGAGGATATACAGGCACTAAACCACATGAAAATTCCAAGGCATATTTTTGATGGCAAGGTTCCCACTTCAAAGGAACTGCATACATTTGTTGATGCATAAGAAAAGGCTTATGGAGCGGCAGTTTATGTCCGATCAACCTTTAAAAATGGCCAAGTTTCGGTCAGATTGTTGTGCGCCAAGTCAAGAGTGGCTCCCCTTGAAAAGCAGACACTGCCCCGGCTGGAACTATGTGCAGCTGTACTTGGAGCTGAACTTACGGATAGAGTACGACAGGATCTTCAATTAGGATCGGAAAGTGTTGAAACATTTCTCTGGTCAGACTCAACAGTAGTACTCTCTTGGATTAATTCACGGGCATCACATTTCCACACCTTTGTGGCTCATCGGTTGACCAAAATACATGCAGTATCACATCCAAGGCAATGGCGTCATGTGTCATCAGCGCTCAACGCAGCAGATGTTCTGTCTCGAGGCATATCAGCAGCCCAGCTTAGCACACATACATTATGGTTATATGGACCACTATTTTTGCATGGACCACAACGTGGCTGACCATTTAAGCCTACAGAGCACACAATGGATACCGCTGAAAAGAAAACCAAGGTATTCAGCATGGTGACTGCCACTGCCAACAACACGAGTGAATGGATATATACGGTAAATCACAGAAATTCATTTTACCGGCTACAGCGAATAGTGGCGTATGTGCTACGGTTTTGTTACAAGCAGAACAAGAGACCAACGGCTCATTTAGAGTTGGAAGAGTTAGACCAAGCACGTAGAGTAATTATTAAGCAAATTCAAGAAACAGGATTTGCATATGAATTACGACACTTAAAGAAACGACCTGATCAACCGCTAGATCGCAAAAGCACGGTGGCAACATTGCCACTAATACTGGATGAACATTCAATCATACGAGTGGCAACTCGGCTGCAACAAGCACCAGTATCAATGGAAACAAGGAATCCATATCTCTTGCCGTATAATGATCCAGTGGTAAAAATGATACTACGGAAACTTCGTGAAGAGAATCTTCATTGTGGACATGAGGCATTGCGCGGAACAGCTCGGCAACAGTACCACATCATCAAGGTGAAACCAATGGTCCGGAATGTGATCCAGGGCTGCGTAGAATGCACCAAGCACCGGCCTCAGTTCTTCAAACAAGTCATGGGCGACTTACCTGAGCATCGGGTATCTCAGACTAGACCCTTTCTCAACGCCGGAGTAGACTATTGTGGACCATTCTGGATCCACCATAAGGTTCGGGGAAAACGTCCCGACAAAGCTTACATTGCAGTATTTGTATGCTTTGCAACCAAGGCAGTACACTTGGAGTTGGTTGGAGACCTGTCCACCTCCTCATTTGTGGGCGCCCTTCAGCGCTTTATTGGGCGCAGAGGAAGATGCCAGACATTATACTGCGATAATGCAACAAACTTTGTTGGAGCAAACAACCAACTTAAGGAGCTGACCGATACAATACACTCAGAAACGGCATCAGGTAGTATTAACGAATTTTGCAATCAAAAAGGAGTGCAATTTAAGTTCATACCACCACGGTCTCCACATTTCGGAGGATTATGGGAATCTGCGGTAAAATCCGCTAAGCATTTACTGTTAAAAAACGTATCGACAGCAAACTTAACGTTTGAGCAACTGGCTACCATCATTGTCAATGTTGAAGCAGTGTTGAACTCTCGTCCGTTAACTCCAAACTCAGACGATCCCAATGACTTGACAGCTCTAACACCAGGCCATCTATTGATCGGAGAACCATTAGTAGCCCAACCAGACGCAGAGCCAGTAACACATCGATCGATTCCAGAGCAATGGGAATTAGTGCAACGGCTTAAGCATACATTCTGGACACAATGGTCTCAAGAGTACCTACAAGAATTGCAGGGTACATCTACATGGAAAAAACCCTATAACAATGTCAAAGAAGGCATGATGGTAATTTTAAAGGAGGATAATGTGCCAATCTTACAGTGGCCAATTGGACGAATTGTTAAATTATATCCAGGTCTGGATGGATACGTCCGCGTGGTTGACGTTAAAACAGCCAGAGGTACCTACAAGCGGGCTATCCATAAATTGGCTCCCTTGCTTAGAGAGACGGGGATAAAACGTAAAATCGAGGCAGATGACATAGGATCGAATTCCCAAGAAAACCCTGGTATCGAGGACAAAGCAGAACCAGAGACAAAAAAGACGTTTGTCGATCGGTCTGCCACCGTTAGCAATGACGATCTGCCTAATTCTGTTGATACTTCCTCTGGCATTTGCTCAAAGGACTAACATAACTCGATTCAACCCCAAACCAGGCGTATGCTATGAAAGTATTGGCACAGGAAGGATGGCAACGTCTGACTGGACTATTGTGGCATTTTACGATCTCGAACCATATTGGGCCGACCTAAAGACATTTTCAGAAAATACACTCTATTGGCAACGGCCACAGTAGTGGTAAAAGGGATCAATGAAAAGAAAGGAGAATTTCGAGCACTAAAGCTAGTAAAGAAGTTATCGTTAAAAATTAACGAGACTCATGTGCACATAAATGGAGTGAGTGGTCAACCTCAGATAAGCTAGGCGCGAGTAAGCTTGGTTGTAAAGAAGTTATCGTTAAAAATTAACGAGACTCATGTGCACGTAAATGGAGTGGGTGGTCAACCACAGATAAGAAAGGCGCGAGTAAGCTTGGTGACCAACCTACAGAACAGATAACGCAGAAAGTCACATTGCCAGACAACATTCAATTAGCTGACCCACCACCAGGAAAAATTGATTTGCTGTTGGGAGCTGTTGATCACTATGCTATACTGCTACCAGAAAGAAGACGGGGCAATCGAAACCGTCCAACATTACAAAATTCAGAGTTTGGATTGATTATTGCTGGCAGAATTAATATGTCAACGTCAGCTTCAATCACATGTATGGTAGGCATGACGCATCCAGAGGAATCTCTAGAAAGATTCTGGCAGCTAGACATACTAGAGCCAATGAAAAGGTACAGGAGTCCGGAGGAAGAGTATTGTGAAAAATTCTTCCTCGATAACCTACACACGGCGTCGGACAATCGACTAATTGTAAAGCTTCCATTTGCTGAAGAGGCTTCATCTCTTGGAGAATCTCGGGAAGTAGCCATAAGAAGATTCATGTCGTTAGAGAGGCGAATGAGTCCTGACATAAAAAAGGAGTATGGAGGCGAATGAGTCCTGACATAAAAAAGGAGTATGGAAAATTTATGTCAGAATATGAACAGCTCGGACATATGAAGCAGGTAATAGTAGAACGAATTTCCAAGAACCATTACTATATACCGCATCACTGTGTACTAAAGCCAGAAAGTACCACCACCAAGTTAAGAGTGGTATTTGATGCATCATGCATCACTGAACGACATTTTATATCCTGGACTAGTTGGACAGAGTCAACTCTTCTCAATTCTTCTGCGGTTCAGGACATACATATTTGTATGGTAACTTATGGAACCACATCAGCCCCATATTTAGCGACGAATTGTCTGGAGCATTAGCATTAAAAAATGATGATTGTCTCACAGGAGCAGACAGTTTACCAGACGCCCTGCAAATAAGACAAGAGCTGCTAGACCTAAGGGTTTTAACATTATGACAATTATAATATAAAACAAATAAAAATGTATGCTAATATAAGTATACAACCACATTATAGATATCGGTGGCCGAAAACTTAAAAATAAAATCTAGGTTATCAACATCACCTATCATTTTTCAAAAATAAATAGGACTTTATATATAAAATAAAAGTAGTAGTAACAGCCATACTAACAAAGCTGTTTGATCATCCAAATGTGGGAAATGATGACGCTTCTATAAAAGTTATTTTTATAAAATAAAGTTTGATCAACTTATAAACTCTGTTGCATTCCTTGGCGTCAGCAGTGTCTGACCTAGTTAACTCGGTCAGTAACCCAGGTAGTACGCACGAGTATTTAGTTTGGCATTGGTCAGCAATTTTTGAAAATATATGTCAAGAATGACAAAGACTATACAGAGAGAGAGAGCATAGAGAGCATACAGGGAGAGAGTGGTAGGAGTGCACGAGAGTCTTGTTGGAGAAGCCGCGACGATCGGACCGCTTTGGAAGAACACCACATAGAGATATATAAATTGTATTATTTCTATCAGAATTTAAGCTGTAATAAATGTATCCAACAAATCGGTACCTTGACAAAGCAGAAGTGGGATACGAAGACACGATTGATTAAATTACGACAATTCTAGGAACGGACCAAATAAACACCGACGAATACGATTTTAAACAGCAAAATAGTACGATGCAAAGACAATTGGACAAACTGAAACAAATGGTAGCACGAACACAAAATCTGATGATTGAACGACAGGAGCGTGTAAATGAACCCGGAGGAAAACCATCATCACGACGAAGTCGAGCAACAAGCTATGGGACAACGGATAAGTCCACGGGACTATATGATAGGACTATATTATAGGAATGCTTCCCGTATTTGATTCAATAAAAGGAGCAGTGAATTCGCAACAATTTTTGGACAAAGTAGAACAGTTACAGATCTTGTATGAATGGAGAGATGCCACCATATTGTTTGCTGTACAGCACAAGCTATGAGGTGTAGCTAAAGACTGGCTGGATTCACAAAGAGAATATCAGACTTGGAGTCAATTTAAGGATGCTCTACTTAAGGATTTTGCAAGTGTAATTAATATATATCAGATGTTCACAAGAAAATGATGTGCCGCAAGAGAAAGCATAACGAAACATTATTTGAATACTTCTACTCAATGATGGCGATAGTTCGAAAAGCAAATATAGACGATAAATCTATCAACTCATATATTATCAACGGATTAAATCAGAAAGAGTCAACAAAATCTTTGCTAGCCATAAATTTATGTACATGTGCAGAATTGTTTCGGTCACTGGAGAATATGAATTCTTCATCCGTATGGCAGTCATACCGTACGGTGGAATACGCATTGTCAGATACCGCAAAGACCATGGAGGTTAACAAGGATAATAATTCTGAGGGTCCAAAATGCTTTAATTGTAATAATATTGGACATATCGCAGCCAAGTGTCCGGTTGAATCGAAAAGGCCAAGATGTTCGTTTTGCTCTAAGATAGGACATGAAGGAAAAGATTGCAGACTTAAGCGGTCAACGGTGTCGAAAGTTGATAGCATAAAGAATAAGAAGTATCCCCCAATCTTGAAAAAAAAAACTTATTGAAGGACATGAATATGATGAGGCATTTGTAGACACTGGCAGTGACAATACATTCATGCAAAAGTCTCAGGTACCGAAGGACGCAGTTCTACAGGTTATGACAAAGTCTTTCAGAGGTTTTGGAGGAGGAATTGTTGAGTCAAAGGGATGCCTGTTAACGGAGATCGTTTGGGATAACATACGAATAGATGTATGCACCTACGTAGTTGAAGATAAAGAACTTAATCATGCAGTCCTCTTAGGAAGGCATATTTTGTGTGCAGAAGTTGAGACAAAGGTCGAAACGAAGTCAACTAATTTTCCGATGGAGGTAAAATGCGAGTTTGACATCGGCGAGGTTAACGATCCTCAGCGCAAACAGGTGAGTGATCTATTGAACGCTTATACAGAAAGCTTTGCTGAAGATTTTTCAAATATTGGCAGATCCAAAGAACTATTTACAAAAAGAGATGCATTACGAACAGTAGCAGATGAACCCCTGAACGCAGTCACAGTAAAGCAACACTACCCCATGCAATTGGCAATTGGCAAAGTTAGCAGGAAATCATTTCTTTACAACGCTGGATATGACGTCTAGATATTATCAAATAGAAATGAGCAACGAGAGCAAGATATTTACAGCCTTTATGACAACAGACGGAATATTTGAGTTTAATGTCATGGCTTTTGGTTTGATTAATGCGCCAATTGTATTCCAAAAAGTCATCGCAGATATCATACGAAACCTCAAATATCAAAGAAATATAATAAGCTATGTTGATGAAGTTATTATTTCATCAAAAACGATTGACGAAGGAAAAGTTATCCTAAATGAATTTTTAGAAGCGGTTAAATCCGAGGTATTAACTCTACGTCCATCTAAGTGCAAGTTCATGAAAAAAGAAGTTAAATTTCTAGGTCATATTATTACTGGTAAAGGAATTCAACCAGGAAAAGAAAAGACACAATGTATAGCTGAATATCCGCAGCCAACGAATGAAACAGAAATACGGATATTTTTAGGAATTACTGGATTCTTCCGTAAATTTGTTCCAAATTATAGCATAATAGCACAACCATTGAGTATGCTTTTGAAGAAAACTTTATATGAACACCTGATCAAAATGACGCTTTCAACCGTTTAAAAGAAGCTATTACAACGGAACCAGTCTTAACGCTATATGACCCAACGAAATATCACTAAGTGCATACGGAACCACCACAGGAATTTCGGCAATACTATTTCAACAGGAAGACGAGGATATAAAGCCGGTATTTTACTTCAGTAGACTTTGTACGGATTCTGAAAGTCGGTATTCAAGCCATGCCCGAATCATTGGAAAGATTCCGGGTATACCTTCTTGGATCTCAATTTTCAGTAATAACGGATTGCAACGCTGTAGCAACATTAAAGAACTTAATAGAACTTGGCTCAGACTCCAATAATTCGACGTCATATGTAAGCACCGACCGGGCTTAGATTTACCACATGTAGATGGAATGAGCAGACAACCAGTACTTAAGGAACAAAGCAGCATTATGGAAACAGATGGCATTTTTAAAGTCATTCCAATAGATGATGACTGGGTGCATACCATGCAACACCAAGATCAAAAGCTAAAGCAAATTTTTGAAATATTTAAAATGAAAAATAAAAGTGCTGATTGGAAGCAAATAAAAAACGTTTATGTCATTTCTAAAAGCAGATTACTAAGAAAAACAGATAAAGGCGATAAATTAGTAGTTCCTCAAGAAGTTCGTTAGAGAATTACTAAAAGCAACCACGATGATATGACGTCTAGATATTATCAAATAGAAATGAGCAACGAAAGCAAGATATTTACAGCCTTTATGACAACAGACGGATTATTTGAGTTTAATGTCGTACGAAACCTCAAATATCAAAGAAATATAATAAGCTATGTTTAGGAAATTATTATTATTTCATCAAAAAAAATTGACGAAGGAAAAGTTATTCTAAATGAATTTTTAGAAGCAGTTAAATCCGAGAGATTAACTCTACGTCCATCTAAGTGCAAGTTCATGAAAAAAGAAGTCAAATTTCTAGGTCATATTATTACTGGTAAAGGAATTCAACCAGGAAAAGAAAAGACACAATGTATAGCTGAATATCCGCAGCCAACGAATGAAACAGAAATACGGATATTTTTAGGAATTACTGGATTCTTCCGTAAATTTGTTCCAAATTATAGCATAATAGCACAACCATTTAGTATGCTTTTGAAGAAATCTTTATATGAACACCTAATCAAAATGAGGCTTTCAACCGTTTAAAAGAAGCTATTACAACGGAACCAGTCTTAACGCTATATGACCCAACGAAATATCATAAAGTGCATACGGAACCACCACAGGAATTTCGGCAATAATATTTCAACAGGAAGACGAGGATATCAAGCCGGTATTTTACTTCAGTAGACTTTGTACGGATTCTGAAAGTCGGTATTCAAGCCATGCCCGAATCATTGGAAAGATTCCGGGTATACCTTCTTGGATCTCAATTTTCAGTAATAACGGATTGCAACGCTGTAGCAACATTAAAGAACTCAACCGCTCTTCAGCCGCCTATTGCGCGTTGGTGGCTCAGACTCCAATAATTCGACGTCATATGTAAGCACCGACCGGGCTTAGATTTACCACATGTAGATGGAATGAGCAGACAACCAGTACTTAAGGAACAAAGCAGCATTATGGAAACAGATGGCATTTTTAAAGTCATTCCAATAGATGATGACTGGGTGCATACCATGCAAAAGCAAGATCCAAAGCTAAAGCAAATTTTTGAAATATTTAAAATGATTGGACGCAAATAAAAAACGATTATGTTATTTCTAAAAGCAGATTACTAAGAAAAACAGATAAAGGCGATAAATTAGTAGTTCCTCAAGAAGTTCGTTGGAGAATTACTAAAAGCAACCACGATGATGTAGGTTATAAAAGTGCGCAGAAGACAATGAATTGAATTGGTCGTTATTTTTGGTTCCCGAGGATGAGAAAATTTATTAAGTCATACATAGACTCATGTCCCGAATGCTGTATCAATAAAATAAAAGGAGGAAAACCAGATGGAGAAATGCACTTGCGGGATGTAATCCCACAGATGTATCGTATAACCGAATTATAAAAGCAATGACAGAAGACCAGTTTGAAGAAACGGATGGACAATCGTCATCAAGCGGCAGAAAATATAAAAGATGAACAGAAAAAATGGAAAAAAAGATTCGAATTGAAGCATGCCAAACCTCAAAAATTTGAAGTAGATGATTTAGTAGTCAATGACTATGTACCAATGGCTACAGGAGACACTCATAAATTAGACCCAGCGTTTAATGGACCGTACGTCGTAACGAAAGTTTTAGGAAACGATCGCTACATTGTAGAAGACCTACCCGATCGTTTAGTATCTCAACGAAGTTACAGTAATGTAATATCGAGCGATCACATTAAACATGTGTTTTGATTCCGGGCCTAGACATCGAAGAAGAAGGCTACGACTACACAGGAATCGACGAAGAGGACTCAGGAGAGGCCGGATGTCAAGAATAACAATCACTATACAGAGAGCATAAATAGAGAGCTTACAGGGAGAGTGGATAGAGAGAGAACGTAGAGGGAGAGCACGAGGATCTTGTTGGAGAAGCCGCGACGATCGGACGTCTTTGGAAGAACACCATATAGAGATATATAATTTGTATTAGTGCTATCAGAATTTAAGCTGTAATAAATGTATCCAACAAATCGGTATCTTGACAAACCAGAAGTGGGATACGAAGACACGATTGATTAAATTACGACAATTCTAGGAACGGACCAATTAAACACCGACGAATACGATTTTAACCAGCAAAATAGTACGATGCAAAGATAAATGGATGAACTGAAACAAATCAGAAAAGTTATTTTTATAAAATAAAGTTTGATCAACTTATAAACTCTGTTGCATTCTCTAACGTCAGCAATTTCTGACCTAGTTAACTCGGTCAGTAACCCAGGTAATACGCACGAGTATATAGTTTGGCATTGGTCAGCAATTTTTGAAAATATATAACAAAGAAAAGAAACTTAAAAAAAAAAAACTGGTTTCACTGTCGTGGCGTTTATCAGTGTTAAAGAATAGGTATATTGGAAATAAAAATTAACTATTGTTAAAACACAAATCAATAGGCGACGTTGATTTATTTCTTATTCTTATTTGTGCTACACTTGACCAATTTAAGGAACGAGTCTGAGCGTTCCCTGTCGTTGATAAAATAAATAAATTCCCATCGAGTCAAGTATTAGTACAAATAAGCAATTACATAAGAATATAAAAACATGGAAAACAAGCAGCAGACAGAACGAGGGGAAGCAATTCAGGCTTTCATGCGGAATACCAAAAAGGATTCTTTCGCCAAGAAAATGAAGCCATCTTATTTCGAGGAGAAACTTGAGCTATTGGAATACATATGGGAGAACTTCGCGAAAAGTCATGAGGAGTTAATGAACAAATTATCAACGTGCCAACAGAAGATGACTACTTACGGTTGTAACTAATATAGTGGAAGATTGGAAGGACCATTTGGCAAAGATGAAATTAGAGAGACAAGCTCGCCAACGAGAGGAAGAGCGAGTCGGGATCAAACCACTGGTTCGCAAACAAAGTGCGCTGCTGGATTCATTGTCCAGGATATTAAGTCAAATTGACTCTGAAAAAAAAATGAATTACGAATCGGTAGTCGACAAATTAAGGAAGCAAATTAAAGAAATCCATTATGAGATTCACGGCTATCGCAAAATCCAGCCGAAGCCGAATATAATATAGCTACGTTTGTGACCGCAGAAAATATAATGCTAAAATTCTGTGTGGTACCAGCAGAAAATGTAGTGATAAAGTAACCGCCTGTATTGCAATCGATACAATCATTGCAACTATCCAAAACTCCCATTCCAAAATTTGATGGGGACTATCTGAAATGGCAACAATTTCAGGAAATCTATAAAAAGGTGGTTCATGAGTCAAATGTATCCACAATAGAGAAAATGTGGTACTTAAAATCAAACTTTTCTGGAGAAGCAGAGAGATTGATACGGCACCTGGAATTAACAGAAGCCACTGGCAAAGCTGTTTGATCACCCAAATGTGGGAAATGACGCAGCTTCTATAAAAATTTGCATGATAACATTTTTGAATCATTGGAAGCTTTAAAAAATGTAGGCGTCAATATGGAATCATCAGATGATGTCATATTGTTTCATATGACAAGGAAATTGGATAGATTCAACCACGCACTATATGAGTTATCTCTTTCCAACACAAAAGAGCTACAGGAAGTAAAGGATTTCCTATCATTCTTGGAACAGCGCTTCCTAACATTAGAGGCGATTGGTAAACCAAGAAACGAAAATCGCAGCATTGAAAAACTAAACCCAAGGAAGACATGCGCAGCAGCATCTGGGACAAACAGTTCCTTGTGTGCTTTCTGCAAGAGGGCAAAGCACAAGCTCTTCCAATGTGAAAAGTTTAAAATGAAATCCGCAGCAGAGCGGCTGAATTGGGTGTGCACAGAGACAAATTGTGTGTCAATTGCTTGAAGCCAGACCATATGGCAAAAAATTGCTCTTGGAGGGGATGCTTCAAATGCGATAAAAAACATCGAGCACTCCTAGATAGCGGCTCACAAGTAAACGTCGTCTCAGAGAGGCTAGTAAAGAAGTTACCGTTAAAAATTAACGAGACTCATGTGCACATAAATGGAGTGTGTGGTCAACCACAGTCTGATAAGCATGGAGCAAGTAAGCTTGGTTGTAAAGTCAAAAAGAAAAATTACTCTCCTTCAACATAGGCGATTTGATCATTAGTGGAAGAATAGATCTAGATCGATTCCTTCCAAGGCTTGAAAAAGAAGCCGGTGCTCAAAAAATCTATAAACTGAAGATAGACATTTCAGAAAAACTATTTAGGTCACTTACACCTAATGAACTAAAACAAAAAGGAAGACACATTAAAACATTTAGAAATAGCAGTTCTACCCCTAGTAAAAGTTATAACAAATAAAGAAGAAATAAGAAATACATTAAATAAATATCATAATGACCCAATAGAGGGAGGTCACTGCGGGGTAAACAGAACACTAGGAAAAATAAATATCAAAGAAGCTAACTTCGGCAATGCCGAAGTTTATATACCCTTGCAGTCCTTGGCAATAATTTTTTTACATTTTGAAATTTCTTTCCTTGCAACTCAATTCATCAACACACAAACAAAACATTCAAATTATTTCTCTTTTTACTACAAATTTTTCTTCCATCATTCCGTAAGCAAAGCACAACACGCATACACATACATACATACGTGTAGCGCTACGTCTGTGTGTGTGTATGCATGTGCTCTGTTTGATTTGCTGATGACGTAGAACCGATTTGTATTGACTGTAACTTGTGTTCTATTTATCCGATCACATTCAAATTTTGGGATCTGAGATTTTATATCAAATTCTATTATATTGGTAAATTTCATGGGGATACTCCAAATTTTGCAAAAATTTTTGCTCTAGAGCTATATGATATAGTGGTCCGATCCTTACGATTTTCATACTTTATCATCTCCCGGCTAAAAGTAGCCCAAATATGAAATTTCATTCCGATAGCTCTTAAGATGCCAGCGTGAAGTTGATTTGCACAGACGGACGGACGGACGGACGGACGGACGGACGGACGGACGGACGGACGGACGGACGGACGGACGGACGGACGGACAGACGGACATGGCTATATCGACTCAGCTTCTCATGCTGATCAAGAATATATATACTTTATGTGGTCGGAAACGTCTCCTTCTGTGCGTTACAAACATCTGACCAATTTTATAATACCCTCTGCAAGGGTATAAAAAGCGATTTCTTTTGGAAAAATATGTCTCGGGATGTTGCAACATACATCAAAAATTGCGAAAAGTGCAAACTAGCCAAAGTAACCAGACACAACCACTCCCCATTAGTCATAACACCAACCCCTGCAGCCACTTTTGACACAATAATAATAGATACAATTGGACCATTACCAAAAACAATGAACGGTAATGAATACGCAGTTACTATTATCTGCGATCTGTCCAAATATCTCATATCAATACCAATACCAAACAAAAGTGCATAAGCGGTTGCAAAGGCAATATTCGAGAAATTCATTTTAATTTACGGTTTAGTGAAAACAATTCTAACAGACATGGGAACAGAATATATGAATTCAATACTAATAGAACTTTGCAAAAATTTTAACATAACTAAAATTAATTCCACGGCGCACCATCATCAAACTCTTGGAACAGTAGAAAGAAGCCATAGAACTTTCAATGAATACATCAGGTCATATATATCCATAAAAAAAAACGATTGGGATGAATATCTAGCATACTTCACATATTGCTTTAACACCACTCCATCCACCGTACATGGTTATGCACCTTTTGAACTAGTCTTTGCAAAACATCCTAAAACTGTCCCATTCTCGTCTGAAACGGTAGAACCCATTTACAACATTGATGATTTCAATAAAGAAATAAAATTTAAATTACAAATAGCACAAAATAGAGCGAAACTGCTTATCGAAAAATTTAAAGCATTACAAAAAGAAACATATGATAAAAACACAAAAAAAGTATCGCTAACTGAAGGACAAGAAATACTTTTAAAAAATGATACAGGACATAAATTAGATAACAAATACACAGGCAAATATACAATACAGAGCATAGGTCCTAACAATAATATAGTAATAGCGGATGATAAAAACAAAAAGCAAACAGTACATTTAGATAGAATAAAAATAACATAAATTTTTCTTTTTAAAAAAAGGAGGTGTAGTATACTTTTAGGGATAAGATTAGGGCACATACTTTTAGGGATAGATTATAAGTAATTAGAACTTAAGCATAATGTCTAGCTTTAAGTACCGTTAAGGACACTAGCCATAAGACCAATGTAAACGTTCTCCTATAAATACCGGGCTTGCGGCCCCAATAAATCACTTCAAGTCAAACCTTGCCTTCGCCTATTTCATGGCGATCCTGCCTAGTATCGGCAACAAATAAAATAAAGGCAAAATAAAATAAATCCTTGCCATACAAAAAAGGCAAAAAAGAAAAAAAAAACACAAAAAGGATTAGCTGAAGTATCAATGCCAAAGGATAAAGAAGCGCTACAAAAAGGCGTTGGAGGACTGCCCGCTGGACGGACCACGGCCGCTGACTATTGAGGAATACCGAGCCAGGCAACCTGCAGCACGAGCGGAGCTGGCAAGGAGGCGAGAGGAGGACGCGCTGACGGCAATCCCCCTTGTCCTAAGGCCAAAGCGCCGAGGCGGCCACCTGGTCCGCTTTAGGAAGCAACGTGCGGCTCTACTGGCGCAAATCAACAGCGACCCGCCACCACCCTGGGCAGAAGCGTGCAAACTCTGGAGCAGGATAGACGAGTTGGAGAAAACGCACGAGAGAAACCAACAGGCAAGGCGGCAACAACAGCAGTTTTAATAATCAATAAATAAAAAAAAAAAAAAATAAATAATTAATAAAAAAGAGTGCTCACAATAGCACCTTTGTGGTAAAAGGCGATTTTTGCGCTGCCACTATAAATTAATGTAAATACACAAAAAAAAAAAAACACAAAGAAAAATGAAATAAAATGGAAAAATCTTAATATATTTTGTTTATAAATTCCTTTATTTGAATAAGTCTATCATTGCCAAAATACCCTAGAAACAAAAGAAAGAAGAAAACAAAAAAAAAAACACATATTTTCAAATATACACTAAAATGAAAACTACACAAAAACGAAAAAAAAACAAATATATACATAGATAATTAAATAATAAACTACAAACTGCCTAATATACCCCAACATACCCTAAAGAAGAGCACAGGTCAAACATGTGCAGTCAAAAGTGCACAAACAACAAAAGCACATTTGAAAAGCTTGCCGCGATCAAAGCTTTTTGAAAAACTTTTGAAAAAAAACTTTTGAAAAAAAAGCTCAAGTAAAGCTTGCAACCACACATAAAGCTTTCTGATCGCAGCAAGCTCAACAAGATCAAAACTGGCCAATAACGAAGTCTAAATACCCTATAAGAAAAATTACAAGATTTTTTTTTTGGATATAATTAAATATTAGAAAATAGAATTATGAACAATTTGAAAAAAAAAAACAATAACAAAAAAAAATATAGGAGAATCAGAAAATGAAATAATTTAAAGAACAAAATTATTTTAATAAGATAACATCAAAAGTAACATAATTTCAATGGACCAGAACATAGAAATATTGAAAGAAAAATTTCAGAAAGCATACTAGTGCCTAAATAAAGCAATTTATATACACCCTCAAACCATAAACAAGCACCTTGAAACTATCTTCGACAGTTATAATAGAATAAAGAGTAGCAATACAGACATATGCAATGAATCTAGCAGTAAATGCTTTACTGACCTAATATATAGTTTAAATAAACAACTAATAAGTATAGCAACAAAACATAATATAAAATTCACAATACCGGTAGATTCGAATCTAGAAGCAACTTTTGAACCTCTAATAGCAAAAGACACAGAAGAACCAGCTGTAAAAGATAACCCAGGAGACATTCAAGATACGTCAGGTGTAAAAGATAACCCAGAAAACATTCAAAATAATACAAAACCAGCCTCTAAGCTGATTCAAGAGTATGATGGTGGAGTAGAAACAATTCAAAGTTTCATAGATTCACTGGAAATAATCAACGAAATAAAAGCAGAACATGAAGAAACAGCTATTAAAGTCATAAAAACATAACTAAAAGGGGACGTTAGACTACTAGTTACTAGTTACTAGTTACTATTAGACACAGGAGCTGATGTATCACTAATAAAACAAGAAATATTAAGAAAAGACAATACAGTTAACATACAAAAACGGACAAAACTTAGTGGAATAGGCAAAGACGTCCTATTTACAATAGGCGAAACCAAAGTAAAGATCAGCAACCTCTCAACGGTACACACCTTCCAAGTAATAGGAAATGATGTCCCTATCCCATGTGACGGAATGTTGGGGCTTGACTTTATAAAAAAATTCAATTGCACACTCAATTATTCCACCAACAAATTGATAATAGATCCATATAAATCAAGATATAAAATTATAATCAATATAGGGATATGACGTCTAGATATTATCAAATAGAAATGAGCAACGAGAGCAAGATATTTACAGCCTTTATGACAACAGACGGAATATTTGAGTTTAATGTCATGGCTTTTGGTTTGATTAATGCGCCAATTGTATTCCAAAAAGTCATCGCAGATATCATACGAAACCTCAAATATCAAAGAAATATAATAAGCTATGTTGATGAAGTTATTATTTCATCAAAAACGATTGACGAAGGAAAAGTTATCCTAAATGAATTTTTAGAAGCGGTTAAATCCGAGGTATTAACTCTACGTCCATCTAAGTGCAAGTTCATGAAAAAAGAAGTCAAATTTCTAGGTCATATTATTACTGGTAAAGGAATTCAACCAGGAAAAGAAAAGACACAATGTATAGCTGAATATCCGCAGCCAACGAATGAAACAGAAATACGGATATTTTTAGGAATTACTGGATTCTTCCGTAAATTTGTTCCAAATTATAGCATAATAGCACAACCATTTAGTATGCTTTTGAAGAAATCTTTATATGAACACCTGATCAAAATGAGGCTTTCAACCGTTTAAAAGAAGCTATTACAACGGAACCAGTCTTAACGCTATATGACCCAACGAAATATCATAAAGTGCATACGGAACCACCACAGGAATTTCGGCAATACTATTTCAACAGGAAGACGAGGATATCAAGCCGGTATTTTACTTCAGTAGACTTTGTACGGATTCTGAAAGTCGGTATTCAAGCCATGCCCGAATCATTGGAAAGATTCCGGGTATACCTTCTTGGATCTCAATTTTCAGTAATAACGGATTGCAACGCTGTAGCAACATTAAAGAACTCAACCGCTCTTCAGCCGCCTATTGCGCGTTGGTGGCTCAGACTCCAATAATTCGACGTCATATGTAAGCACCGACCGGGCTTAGATTTACCACATGTAGATGGAATGAGCAGACAACCAGTACTTAAGGAACAAAGCAGCATTATGGAAACAGATGGCATTTTTAAAGTCATTCCAATAGATGATGACTGGGTGCATACCATGCAAAAGCAAGATCCAAAGCTAAAGCAAATTTTTGAAATATTTAAAATGATTGGAAGCAAATAAAAAACGATTATGTTATTTCTAAAAGCAGATTACTAAGAAAAACAGATAAAGGCGATAAATTAGTAGTTCCTCAAGAAGTTCGTTGGAGAATTACTAAAAGCAACCACGATGATGTAGGTTATAAAAGTGCGTAGAAGACAATGAATTGAATTGGTCGTTATTTTTGGTTCCCGAGGATGAGAAAATTTATTAAGTCATACATAGACTCATGTCCCGAATGCTGTATCAATAAAATAAAAGGAGGAAAACCAGATGGAGAAATGCACTTGCGGGATGTAATCCCACAGATGTATCGTATAACCGAATTATAAAAGCAATGACAGAAGACCAGTTTGAAGAAACGGATGGACAATCGTCATCAAGCGGCAGAAAATATAAAAGATGAACAGAAAAAATGGAAAAAAAGATTCGAATTGAAGCATGCCAAACCTCAAAAATTTGAAGTAGATGATTTAGTAGTCAATGACTATGTACCAATGGCTACAGGAGACACTCATAAATTAGACCCAGCGTTTAAAGGACCGTACGTCGTAACGAAAGTTTTAGGAAACGATCGCTACATTGTAGAAGACCTACCCGATCGTTTAGTATCTCAACGACGTTACAGTAATGTAATATCGAGCGATCACATTAAACATGTGTTTTGATTCCGGGCCTAGACATCGAAGAAGAAGGCTACGACTACACAGGAATCGACGAAGAGGACTCAGGAGAGGCCGGATGTCAAGAATAACAATCACTATACAGAGAGCATAAATAGAGAGCTTACAGGGAGAGTGGATAGAGAGAGAACGTAGAGGGAGAGCACGAGGATCTTGTTGGAGAAGCCGCGACGATCGGACGTCTTTGGAAGAACACCATATAGAGATATATAATTTGTATTAGTGCTATCAGAATTTAAGCTGTAATAAATGTATCCAACAAATCGGTATCTTGACAAACCAGAAGTGGGATACGAAGACACGATTGATTAAATTACGACAATTCTAGGAACGGACCAAATAAACACCGACGAATACGATTTTAACCAGCAAAATAGTACGATGCAAAGATAAATGGATGAACTGAAACAAATCAGAAAAGTTATTTTTATAAAATAAAGTTTGATCAACTTATAAACTCTGTTGCATTCTCTGGCGTCAGCAATTTCTGACCTAGTTAACTCGGTCAGTAACCCAGGTAATACGCACGAGTATATAGTTTGGCATTGGTCAGCAATTTTTGAAAATATATAACAAAGAAAAGAAACTTAAAAAAAAAACTGGTTTCACTGTCGTGGCGTTTATCAGTGTTAAAGAATAGGTATATTGGAAATAAAAATTAACTATTGTTAAAACACAAATCAATAGGCGACGTTGATTTATTTCTTATTCTTATTTGTGCTACACTTGACCAATTTAAGGAACGAGTCTGAGCGTTCCCTGTCGTTGATAAAATAAATAAATTCCCATCGAGTCAAGTATTAGTACAAATAAGCAATTACATAAGAATATAAAAACATGGAAAACAAGCAGCAGACAGAACGAGGGGAAGCAATTCAGGCTTTCATGCGGAATACCAAAAAGGATTCTTTCGCCAAGAAAATGAAGCCATCTTATTTCGAGGAGAAACTTGAGCTATTGGAATACATATGGGAGAACTTCGCGAAAAGTCATGAGGAGTTAATGAACAAATTATCAACGTGCCAACAGAAGATGACTACTTACGGTTGTAACTAATATAGTGGAAGATTGGAAGGACCATTTGGCAAAGATGAAATTAGAGAGACAAGCTCGCCAACGAGAGGAAGAGCGAGTCGGGATCAAACCACTGGTTCGCAAACAAAGTGCGCTGCTGGATTCATTGTCCAGGATATTAAGTCAAATTGTCTCTGAAAAAAAAATGAATTACGAATCGGTAGTCGACAAATTAAGGAAGCAAATTAAAGAAATCGATTATGAGATTCACGGCTATCGCAAAATCCAGCCGAAGCCGGATATAATATAGCTACGTTTGTGACCGCAGAAAATATAATGCTAAAATTCTGTGTGGTACCAGCAGAAAATGTAGTGATAAAGTAACCGCCTGTATTGCAATCGATACAATCATTGCAACTATCCAAAACTCCCATTCCAAAATTTGATGGGGACTATCTGAAATGGCAACAATTTCAGGAAATCTATAAAAAGGTGGTTCATGAGTCAAATGTATCCACAATAGAGAAAATGTGGTACTTAAAATCAAACTTTTCTGGAGAAGCAGAGAGATTGATACGGCACCTGGAATTAACAGAAGCCACTGGCAAAGCTGTTTGATCACCCAAATGTGGGAAATGACGCAGCTTCTATAAAAATTTGCATGATAACATTTTTGAATCATTGGAAGCTTTAAAAAATGTAGGCGTCAATATGGAATCATCAGATGATGTCATATTGTTTCATATGACAAGGAAATTGGATAGATTCAACCACGCACTATATGAGTTATCTCTTTCCAACACAAAAGAGCTACAGGAAGTAAAGGATTTCCTATCATTCTTGGAACAGCGCTTCCTAACATTAGAGGCGATTGGTAAACCAAGAAACGAAAATCGCAGCATTGAAAAACTAAACCCAAGGAAGACATGCGCAGCAGCATCTGGGACAAACAGTTCCTTGTGTGCTTTCTGCAAGAGGGCAAAGCACAAGCTCTTCCAATGTGAAAAGTTTAAAATGAAATCCGCAGCAGAGCGGCTGAATTGGGTGTGCACAGAGACAAATTGTGTGTCAATTGCTTGAAGCCAGACCATATGGCAAAAAATTGCTCTTGGAGGGGATGCTTCAAATGCGATAAAAAACATCGAGCACTCCTAGATAGCGGCTCACAAGTAAACGTCGTCTCAGAGAGGCTAGTAAAGAAGTTACCGTTAAAAATTAACGAGACTCATGTGCACATAAATGGAGTGTGTGGTCAACCACAGTCTGATAAGCATGGAGCAAGTAAGCTTGGTTGTAAAGTCAAAAAGAAAAATTACTCTCCTTCAACATAGGCGATTTGATCATTAGTGGAAGAATAGATCCAGATCAATTCCTTCCAAGGCTTGAAAAAGAAGCCGGTGCTCAAAAAAATCTATAAACTGAAGATAGACATGTCAGAAAAACTATTTAGGTCACTTACACCTAATGAACTAAAACAAAAAGGAAGACACATTAAAACATTTAGAAATAGCAGTTCTACCCCTAGTAAAAGTTATAACAAATAAAGAAGAAATAAGAAATACATTAAATAAATATCGTAATGACCCAATAGAGGGAGGTCACTGCGGGGTAAACAGAACACTAGGAAAAATAAAAAGCGATTTCTTTTGGAAAAATATGTCTCGGGATGTTGCAACATACATCAAAAATTGCGAAAAGTGCAAACTAGCCAAAGTAACCAGACACAACCACTCCCCATTAGTCATAACACCAACCCCTGCAACCACTTTTGACACAATAATAATAGATACAATTGGACCATTACCAAAAACAATGAACGGTAATGAATACGCAGTTACTATTATCTGCGATCTGTCCAAATATCTCATATCAATACCAATACCAAACAAAAGTGCATAAGCGGTTGCAAAGGCAATATTCGAGAAATTCATTTTAATTTACGGTTTAGTGAAAACAATTCTAACAGACATGGGAACAGAATATATGAATTCAATACTAATAGAACTTTGCAAAAATTTTAACATAACTAAAATTAATTCCACGGCGCACCATCATCAAACTCTTGGAACAGTAGAAAGAAGCCATAGAACTTTCAATGAATACATCAGGTCATATATATCCATAAAAAAAACGATTGGGATGAATATCTAGCATACTTCACATATTGCTTTAACACCACTCCATCCACCGTACATGGTTATGCACCTTTTGAACTAGTCTTTGCAAAACATCCTAAAACTGTCCCATTCTCGTCTGAAACGGTAGAACCCATTTACAACATTGATGATTTCAATAAAGAAATAAAATTTAAATTACAAATAGCACAAAATAGAGCGAAACTGCTTATCGAAAAATTTAAAGCATTACAAAAAGAAACATATGATAAAAACACAAAAAAAGTATCGCTAACTGAAGGACAAGAAATACTTTTAAAAAATGATACAGGACATAAATTAGATAACAAATACACAGGCAAATATACAATACAGAGCATAGGTCCTAACAATAATATAGTAATAGCGGATGATAAAAACAAAAAGCAAACAGTACATTTAGATAGAATAAAAATAACATAAAAAGGATGTTAGAAAAATATAAATTTTTCTTTTTAAAAAAAGGAGGTGTAGTATACTTTTAGGGATAAGATTAGGGCACATACTTTTAGGGATAGATTATAAGTAATTAGAACTTAAGCATAATGTCTAGCTTTAAGTACCGTTAAGGACACTAGCCATAAGACCAATGTAAACGTTCTCCTATAAATACCGGGCTTGCGGCCCCAATAAATCACTTCAAGTCAAACCTTGCCTTCGCCTATTTTATGGCGATCCTGCCTAGTATCGGCAACAAATAAAATAAAGGCAAAAAATAAAATAAATCCTTGCCATACAAAAAAGGCAAAAAAGAAAAAAAAAACACAAAAAGAATTAGCTGAAGTATCAATGCCAAAGGATAAAGAAGCGCTACAAAAGGCGTTGGAGGACTGCCCGCTGGACGGACCACGGCCGCTGACTATTGAGGAATACCGAGCCAGGCAACCTGCAGCACGCGCGGAGCTGGCAAGAAGGAGGCGAGAGGAGGACGCGCTGACGGCAATCCCCCTTGTCCTAAGGCCAAAGCGCCGAGGCGGCCACCTGGTCCGCTTTAGGAAGCAACGTGCGGCTCTACTGGCGCAAATCAACAGCGACCCGCCACCACCCTGGGCAGAAGCGTGCAAACTCTGGAGCAGGATAGACGAGTTGGAGAAAACGCACGAGAGAAACCAACAGGCAAGGCGGCAACAACAGCAGTTTTAATAATCAATAAATAAAAAAAAAAAAAAAAATAAATAATTAATAAAAAAGAGTGCTCACAATAGCACCTTTGTGGTAAGAGGCGATTTTTGCGCTGCCACTATAAATTAATGTAAATACACAAAAACAAAAAAACACAAAGAAAAATGAAATAAAATGGAAAAATCTTAATATATTTTGTTTATAAATTCCTTTATTTGAATAAGTCTATCATTGCCAAAATACCCTAGAAACAAAAGAAAGAAGAAAACAAAAAAAAAAAAACACATATTTTCAAATATACACTAAAATGAAAACTACACAAAAACGAAAAAAAAAACAAATATATACATAGATAATTAAATAATAAACTACAAACTGCCTAATATACCCCAACATACCCTAAAGAAGAGCACAGGTCAAACATGTGCAGTCAAAAGTGCACAAACAACAAAAGCACATTTGAAAAGCTTGCCGCGATCAAAACTTTTGAAAAACTTTTGAAAAAAAAAATTTTGAAAAAAAGCTCAAGTAAAGCTTGCAACCACACATAAAGCTTTCTGATCGCAGCAAGCTCAACAAGATCAAAACTGGCCAATAACGAAGTCTAAATACCCTATAAGAAAAATTACAAGATTTTTTTTGGATATAATTAAATATTAGAAAATAGAATTATGAACAATTTGAAAAAAAACAATAACAAAAAAAAATATAGGAGAATCAGAAAATGAAATAATTTAAAGAACAAAATTATTTTAATAAGATAACATCAAAAGTAACATAATTTCAATGGACCAGAACATAGAAATATTGAAAGAAAAATTTCAGAAAGCATACTAGTGCCTAAATAAAGCAATTTATATACACCCTCAAACCATAAACAAGCACCTTGAAACTATCTTCGACAGTTATAATAGAATAAAGAGTAGCAATACAGACATATGCAATGAATCTAGCAGTAAATGCTTTACTGACCTAATATATAGTTTAAATAAACAACTAATAAGTATAGCAACAAAACATAATATAAAATTCACAATACCGGTAGATTCGAATCTAGAAGCAACTTTTGAACCTCTAATAGCAAAAGACACAGAAGAACCAGCTGTAAAAGATAACCCAGGAGACATTCAAGATACGTCAGGTGTAAAAGATAACCCAGAAAACATTCAAAATAATACAAAACCAAAGATGGTGCAAACAAAGATTGAATTTCTTAATACAGCCTCTAAGCTGATTCAAGAGTATGATGGTGGAGTAGAAACAATTCAAAGTTTCATAGATTCACTGGAATTAATCAACGAAATAAAAGCAGAACATGAAGAAACAGCTATTAAAGTCATAAAAACATAACTAAAAGGGGACGTTAGACTACCAGTTACTAGTTACTAGTTACTATTAGACACAGGAGCTGATGTATCACTAATAAAACAAGAAATATTAAGAAAAGACAATACAGTTAACATACAAAAACGGACAAAACTTAGTGGAATAGGCAAAGACGTCCTATTTACAATAGGCGAAACCAAAGTAAAGATCAGCAACCTCTCAACGGTACACACCTTCCAAGTAATAGGAAATGATGTCCCTATCCCATGTGACGGAATGTTGGGGCTTGACTTTATAAAAAAATTCAATTGCACACTCAATTATTCCACCAACAAATTGATAATAGATCCATATAAATCAAGATATAAAATTATAATCAATATAGGGATCAGTCAAAACACACATGTATTCCATATCCCACCTAGAACAGAAAAAATTGTACGCATTACAATATCCTCAAACAACAATAACATCTTTATCCCTAATCAAGAATTACAACCGGGGGTATTCGTCGCAAACACTATTGCTTCTAAGACTAACCCATATGTCCGCATATTAAATACTAACAACACAGACGTGCAAATTACAAATATAAACCTATTAAATGAAAAACTGTCCGATTATGAAATCTTAAAAATAGACAAACAACATGATTCAAAACATAAATCCACAATAATGAACAAACTAGCACCCCATTTTTCCCGATTTCGTAAAAGAACCTCTACATAAATTATGCTCAGAATTTGATGATGTATTCGCAATAGAATTTGAACAAATATCGTCCAACAATTTCTATAAACAAAAATTAAGACTCAAAGACACAACACCAGTCTACACCAAAAACTACAGGATAGCACACAGTCAAAAAAACGAAATCAATAAACAAGTGGACAAATTGATCAAGGATGATATTATTGAACCATCAATGTCTGAGTTCAATAGTCCGATTTTATTGGTTCCTAAAAAAGCGCTACCTGGCAGTAAAGAAAAACGGTGGAGATTGGTAGTTGACTATAGAAAAATTAACAAACTAGTAGCGGATACATTCCCACTACCCAGGATGGACGATATCCTTGACCAGCTAGGACGCGCTAAATACTTCTCTTGTTTAAACTTAATGTCAGGATTTCATCAAGTAGAATTAGAAGAAAAATCTCGGGACATAACATCATTTTCCACAGATAAGGGCTCATTCAGATTCAAGCGATTACCATACGGATTAAAAATTGCACCAAACTCGTTTCAAAGAATGATGTCCCTTGCATTCACGGGTCTATCACCATCCCAAACATTTCTTTATATGGATTATCTAATTGTAATTGGTTGCTCCGAAAGTCACATGATCAGAAACTTAAGGGATGTTTTTTGAAACTTGCCGAAAATATAACCTAAAATTGCACCCAGACAAATGCTCTTTCTTCAGACATTAAGTTACTTTTCTAGGACACAAATGCACAAATAAAGGAATTTTACCAGACGAAAGCAAGTTCAAAACGATTCAAGATTACCCGACTCCCAAAAATGGCGACGAAGCCAAAAGATTTGTAGCATTCTGTAATTACTACCGTAGATTCATTCCAAACTTTGCATACCATGCACAATTTATCAATAGATTATCTAGGAAAAATGTAGAATTTATTTGGGATGCAAACTGTCAAGCAGCTTTTGAATACTTAAAAAACAAATTATTAAGCCCACAAATACTTCAATATCCAGATTTTAATAAAAAATTCTGTATCACAACTGATGCAAGCAAGATCGCATGTGGAGCCGTACTCAGCCAAGAATTTGATGGACTCCAATTACCCATATCATACGCATCTAAGGCATTTACAAAAGGCGAAAGCAATAAGTTAACAATAGAGCAAGAATTAACAGCAATACATTGGGCAATTCAATATTTCAAACCATACATATACGGGAAAAAATTCCTAATCAGAACTGACCATCAGCCATTAACATACCTATTTTCTCTAAAAAACCCATCGTCAAAGCTTACTAGAATAAGGCTAGATTTAGAAGAGTTCGATTTTACTATAGAATACATCAGAGGACAAGAAAATTTCGCAGCGGATGCTCTCTCCAGAATTGAATTTGAAAATATAAAAAACATAGAAACCAATAAAATACTTAAAGTAGCAACAAGATCAGAAACAAAAAAAATTAGTACATAAGGAAAACAAAATTAACAATAGCAGAATAGAAACACCAAGAATATATGAAATAATAAATCCTAGCGAAGCCAAAAAATACGCGCAAATTAAATTCAAAAAATGCAAATGTTATATTACCAAAAATAAAGAAAAATTACTCTCATTCAACATAGGCGATTTGATCATTAGTGGAAGAATAGATCTAGATCGATTCCTTCCAAGGCTTGAAAAAAGAAGCCGGTGCTCAAAAAATCTATAAACTGAAGATAGACATGTCAGAAAAACTATTTAGGTCACTTGCACCTAATGAACTAAAACAAAAAGAAAAAGACACATTAAAACATTTAGAAATAGCAGTTCTACCCCTAGTAAAAGTTATAACAAATAAAGAAGAAATAAGAAATACATTAAATAAATATCACAATGACCCAATAGAGGGAGGTCACTGCGGGGTAAACAGAACACTAGGAAAAATAAAAAAGAGATTTCTTTTGGAAAAATATGTCTCGGGATGTTGCAACATACATAAAAAATTGCGAAAAGTGCAAACTAGCCAAAGTAACCAGACACAACCACTCCCCATTAGTCATAACACCAACCCCTGCAACCACTTTTGACACAATAATAATAGATACAATTGGACCATTACCAAAAACAATGAACGGTAATGAATACGGAGTTACTATTATCTGCAATCTGTCCAAATATCTCATATCAATACCAATACCAAACAAAAGTGCAAAAGCGGTTGCAAAGGCAATATTCGAGAAATTCATTTTAATTTACGGTTCAGTGAAAACAATTCTAACAGACATGGGAACAGAATATATGAATTCAATACTAATAGAACTTTGCAAAAATTTTAACATAACTAAAATTAATTCCACGGCGCAACATCATCACACTCTTGGAACAGTAGAAAGAAGCCATAGAACTTTCAATGAATACATCAGGTCATACATATCCATAAAAAAAGACGATTGGGATGAATATCTAGCATACTTCACATATTGCTTTAACACCACTCCATCCACCGTACATGGTTATGCACCTTTTGAACTAGTCTTTGCAAAACATCCTAAAACTGTCCCATTCTCGTCTGAAACGGTAGAACCCATTTACAACATTGATAATTTCAATAAAGAAATAAAATTTAAATTACAAATAGCACAAAATAGAGCGAAGCTGCTTATCGAAAAATTTAAAGCATCACAAAAAGAAACATATGATAAAAACACAAAAAAAGTACCGCTAAGTGAAGGACAAGAAATACTTTTTAAAAAATGATACAGGACATAAATTAGATAACAAATACACAGGCAAATATACAATACAGAGCATAGGTCCTAACAATAATATAGTAATAGCGGATGATAAAAACAAAAAAGCAAACAGTACATTTAGATAGAATAAAAATAACATAAATTTTTCTTTTTAAAAAAAGGAGGTGTAGTATACTTTTAGGGATAAGATTAGGGCACATACTTTTAGGGATAGATTATAAGTAATTAGAACTTAAGCATAATGTCTAGCTTTAAGTACCGTTAAGGACACTAGCCATAAGACCAATGTAAACGTTCTCCTATAAATACCGGGCTTGCGGCCCCAATAAATCACTTCAAGTCAAACCTTGCCTTCGCCTATTTCATGGCGATCCTGCCTAGTATCGGCAACAAATAAAATAAAGGCAAAATAAAATAAATCCTTGCCATACAAAAAAGGCAAAAAGAAAAAAAAAACACAAAAAGGATTAGCTGAAGTATCAATGCCAAAGGATAAAGAAGCGCTACAAAAGGCGTTGGAGGACTGCCCGCTGGACGGACCACGGCCGCTGACTATTGAGGAATACCGAGCCAGGCAACCTGCAGCACGAGCGGAGCTGGCAAGGAGGCGAGAGGAGGACGCGCTGACGGCAATCCCCCTTGTCCTAAGGCCAAAGCGCCGAGGCGGCCACCTGGTCCGCTTTAGGAAGCAACGTGCGGCTCTACTGGCGCAAATCAACAGCGACCCGCCACCACCCTGGGCAGAAGCGTGCAAACTCTGGAGCAGGATAGACGAGTTGGAGAAAACGCACGAGAGAAACCAACAGGCAAGGCGGCAACAACAGCAGTTTTAATAATCAATAAATAAAAAAAAAAAAAATAAATAATTAATAAAAAGAGTGCTCACAATAGCACCTTTGTGGTAAAAGGCGATTTTTGCGCTGCCACTATAAATTAATGTAAATACACAAAAACAAAAAAACACAAAGAAAAATGAAATAAAATGGAAAAATCTTAATATATTTTGTTTATAAATTCCTTTATTTGAATAAGTCTATCATTGCCAAAATACCCTAGAAACAAAAGAAAGAAGAAAACAAAAAAAAAACACATATTTTCAAATATACACTAAAATGAAAACTACACAAAAACGAAAAAAAAACAAATATATACATAGATAATTAAATAATAAACTACAAACTGCCTAATATACCCCAACATACCCTAAAGAAGAGCACAGGTCAAACATGTGCAGTCAAAAGTGCACAAACAACAAAAGCACATTTGAAAAGCTTGCCGCGATCAAAGCTTTTTGAAAAACTTTTGAAAAAAAACTTTTGAAAAAAAGCTCAAGTAAAGCTTGCAACCACACATAAAGCTTTCTGATCGCAGCAAGCTCAACAAGATCAAAACTGGCCAATAACGAAGTCTAAATACCCTATAAGAAAAATTACAAGATTTTTTTTGGATATAATTAAATATTAGAAAATAGAATTATGAACAATTTGAAAAAAAAAAAACAATAACAAAAAAAAATATAGGAGAATCAGAAAATGAAATAATTTAAAGAACAAAATTATTTTAATAAGATAACATCAAAAGTAACATAATTTCAATGGACCAGAACATAGAAATATTGAAAGAAAAATTTCAGAAAGCATACTAGTGCCTAAATAAAGCAATTTATATACACCCTCAAACCATAAACAAGCACCTTGAAACTATCTTCGACAGTTATAATAGAATAAAGAGTAGCAATACAGACATATGCAATGAATCTAGCAGTAAATGCTTTACTGACCTAATATATAGTTTAAATAAACAACTAATAAGTATAGCAACAAAACATAATATAAAATTCACAATACCGGTAGATTCGAATCTAGAAGCAACTTTTGAACCTCTAATAGCAAAAGACACAGAAGAACCAGCTGTAAAAGATAACCCAGGAGACATTCAAGATACGTCAGGTGTAAAAGATAACCCAGAAAACATTCAAAATAATACAAAACCAGCCTCTAAGCTGATTCAAGAGTATGATGGTGGAGTAGAAACAATTCAATTCCTTGACCAGCTAGGACGCGCTAAATACTTCTCTTGTTTAAACTTAATGTCAGGATTTCATCAAGTAGAATTAGAAGAAAAATCTCGGGACATAACATCATTTTCCACAGATAAGGGCTCATTCAGATTCAAGCGATTACCATACGGATTAAAAATTGCACCAAACTCGTTTCAAAGAATGATGTCCCTTGCATTCACGGGTCTATCACCATCCCAAACATTCCTTTACATGGATCTAATTGTAATTGGGTGCTCTGAAAGTCACATGATTAGAAACTTAAGGGATGTTTTTGAAACCTGCCGAAAATATAACTTAAAATTGCACCCAGACAAATGCTCTTTCTTCAGACATGAAGTTACTTTTCTAGGACACAAATGCACAAATAAAGGAATTTTACCAGACGAAAGCAAGTTCAAAACGATTCAAGATTACCCGACTCCCAAAAATGGCGACGAAGCCAAAAGATTTGTAGCATTCTGTAATTACTACCGTAGATTCATTCCAAACTTTGCATACCATGCACAATTTATCAATAGATTATCTAGGAAAAATGTAGAATTTATCTGGGATGCAAACTGTCAAGCAGCTTTTGAATACTTAAAAAACAAATTATTAAGCCCACAAATACTTCAATATCCAGATTTTAATACAAAATTCTGTATCACAACTGATGCAAGCAAGATCGCATGTGGAGCCGTCCTCAGCCAAGAATTTGATGGACTCCAATTACCCATATCATACGCATCTAAGGCATTTACAAAAGGCGAAAGCAATAAGTCAACAATAGAGCAAGAATTAACAGCAATACATTGGGCAATTCAATATTTCAAACCATACATATACGGGAAAAAATTCCTAATCAGAACTGACCATCAGCCATTAACATACCTATTTTCTCTAAAAAACCCATCGTCAAAGCTTACTAGAATAAGGCTAGATTTAGAAGAGTTCGATTTTACTATAGAATACATCAGGGGACAAGAAAATTTCGCAGCGGATGCTCTCTCCAGAATTGTATTTGAAAATATAAAAAACCTAGAAACCAATAAAATACTTAAAGTAGCAACTAGATCGGAAACAAAAAAATTAGTACATAAGGAAAACAAAATTAACAATAGCAGAATAGAAACACCAAGAATATATGAAATAATAAATCCTAGCGAAGCCAAAAAATACGCGCAAATTAAATTCAAAAAATGCAAATGTTTTATTACCAAAAATAAAGAAAAATTACTCTCCTTCAACATAAGCGATTTGATCATTAGTGGAAGAATAGAACTAGATCGATTCCTTCCAAGGCTTGAAAAAAGAAGCCGGTGCTCACAAAATCTATAAACTGAAGATAGACATGTCAGAAAAACTATTTAGGTCACTTACACCTAATGTCAACCACCTAACCACACCACTAAAACAAAAGGAAAAGACACATTAAAACATTTAGAAATAGCAGTTCTACCCCTAGTAAAAGTTATAACAAATAAAGAAGAAATAAGAAATACATTAAATAAATATCATAATGACCCAATAGAGGGAGGTCACTGCGGGGTAAACAGAACACTAGGAAAAATAAAAAGAGATTTCTTTTGGAAAAATATGTCTCGGGATGTTGCAACATACATCAAAAATTGCGAAAAGTGCAAACAAGCCAAAGTAACCAGACACAACCACTCCCCATTAGTCATAACACCAACCCCTGCAACCACTTTTGACACAATAATAATAGATACAATTGGACCATTACCAAAAACAATGAACGGTAATGAATACGCAGTTACTATTATCTGCGATCTGTCCAAATATCTCATATCAATACCAATACCAAACAAAAGTGCAAAAGCGGTTGCAAAGGCAATATTCGAGAAATTCATTTTAATTTACGGTTCAGTGAAAACAATTCTAACAGACATGGGAACAGAATATATGAATTCAATACTAATAGAACTTTTCAAAAATTTTAACATAACTAAAATTAATTCCACGGCGCACCATCATCAAACTCTTGGAACAGTAGAAAGAAGCCATAGAACTTTCAATGAATACATCAGGTCATATATATCCATAAAAAAAGACGATTGGGATGAATATCTAGCATACTTCACATATTGCTTTAACACCACTCCATCCACCGTACATGGTTATGCACCTTTTGAACTAGTCTTTGCAAAACATCCTAAAACTGTCCCATTCTCGTCTGAAACGGTAGAACCCATTTACAACATTGATGATTTCAATAAAGAAATAAAATTTAAATTACAAATAGCACAAAATAGAGCGAAACTGCTTATCGAAAAATTTAAAGCATTACAAAAAGAAACATATGATAAAAACACAAAAAAAGTATCGCTAACTGAAGGACAAGAAATACTTTTAAAAAATGATACAGGACATAAATTAGATAACAAATACACAGGCAAATATACAATACAGAGCATAGGTCCTAACAATAATATAGTAATAGCGGATGATAAAAACAAAAAGCAAACAGTACATTTAGATAGAATAAAAATAACATAAAAAGGATGTTAGAAAAATATAAATTTTTCTTTTTAAAAAAAGGAGGTGTAGTATACTTTTAGGGATAAGATTAGGGCACATACTTTTAGGGATAGATTATAAGTAATTAGAACTTAAGCATAATGTCTAGCTTTAAGTACCGTTAAGGACACTAGCCATAAGACCAATGTAAACGTTCTTCTATAAATACCGGGCTTGCGGCCCCAATAAATCACTTCAAGTCAAACCTTGCCTTCGCCTATTTCAGTAGAACGAATTTCCAAGAACCATTACTATATACCGCATCACTGTGTACTAAAGCCAGAAAGTACCACCACCAAGTTAAGAGTGGTGTTGGAGGAGACGTCATCGTTAACTTAGATTTATATATCTTAAAATTTCTTATATTATTTGTTTAAGATTATTGGAATTTCTACCACTGTATTTACATTAACATGTTCTAAAAGCTTCTGTTACATGGCTTATGAAGAGCTTCTAACTCATGATACCGAAATATAAAAATGACTTCTTTATGGAATTCGAAGAGGATAAGACTTATTTTTCCTTACTCCACTCCACATGCTATTGAACATTGGAGTTTTGTACCATCTGCAACTTGGCAGATCAAACATTGGCGACCGTGACAGGACATTGCACTTCGCAAGTCCCAACATAAAACCTTAAAAACTATATAAAGTCGTTTATTCGTTAATTTTATTGCATTCGTCGTTACATTATCTTGGACAGTCATCATTGGACTTTTCAGCTTACATCATCATCTTGGAAATTCATCATTGGACTTCTCGATTATTATATAATCATCTTGGATAGTCGTCATCGGACTTCTTCATCATTGACCTTTGCGAGATATATCATCGTGGGACATTTACATTGGAGCCCTATCATAACCTAAGTCATAACTTAAGTGTTAAATTAAGCAAATTTACATTATCATTTTCCACTTAAATTGTGACTCAATTGCCACTCATTAGCGATCGTAAAGCTTTCGCATGCTTTACACTCACATGTAAAACACTCGTAAGCTTTAACACGTGCTAAGTATAAAGCACAGCGGAGTAAGTACTCAAACTATCATATAGAGAAACGATCTACATATCAAAGCTCACTTATTAGGCTCTTGAGTGGAACTTAATGCATTGAGTGTTTTTCTTTAAACTAGAACTCGTTTAGCTTACGTTTAATTCATTTATTACTTGCTACATTTCTTTCGTTAAGGGCCCAAAATGTCTCCACCAGTTGAAACGCAGCTTCTACCTCTTAGACAACAACGGAATCAACTGTAATCTAATATTCAAAGTTTAAGAGCTAGAATCGATCTTGAAAATGACCCTATTATATTAGATTGTCAGTCTCAAATTGTTGAGTCGTATTTTAAACAGGCATTACAAGTTCTAACCAATATTGAGAAGCTAGATCCTGCAGACGCGAGTCGGGCAGAGATAGAAAATCTTTTTATAGAAACAAAGGCGATCATATTACGGCGCATCGGCGCAAGTAAGAAGGAAAAACCAGAAGAACTTGGTTTTTTTAATTCATCGACTTATCATGGTGGACATCATAATCGGCTTCCATCCCTTAAATTACCTAAATTCGACGGCAAATATGGGGAATTCAAAAAATGTATTACTTCATTTACAAATATGGTACATGAAGACAACTCATTGTCCAATGTGGACAAATTTAACTATCTAATAAGTTGTTTCTATCTGGCCAAGCTCTAAGCGTAGTCTCGCCATTTCAAGTCTCAGACGAAAATTATCCCAAGGCCCTAGATCGCCTCAACGAGCGATATGACAAAAAAGTTCTTATTTTCGTAGAACATATTTCAAGTTTATTTAACATTGCTAGCATGAAAAAGGCAGACGCTGTTACCCTACGTACAATTTTGGATACGGTTTCAGCTCTCCGCGGATCATTGTTGTCTCTTGGGTCTGAAGCTGATGTATTAAACGCAGTACTTATTCATATTGTTATGTCAAAAATTGATCTTGAATCCAAACAAGCATACGATCGGGTTCAAGAATACGATAAATTGCCAGACTGGGCCGACTGTTATCAAATTCTCAGTCGACACTGTCAGTATTTGGAAGGGTATCTGCGAAACCGACAAGAGGAAAGACCCGTCAGAGACAAAATTCATAGTACTTCAAAAGTATTTGTTGCAGCCCAAAGTAGATGCATTCAATGTCAGTCGACTGAGCACAGGTTAGCATTCTGTCCAGTTTTTATTTCGCTACCGTTTATTGAGCGATTTAAGATTGTTAAAACAGCGTCACTTTGTTTGAATTGCCTCAATAAGGGTCATCCAGCCTCAAAATGTCCTTCATTGAATAGATGTCGACATTGTGGAGGTTTACATCACACAAACATGCATAAGGATTCAAATGTCCAGGGAAATTATCAACCAGATGAACCTTCTATTCATCATCAATCGCAACAAATCAGTCATAATACACATAACGAAAGTAAAACATTTTCAACATCAATGTTGACTCGCCACGCTTGGCGGGGATTACTTCCAACAGCCATTGTTCTTATTCAAGACAAACTTGGTTTTTACTTGATTCGTGCTCTGAGCTTACCTTTATAACTGAAGAATTAGCCAAAAGGCTTCAGCTTCCGTTTCGTTACGATTATTATGAGATTGCTGGAATCGGTGAAATACGTACACATATGAAACATTCCGTATCTACCAAAATTCGTTCAAGAATATCTCAAGATGAATGGAATATGGAGTTTATCGTGACTAAATCTATATCTCTACCTCAACCTGAGAAGAGACTAGATGTGTCAAATTGGGCCATTCCCAAAGAAGTTGAGTTAGCCGACCCATTCTTTTATAAGCCCGGAAAGGTAGATTTATTGCTTAGCGTAAAGGAGTTTTTTGATCTACTTAAGACGGGTAAAATTAGTTTAGGAATTGGTCTTCCTCATCTAGTGGAAACTGCATTAGGCTGGATCGTCGGTGGCAAGATTGCTGAGCCTCAATCAACTCAACACTACACTTGTAATTTAACGCACGAAGACCTTAACATATTATTACAAAGGTTTTGGAAAATGGATGAACTACTTGGAATTCAAAATAAAGATATTTCGTTAACCTCAGAAGAACAAGCATGTGAAGCTCACTTTCAGGTGCACACACAATTCTTGGAATCAGGGCGCATACAGGTTCGGTTGCCGTTCAAGGAATCGCCTAAGAAACTTGGAGACTCGTTGTCCTGTGCAAAAAGACGTTTTCTTCAACTCGAAAGACGGCTTGCATCTCAACACCAACTAAAGGAAATGTACAGCGAATTTTTAGATGAATATCTTAAGTTGAATCACATGGAGGTAGCTTCGTTAGACAATTTGCAATCGGGAAATCATTACATTATTCCTCACCATTGTGTCCTTAGACCGCAGAGCTCATCAACTAAACTTCGAGTAGTATTTGACGCTTCGTCTAAATCATCATCAAATATATCATTAAATGATATTCTCATGGTTGGTCCTACTATTCAACAAGATCTGAATCCATGCCAATTGACCATTGCAGCAACGTAACAAAAATGTACAGACAATTCCTCGTCGCACCAGAGGATAGAAGTTTCCAACAAATCTTGTGGAGAAAGTCACCGCAGGAACCTATTCAATTATATCAATTGAATACTGTTACCTATGGGATGTCGTGCGCTCCATTTCTCGCAATCAGGTCCTTAAAGTTTTTATCAGAGACGTATAAGGAGTTGTTTCCAATTGGATCTGCTGTATTAGCTGAGGATATGTACGTCGACGATCTACTTTATGGAGCTGACTCAATCGAAGAACTCAAGGCTAAGACGAATGAAGTTACCAAATTGCTCTCCAAGGCAGGCTTAGAATTGACAAAGTGGAATTTTAGTGGGGCACCAACAGATTATGAATATAATCTCAATATTGACAATAGTGATGTCACCAAGGCTCTTGGCATGTCGTGGCTGCCAACTGAAGATCTTATATTATTTCGATTTGATCTTCCATTAACTGCAATACCAACAAAGCGAAAAATAGTATCGATCATGGCCAGGCTCTATGATCTGATAGGATTATTAGCTCCAGTCGTAGTACGCTACAAAATTTTGATCCAAGACTTGTGGATCGAGCGTTTGGACTGGGACGACCCGTTGCCAGAGATCCTAAGGACTAGATGGCAACAACTTGAAGCTGATTTATCTAATCTTGACATGGTTCGCGTAAATCGATTTGTCAACACATCACCAAAAAATAAGTGTGAAATTCATGGATTTTCGGATGCCTCAAATCGAGCGTATGGATGTTGCATATACGCAAGGGTATTGGACAACGGAAAATATGTAACTTCATTGATGATTTCGAGATCGAGAGTTGCGCCCACTCAATCACAAAGCATACCTCGTTTAGAGCTTTGTGCTTCCATTTTACTTTGCCAAACATGGACTAAAATCAAACACAAATTAAATTGTCTTGTCAGCAAAACATATTTTTGGACAGATTCAACTGTCGTTCTTTGGATAAATGCCCCACCAATCTAAATGCTTTTTAATGCTATCAACCATACAAACTCAATCGCAGGATATTATTTGGAGTCACGTGCCTGGAAAGGATAATCCAGCCGACATTGTTTCACGTGGCTGTGCAGCGTGCGATTTGATGCAGACAATTTGGTTTCATGGACCAAGGTTTTTAACACTTGATGCATTACATTGGCCGAAATCTGAAGAAGCAGATTACGAGCCCAAAAAATTAGAATTGCGAAACACCCTTGTATTGAAATGTAGCACTAGTTATAAAGAAAAGAGCATAGTTGAGCAGATCATTAGTAGACTATCATCGTTTCGTATGATTGTGAGAGTCTTAGATACGTGTTTACGAAAGTCTTTAACCGAGTTCCTATCAACGCAATAAGACGATTGAAGCTTCAAAAATTGAATCCATTCATGTAGAATGAATTTAGATAGGTTTTCAATATATATTCTCTTCCATTCGAGTGATGTGTTTGCGGCCGAACTACAATGGCTGACATACCATTGGACGAGTCTAGAATGCCGTGATTGCTTCCAAATACTCATCATTTAACTTATAAATATATTGAAGATCTTCACTTGCGAAACGGAACGGATCCAAATAGGTGGACCATTCCTTATTTCGTACCGCATGTAATATATAATTTTATTCGGGGTCTGCTTGAGGAACGATTCACCGGACGACTGCGGCTTACCCAATAAGGATTTATTGTGACAATGCCACCTACTTTGTCGGAGCATGTTTGCAAATTTAAGGCTTCAAACGACAAATCTGTTCGGTTAGAACTCAATGCAAGAAATATGAGGAAAATTAAGCACGTGAGAGAAAGCCGGCTTTGAATTCGGCTTACATTCCACCGCGCGCTCCCCATTTTGGAGGCTTGTGGGAATACCGCAGTAAATTCACTGAAGACCCTGCGTCACCTTCAACAATTTGACCGTCTTGTTATTTAACAAACGAAGACCTTCAATCGGTTGTAATTGAAGCGGTGGCGATATTGAATTCCCGTCCAATACCCCATTGCAACAGAGTTGCAATTGCCATCGACTGGACAGGTCTAAGCCAGCCCACTTAGTGATCGGCAGCGTTCACTGGATCGCCAAGCCCTGAACCGGTAGTAAAGACTCAAGGAACTTTCTTATATATGGTCGTTGGCAAAGGCGATCTATCTCAAGCAACGCGTCTGGTAACTCTGGAAGCGCGATTATATACAACAATAACATTTTAGAGCGGGTGCCTTTCGGGTCGTTGCGTCTTTGAAAACGCTTTGGGATGGATTAGTTCTTATCGCGTACGGAGCGGGGCGGATGGATCCAAATAGCGTCACTGGTGTTTGCGGTTGCCAATTTCTTGATGGGGTCCTGGTGTGCTCCTGAGGAATGACATTGAAATGCTCAAAAGCTCTTTATAATTAATTTTGGGGTATTTCTTTTCTTCAAGAATGTCCCGATACGCACGAAAATGTCGTCGGCTTGGAATAGTCCATATCGGAAACTGTCGGCACTGAACAGAACGCGTGTGACCGTTGACAAGCTCGGTACCTGAAGCAATTGGAACTGCGTTTAAATCGGAATGGTGCTGCGTCACCTTCCTCAGAGACCGAATCTTCGGACTTTTGGAGGACCGTGGACCCCCCACACTCTTCTGGGTTTTCCCGGTAACGTGATACATACCGAACCCATGCGAACATAGTTGCGATCCCCACGAAAGACATCTCTAAGGATTGGGGATGGCAGCGTTCTGGATTCCCACGGGTGGAGATTGAGGGGAACTTTGGATGTAGCTGAGTAGGCGGCGCGATGACATGACCTCTGGATAGAAGTTCGAGTGAAATTGCGAATCAGCGAGCGGAAGGTCAAGCGAATCCTGCTTCACCTTATTCGGGACGGCGCAGGACGGAAGTGCTTCAGCTACACTAGGCAGCACCACGGCGACTGCTTCGAACTGTCGCAGCGGTTCGTTAGGAGGAGAAATCTGTAAGCGGCACACTTTGTCGCCGCTACCCGCATCGCATTGCCCAATGCCGCGAATGCTAGTTGATACCTTGCAGCTTGGAGGATTAATCAATTCAAACATTCTTTGGGAAATAAAGGATGCTTCGGATCCCATATCAATCAAAGCGCGGATTTGAAACTGCTTGCCACGATGATGAATAGTTACCCTCGCAGTACCCAGGAGGCCAGTGTTGCGAGTGGATGCGAAGTAACTTCCCACGTTTACATGGGGGCTGCTGGAAGAATCGGAGGACGCAGGATTCGGAATTATACAAGCATCAGGTGCTGAGCTCTCTTGCACTTGAGTGGAAAAGGCCTGAGTTCGTGCCGTAGGTTTTCGGCTCACGGATGGAAAGGCCTGACCGCTAGAGCTTGGTTGAAGGACATCTGTGGCCTCTAGTACACGGTGGCGATCAGTTAGGAATCGATTCAGGTCGTCCCAGGATGAGACGGGGGGTCTTATTTGGTAGGGACTGTTCCCACAACAGAGGGGTGGCTTTGGGCATTTTGCTCGTATCCCAGATTGCTGTATGAGAAGGATATCCAAAATTTTTTTAAGAGCCCCGGAAAGCTAAGACCGGTTAAGCAACCTTGAATTGACGTCTGCAGTTCTCTTAACGCTTTGCCAGACTCTTGGGTTACAGCTGGGATCTGTAGAAGCTGCTTGGCTTGGCTCATAATCAATAATCGATTATTTTCGTATCTGTTATAGACTAACTGGCTTCACGGGTTTTGAATTAAGTGGAAGTTCATTGTGTTAGGCTTGGATTATGGTTAAAATCGTAAACAAATCACGAATGAAGAGTGTCGCGCAGTTGAAGATTTCGTATCCCATGGGGCACTGTGTGGCTTTGATGGGTGGAATCGACGGAGAGTCTGACTGGTGGGGGAACCGTTTTCGCTGACAGCTGCTCGATTCGCTCTCCAAACAAAGTCCCGCCTCGAACATATACCATATAACAATATTCATGTTTAGCTTTAATTGTAGCTATGTGCTTCGGACTATCTTCCTTCTTTTGAGCCGTCAAGGCCTTATAACATCGTGAAAACTCTGCCTCGACTTGTGCCCAAAGCGACTTAAGCTGGTCTAAGTGTATTTTAATGGAGACGAGTGGCACATCGTCCGCTAAAGCCTGGGCCTCGCGAGCCTCGAACGCCGTTAATGCCTCGCACACGGCAACAAAGTCGGAAAGAGACATCGTAGAGTGTTCTCTGAGCTATTACGAATCGAATGGAAAAAAAAAACTGCTTGGAATTAGAGCTCTCAAGCGAGGAGATCGAAACGAAGCTGTATGTGGACTGTATAATTTAAGGATAGAGGAGTGAGAAGGAAAAATGTCTCCTCGTTTTAATGAACACAATGGATAAATGAAATTAGAAGAATTTATAATTTTTCTCGCAGTTTTGTGAATAATTATAAGGATATATAATCACTTGGATATTAAAATTTATACAATGTGGAAATTTGTTGAAATTTATAAGAATATAAAAAAAACAAAAATATGGAGAAATTGAGATCAGTAGGATTACTTTTCAATGGAGGGCAAAAAACTCGGAATTAATTTTCGTTAAACGGACTAGATAAATTTCATGGATCTGTGAGGAAAAAATCAAAAATGCTCCAAGACAAAATACTAATTCCATATAAATAAAATTGTACTTATTTTTCGTTAGAAAATATTTTGCGAATTAAATTGAATCAGTCGATTGAAATATTTTTTGCACAATACAAAAATCACGAGGAAAATGGATGTCGTGACCGGGTCACGGCTTGGCTCAAGTGTCAGCACTGATGAGACTTGAGTGTCAGCACTGATCGGGAGTCAGCTGTTCTGCCGTTGTTTATGTTTTATGAATTTAATTAATTTTAAATTGTTTAACGAAGATCACGATTTCCTGCTTTAATTATGTAGGTTTCGAATTATTAAATTGCGGAGAGCCAACCGAAGTGGCTGCAATTTATTTTGTGTGGGTGGAATCAAATTGTATGTGGACATATGTACATACATATATGTACATACATATGTATATATGTAAGTATGTCGTATCCCTTCAGTACCGGTCGCCGCAAAAATTCTATTACATATTTATGTATGTATGTCGCCTCCGAATATCATGGTAAGCCACACAAATATTGTGGCGATAATTAGCATTGTATGTCCTGCGTCTCGGACATTCTCTCGATTTTTCGGCGACATGGGTGTGCGGAATTTCCACTTTACACGAATAAGCAAAGTCGGTCTTGGTATCAACGGAACTTGCGCCGACATTTCGCAGGAATTCTTGCGTAAAGTGTAGTTGTTTTTTACATCTAAGTTGCGGCGATATGTATACATACATGTCCCCGCATAATATTATTCCTCGGTTTTGCAATCGGACTTTTCGGCGACATGTCAGCATTTTCCCAAAAATAAATAAAGCACTTGATTTACCATTTAGACTTTTTAACATGCATTAGTTTTATTTAATTACATATTCACTTATATATAATTTTATTTATAGTTATGTAAGACATTAAACTTAAGTTTAACTATTATTATGTTTACATACATTTTTCTCACTTTTTTATTGTTTTGACTTGTTGTTTATTATTATTTTGCCTGCTCATCCGGAGATCGGAATTTTGGATGGATTCTGAAAAGAACAATGTTTTTAGTGGGAGAATCGAAATAGTGCGTAATATCGTTAATAACTCTTACCTTTATTGTTGTATACATGGACATAGAAACGCGCAAAACTTACTTTATAATAAATTTTGATGTAACAATTTGAGTTACAAAAGGTCGCGACCCTTCCGAAAATCAATCGCAAATGCACAATAGAATATCGAAAAGTAAAAGCGCAGTGATAAGAATGGGAGTAAAAAATAGCAACAATGCACAGACTGGAATGAAATGAGCACATAAAGTATTCTTTGCTGTACTTCTTGTCTACTTTTTTCTGTTTTTTTTAAATATTGTTGCTTTTCCGGCAGCGCGATCGGTTTTTAATGACGACATTAGATCGTTCGGGTGTCGTCAGCATGAAATTAGGCTGGCAGAATTTTTTTCTGCCGACGTCAGTGGCTTAGAATTTTTACGGCTGTATTTACATACCCGGCGACATTTGGTACTGTAAGGTCATGAGTGTGCTTCTACCGCGGCAAGAATTATTAGCATATGTCTGGATGTATGTACTTACATATATACGCATGCATATAGCAAAGTATTTGGCATAAATAATTTATGCCGCTGGACTAGTGATCACGCCCTTGGAGTACGAAATATTTAGCACTTTAAAGGAATGGTAATTGGTTCCTTTATAAGACACTTTTACTTCGCAGGTCCAACAAAACAGCTTGTTTTTACATGTAAAGCGTATATTGTTATTTATACTTACATATATGTACATACATATGTATTGTTATGCAATTGGATTTTTAGTACATTCAGAATTTAAAAGAAAAGGCATTTCATAAACCATGTAACCTTTGGAACAGGTCAGGTATTGTACATACAGGCTATACGAAAGTGTATAGGTCGCTCATGGAAGAGCGGGAAACCTGACACTTTTATAAGTTTGCAACTGGGGTATAATGTGAATGAGATTTTTATTAAGAAATGTTGTACTTATCAGGAATTCCGCCGATGCAAGCTGGAAGAGCGGAAGGATATCCGGCTCGAAGGACCAATGTTCGTAGCGGGGCGGAAGGATCCAAATAGGTCACAAGTGTTTGGCGGGTGCCAATTTCTTTGGGGGTCTGGTGAGTGAGGAATGAAATTGAAACGCGCGCAAAACTTCGTTTATAATTAATTTTGGTTTATTTATTTTCTTTAGGCCAAAATGTCCCGACACACACGAAAATGTTTCGGGTTGGAAAAATACAATATCGGAAAAAAAAAAAACAGTGAAAGAACGGGTGTTTGGTTAGATGCTCGTACTGGATTGAATATGGCGATTTACTGGAGAACCCTTCGTCACCTTCCTCAGTATGACCGAATTCGGTTTTTTGGAAAAACCCTACCCCTCACCTACTCGCAAATCCAGAAGCAAGATAGGTTCTCAAAATATTGGACTTATCCATGTTGGAGGCCGTCTAGCAATGGCTGACATACCATTGGAAGCAAGAATGCCATTATTGCTTCCAAAGACTCATCATTTCACTTATAAATATATTAAAGATCTACACTTGCGAAACCTTCACGCGGGAGCTAAGGTTCTGATAGCGATTCTGCGCCTAACAGTATGGATTGTAAATGCTCGCGAATTGGTCCGAAAGGGTGTTCGAAGTTGCACACATTGCTATCATTACAAACCAGTATTAATGCGACAAATCATGGGTAACCTCCCAGCTGACCGTCTCCTGGCCGAACGCCCGTTTCTGATATGCGGAGTGGATCTATGTGGACCATTCCTTACTTCGTACCGCATTCGAAGCAAAGTTCCTTACAAAACATATTTGGCCATATTTGTTTGCTTTTCTTCAAAAGCTATTCATACAGAACTAATCTCAGACGTCTCTGCTCATAATTTTATTCTCTGTTTGAAGCGATTCATCGGACGACGTGGTATACCCAATTCTGTTCAGAATTCAATGCAAAAAATCTGGAGGAATTTAGCCGAAATACAGGCTTTGAATTAATCTTCATTCCACCGCGTGCTCTCCATTTTGGAGGCTTATGGGAAGCCGCAGTAAAGCCAATGAAGACTCTGCTCATCAAAAATTTGACCTCTTCTCATTTAACGTACGAAGAGCTTCAATCGATTGCAATTGAAGTGGAGGCGATATTGAATTCCCGTCCAATATCCATTCACAGCGATGATCCCATCCATGAAGACAATCTTCCACCGCAATGCTGGATCACTGGACGTGTGGTCGAAGCCATACTTGGGGCAGATGGAAGGGTCATAGTAGCCGATGTTCGCACCAAGAAAGGAATAATTCGCCGCCCAATCAGCACACTTGCTCCATTGCCTTTGAGAGATGACGTTTATGTAAATTGAAGGAGTCACACTTCATCCTTCAATGGGGGAGTATGTTGGAGGAGACGTCATCGTTAACTTAGATTTATATATCTTAAAATTTCTTATATTATTTGTTTAAGATTATTGGAATTTCTACCACTGTTCTAAAAGCTTCCGTTACATGGCTTATGAAGAGCTTCTAACTCATGATACCGAAATATAAAAATGACTTCTTTATGGAATTCGAAGAGGAGAAGACTTATTTTTCCTTACTCCACTCCACATGCTATTGAGCATTGGAGTTTTGTACCATCTGCAACTTGGCAGATCAAACAAGTGGTATTTGATGCATCATGCATCACTGAACGACATTTTATATCCTGGACTAGTTGGACAGAGTCAACTCTTTTCAATTCTTCTGCGGTTGAGGACATACAAATATGTTTAAAAATGGTAACTTATGGAACCACATCAGCCCCATATTTAGCGACGAAGTGTCTGGAGCATTAGCATTAAAAAATGATGATTGTCTCACAGGAGCAGACAGTTTACCAGAAGCCCTGCAAATAAGACAAGAGCTGCTAGACCTAAGGGTTTTAACATTATGACAATTATAATATAAAACAAATAAAAATATATGCTTATAAAAGTATACAACCACATTATAGATATCGGTGGCCGAAAATTTAAAAATAAAATCTAGGTTATCAACACTATCATTTTTCAAAAATAAATAGGACTTTATAAAATAAAAGTTTGATTAACTTAAAAACTCTGTTGCATTCCTTGGCGTCAGCAGTGTCTGACCTAGTTAACTCGGTCAGTAACCCAGGTAGTACGCACGAGTATTTAGTTTGGCATTGGTCAGCAATTTTTGAAAATATATGTCAAGAATGACAAAGACTATACAGAGAGAGAGAGAGCATACAGGGAGAGAGTGGTAGAGGGAGAGCACGAGAGTCTTGTTGGAGAAGCCGCGACGATCGGACGTCTTTGGAAGAACACCACATAGAGATATATAAATTGTATTATTTCTATCAGAATTTAAGCTGTAATAAATCTATCCAACAAATCGTTATCTTGACAAAGCAGAAGTGGGATACGAAGACACGATTGATTAAATTACGACAATTCTAGGAACGGACCAAATAAACACCGACGAATACGATTTTAAACAGCAAAATAGTACGATGCAAAGACAATTGGACAAACTGAAACAAATGGTAGCAGATTTATCGCAAGCTGTATCAACGTTCAACGTACGAACACAAAATCTGATGATTGAACGACAGGAGCGTGTAAATGAACCCGGAGGAAAACCATCAGCACGACGAAGTCGAGCAACAAGCTATGGGACAACGGACAAGTCCACGGGACTATATGATAGGACTATATTATAGGAATGCTTCCCGTTTTGACCCAATAAAAGGAGCAGTGAATTCACACATTTTGGACAAAGTATAACAGTTACAGATCGTTTATGAATGGAGAGATGCCACCATATTGTTTGCTGTACAGCACAAGCTATGAGGTGTAGCTAAAGACTGGCTAGATTCACAAAGAGGGTGACCTTTTCATGAAAAAGAAGTCAAATTTCTAGGTCATATTATAGCTGGTAAAGGAATTCAACCAAGGAAAGAAAAGACACAATGTGTAGCTGAATATCCACAGCCAACGAATGAAACAGAAATACGGATATTTTTAGCAACATTTTTTTAGATTATACATAATGACACTATACAAAAAAAAAATTAATATTTACCATATGGTAAAACAAACAATCAAGAGTATCAAACAAAGAACAATAAATTAAGTTTTTTATATAATAAAAATTATAAAATAACATCAACTAATTACGTTATTTTTTCTAAAAGAGGGGGATGTAGCATGTTCTGAAATATCACATTAATAATATTATAAACATATTGTAGCACTTAGCACCTAAGTATTTAGGCCCCTATACCATAGAAGAAATAGAAGATAGGGATAACATTCTAATTTAAGATAAAAAGAACCAGTAGTGCATAAACAAAAAATTACAATCAGTTACATATAACATATAAAAGAAAAAAAAAAAAACAACAAAACATCAATCTTTATATAATTAAAATTAGAAAATAACTCCATGTAATTACGTTATTTTTCTAAAGGGGGATGTAGCATTTTCTAAAATATAATATTAATATTATTACAAACATATTGTTGTGGAGGCAATACGTTACTGCCAATGCCCTGAATTTAGGTAGCCATGATCGTTTTCCCTTTAGGCTTAGTATGTATCGACCTGAATGCAACCCTGACTTATCGAGGCAGAAATATAGACGGTGCACAACGTCATGGAGCCATAATGGGCGCTCCGCATGCTTTGGGCGGCACACAGGGTGCTGCAAATATAGACGGTGCACAACGTCATGGAGCCATAATTGGCGCTCCGCATGCTTTGGGCGGCAAACAAGGAGCTGCTAATTTAAACGGTGCACAACCTCATGGAGCCGTAATGGGCGCTCCGCATGCTTTTGTGCGGCACACAGGTCGCTGCAAACTTAGTCGGCATACAACTTCATGGAGCCATAATGGGAGCTCCGCGTGCTTTGGGCGGCACACAATATGCTGCAAACTTGGACGCTGCACAACGTCATGGAGCCATAATGGGAGCAATACCCACATAATTATGGATCTACCAGAATTTAGTGGTAGGGCAGAAGATTGGCCAGTATTTATTACAATGTTCATAGAATCCTTCGCTGCTTATGGTTATACCCAATTGGAAAATGTAATACGTTAACAGAAAAGCTTAAAAGGAGCGGCAAAAGAGGAGGTAATAGGGCTATTAGTCAATACGGCAAACGTGCCACATTTTATAGAGCACCTACAGTTTATGTACGGAAGACGAGAGTTGCTTATTAAAAGTAAGCTAGATATTGGCAATGAAATACCCCAAATCTCAGAGAATAATCTAGAAAGGATGGTTCCATTTGCCACAAAGGTACAAAATTTGGTCATATTTTTGCAATCTTCAAATGCAGTATTACACTTGCAAAATCCATCTTTGCTGGATCAATTAGTTTCAAAAATGACAATGTCAAAACGCATGCAGTGGCAAGAGTTTTTATCTCAAATATATCCATACGCCAATTTGATGGATTTTAGTAATTGGTTAAATAGTATAGCAAGAACGATTGCGAAGGTAACATTAATGACAACTTCGAACAGGCCCACTTCAAAAGGTGATTGTCGTCACAATCCAAAACTGGTAATGCAAACAAATACTGGCGAATATCAAAAGAAGGATAAAAAAATATACAAAAGTTTGCACCGAATGTAATGGTGACCACTCTCTGTCTGAATGCGATGTATATGTAAAGGCTGCTGTAAATGAAAAGTGGAACATATCGTGACAAATCGTTGCACAATTCTAATAGACAGACGGTAGAAGAAGAAAAAGCAGAAGCAGCGACACATACAGTCAAATCTAGAATGAAAAGGTTGTTAGATAAAGTCCTGCCAGTCGAAATAATGGGCCGCAGAATACATTAGTTAAAACGTTCACATTTTTGGACGAGGGTTCCAACCTAACGTTAATTAACGAGAATTTAGCTAAAAAAGCTAGGGGGTAAAAGAAAACATGGATCGGTTAACATTAAATTGGATTAAGAATCATGCCATTTACTTGAATACGACAGTATGTCATCTAAAAATAAGAGGTATTAATGGATATAAAAATTGGTTACAGTTAAAACACTACAATCCCTGATCTGGAATTACCTCTACAATTAATGGATCATCAAACATTAGCGGAAAAGTATATTTGAGTCGCGAACCTCCCAATAGCAAGTTACACAGATGCCAAACCAACAATACTGATCGGCATAAATAATACCCACCTGGTCAAGAAGCGTTGATATTGGTATAAGGTTAGTGGCATCAAATGAGATGGGATGGGTGATTTTTGGATCAGGAACAGACCATTCTAATACAATCCCGCTAGTGACATCAGTATTTCTTGCGTATTCGTTGGAGGATCAAAAGGAACATTAAATCTTCCCGACAGTTACAGTATGGCTTTGAAAAGAGTCCAGTTAATAGAGAATAAAATTATTATGACAAAACTTCAAGCTTGTGTAACCAGTTCTAAGACATGTTATCTACCTCATTTCGCCGTTTCCAACGTGAACAAACCAGGAAAGCTTCGACTAGTATTCGACGCAGCAGCTTCAATCGAAGAAGTTTCATTGAATTCAAGAATATTAAAAGGATGAAAATCCGCCATTGCCTCAAATTTTGTAGCAATTTCGACAAGGAGCAGTGACAGTTTGTGCAGATATCAAGGAAATGTTGTTGCAGGTGCGAGTTCGGCAGGAAGATCAGGATTGCTTACGGTTTTTATGGAGATATGGTGACACAACAAGAGAAGTCGATACAAAAGGTATTAGACATTAGCTCATTTTGAAGTAAGAGGCTTTGTTTTAAACTCAAAGTGGGTACAGAACAAATTGAATAAAGAGAAAAATATAACTGATAAGTTATGGTAAGTATGGATAAGAAGGCTGTCAATAAGGTGTTGGGCATGATTTGTAAAACGACATAGACCAATTTACTTTTAACTTAAAAATGAATCGCGTAGAACTAAGCATACTTAAGGCAGAAAATTGGGTTATAACAGAATTAAATGCTGCCGATAAAGCCACGAGAACAAAGGTAAAAATTAAGTACGAGCCGGATAATATTTGGACAAGAGGCCTCGAATTTTTATTGAAGGATAAATCTAGCTGGCCAGTACAGGCAAAGATCTACGTTGAAATGGATTCCTCTAAAGTAAAACGGGTATATTTAACAACTTCTGTTGAAAATATTATTGACCTAAACAGATTTGAGATTTAAACAACGGATTTTGAAACGTCCAAATGTGATAATGATATAACAACACTTTTTTCGCGGGAATTGCAAGATGCAGAAAATACATTAGTAAAAATCATGCAAAAGGAACTCTATCATAAGGAACTAGCTGATTTACAAGCAAATACATGCGTATCAAATGAAAGTAGCATCTTCTTTTTCACTCCTACGATGAATGCGGACGGGATCTTAGTGGTAAACGGTAGGCTTGACTATGCTCGTCAACCTATCATATTACCCAAAAAACACAAACTAACTGATTTAATAGTAACATCGTATAATGAGAGATTCCACCATCAAAACGATGAACTCATTATCACTGAGATTCGTCAAAAATTTTGGATAATATGCTTGCGAGCTGCTGTAAAAAGGACAAAAACAGTTTGCCAGTTTTGTAAAAATAGAAAAATTCAACCGCAAGCGACTCTGATGGGTCAGCTACCGACCGATCGTGTCACTCCTTATCAAAGTCGTTTTTCCTATGTTTTTGACTATTTTGGGCCAGTTACTGTAACGATCGGCCGTCGACATAAAAAGCGATGGATGGCTCTATTTTCGTGCCTTACCATACGAGCTATACACTTGGAATTAGCAGCGGATTTGTCTACAGACGCATGTATTTTATGTATTCGAAACTTCGTAAACAGGCGCGGTATACCACCAATCAGAAAACGGTCGGATATGGGAACAAATTTTGTTGGAGCTGATCGTTTAATAAGGGAAGTCAAAGACCTATTTGACTGGAACTACATCGCCGAAGAGATGGCAAATAAAGGCATAGAATGGAAGTTCAATTGTCCAGCAAACCCAAGTTCAGGAGGATGTTGGGAACGCCCAGTTCAGTCAGTTAAAAAGGTTTTGGTAATAACATTGCAAGACAAGGCGCCCCAGGTTGAAACACTTAGAAGTTTGCTTATCGAAGCAGAAAATATAAATAGCAGACCACTAACACACATTCCAGTGGATAAAGACGATCCAGGTCCACTAACACCTAATCATTTCTTGCTTGGCACAACTTCATCAAGATGGGAGACTAAGAAGTGAGACGAGGCGTCAGTATAATAATTGGCACGAAACGAAGCTCGAGGCTAGGGGCCGTAACCTTTGTTAACCTTTATAATTTGTTGTATCTAAGAAACACCATCATATTCTATACTCGGTTTGTAATAAATAAGTTTAAAATCAATTCGTGCTAAATGTTCTATTTTTGTATCGGTAAAACTTTCGGGCGTTAAAGTAACGCGTAGTCGAGACATTCTTGACGTTAACACGTATTGTGGCACTTTGTTACAATGTTTATGTGCGCAACATTCAAGTGTATTGCCTATTAAGTAACACTGACGATCCATGAGTGCATGGTGCTGGACATTGCTGAGTCGGCAAATATAACACGCTCGGCTGCTCTGGCCAAATATGCAATATGATACATTCTCACTCTCCCGCTGCGGCGGCATATACATATACATACGGCATATATGTACATATTCATACTTCTTTTATGTAAATATTTATACATTTATACACTGGCAGGCCAGCTACGCGATCTTAGCTATAGTTAATAATTGTTATAGAATTAAGAATCATTGAATAAACTGAGCCCAAACGCAAAAAACATATAGGTGTCCCATATAAATATTCAAACTCAATACAATCTTGGACGTTTATCCTACACTAGTGATATTCTTTGTTATATAAATGATTTGACTATAGTCAAGCAATGAATTTGTTATTCATATTTCGTTTAATTGTAATGCACAATCGTATTTTTATTATTTTATTGTCTTCTATTATTAAGTCGTTGTTGACACAATTTTGAAAAAATTTTGTTTTTGGTAAATTCCATGTTACAATTATGGTTCATTGTAATTAGTTTGAAAATTCTTATTTGTTTTAGTGTATTTACAAGTGGTTGGGATTTGATTTTAAATGCAAATTATACATTCATTAGTTTTTATTTGTTTTGTATTTTTAGTGCACAATGTGTTGTTGTCAAAATAGTATTTATCGTATGAATTTTCTGTCAAAATATTTTTATTTTCATCTGGATAAGAAAGTATGTATCTCAAAGATAGGGGTTTTTATTATTTCCAGAGGAATGTTTGAAAGGATAAATATCTCAATTGATTTTGGTTTAAGCTAGGTGGATGTTTTTGTATTCAATAGTTTTTCCGAATTAACATGACTTAAGCGATTATGTTTTAAAAGTTCCGGGTTGAAAATTCCTAGTCTGCTTGCCGATTTCTATGTATTCTGTAAAATGCTCAATATTAAAGATTAGAACTTTTAATTTTACTGATTTTTGCTTTTCTTCCTTGAGATGGTTTATTACTTCTAAATTTTTATAGTGTCCATTACGTAATTTACTTGTGTGCTTTTGCTTTCAAGATTATTTTTTTTTTTTTCTTATTCGTCTTTATCGTCTTGATCAAGAGTACCAAACAGATATTTGTATATTAAAAAAATTCCGTTAATTAGTCCTCGTTTGTGACGTTTTACAAATTGTATTCCATTTGTTTCCCTACTTAGTTTTTCTGTTAAATATTGAATATGGATGCATGTTCAACCTAGTTCATCTGATGTTCCTTTACGATTGTCACTGACTTCCTGTGTTTGTTGCTTTAAACTGTTATATGTAATGTATATTAGCGTTAAATTTACTTACATCGGGCACAACATCAGCAGCTAACAACAAATGAATAATTGAACACTAAACAGCAGAAAAGGTGTAAAACTACCACAAATGGATCTTTAAGTGCGTGTGGTGTGTTTATCTTTCTTTTCCTTTAACTATTTTATTGTAATACATTTATTTTTCTTTTAATTGTTATGTTAGTCTGAAAACGAAAGAGATAGAGACATAGTAGAAAGAGTGAGAAAGTTAGTTGGCTTTTGTGCGCGTGTTTTGCCGATATTTTTAAATAATGATATTAAAATTAAATACCAAATCGTTCGGAGAAAATTTTGTCGTTAAATTCACGTTTGTATTCAAACTCCACTGTATGTTGAACAAATGTTGATCCCAATCCTTCCTTTTTTTCTGTTTCATTCGTTGGCTGTGGTTATTCAGCTATACATTGTATCTTTTCTTTCCCTGGTTCAATTCCTTTACCAGTTATAATATGACCTAGAAATTTGACTTCTTTTTTCATGAACTTGCACTCAGATGGACGTAGAGGTAATCTCTCGGATTTAACTGCTTCTAAAAATTTATTTAGAATAACTTTTCCTTCGTCAAATTTTTTGATGAAATAATAATAATTTCATAAACATAGCTTATTATATTTCTTTGATATTTGAGGTTTCGTATGACATTAAACTCAAATAATCCGTCTGTTGTCATAAAGGCTGTAAATATCTTGCTTTCGTTGCTCATTTCTATTTGATAATATCTAGACGTCATATTATCGTGGTTGCTTTTAGTAATTCTCCAACGAACTTCTTGAGGAACTACTAATTTATCGCCTTTATCTGTTTTTCTTAGTAATCTGCTTTTAGAAATGACATAATCGTTTTTTATTTGCTTCCAATCAGCACTTTTATTTTTCATTTTAAATATTTCAAAAATTTGCTTTAGCTTTGGATCTTGCTTTTGCATGGTATGCACCCAGTCATCATCTCTTGGATGACTTTAAAAAATGCCATCTGTTTCCATAATGCTGCTTTGTTCCTTAAGTACTGGTTGTCTGCTCATTCCATCTACATGTGGTAAATCTAAGCCCGGTCGGTGCTTACATATGACGTCGAATTATTGGAGTCTGAGCCACCAACGCGCAATAGGCGGCTGAAGAGCGGTTGAGTTCTTTAATGTTGCTACAGCGTTGCAATCCGTTATTACTGAAAATTGAGATCCAAGAAGGTATACCCGGAATCTTTCCAATGATTCGGGCATGGCTTGAATACCGACTTTCAGAATCCGTACAAAGTCTACTGAAGTAAAATACCGGCTTGATACCCTCGTCTTCCTGTTGAAATAGTATTGCCGAAATTCCTGTGGTGGTTCCGTATGCACTTCATGATATTTCGTTGGGTCATATAGCGTTAAGACTGGTTCCGTTGTAATAGCTTCTTTTAAACGGTTGAAAGCCTCATTTTGATCAGGTGTTCAACACTATCATTTTTCAAAAATAAATAGGACTTTATAAAATAAAAGTTTGATTAACTTAAAAACTCTGTTGCATTCCTTGGCGTCAGCAGTGTCTGACCTAGTTAACTCGGTCAGTAACCCAGGTAGTACGCACGAGTATTTAGTTTGGCATTGGTCAGCAATTTTTGAAAATATATGTCAAGAATGACAAAGACTATACAGAGAGAGAGAGAGCATACAGGGAGAGAGTGGTAGAGGGGAGAGCACGAGAGTCTTGTTGGAGAAGCCGCGACGATCGGACGTCTTTGGAAGAACACCACATAGAGATATATAAATTGTATTATTTCTATCAGAATTTAAGCTGTAATAAATCTATCCAACAAATCGTTATCTTGACAAAGCAGAAGTGGGATACGAAGACACGATTGATTAAATTACGACAATTCTAGGAACGGACCAAATAAACACCGACGAATACGATTTTAAACAGCAAAATAGTACGATGCAAAGACAATTGGACAAACTGAAACAAATGGTAGCAGATTTATCGCAAGCTGTATCAACGTTCAACGTACGAACACAAAATCTGATGATTGAACGACAGGAGCGTGTAAATGAACCCGGAGGGAAAACCATCAGCACGACGAAGTCGAGCAACAAGCTATGGGACAACGGACAAGTCCACGGGACTATATGATAGGACTATATTATAGGAATGCTTCCCGTTTTGACCCAATAAAAGGAGCAGTGAATTCACACATTTTGGACAAAGTATAACAGTTACAGATCGTTTATGAATGGAGAGATGCCACCATATTGTTTGCTGTACAGCACAAGCTATGAGGTGTAGCTAAAGACTGGCTAGATTCACAAAGAGGGTGACCTTTTCATGAAAAAAGAAGTCAAATTTCTAGGTCATATTATAGCTGGTAAAGGAATTCAACCAAGGAAAGAAAAGACACAATGTGTAGCTGAATATCCACAGCCAACGAATGAAACAGAAATACGGATATTTTTAGCAACATTTTTTTAGATTATACATAATGACACTATACAAAAAAAAATTAATATTTACCATATGGTAAAACAAACAATCAAGAGTATCAAACAAAGAACAATAAATTAAGTTTTTATATAATAAAAATTATAAAATAACATCAACTAATTACGTTATTTTTCTAAAAAGAGGGGGATGTAGCATGTTCTGAAATATCACATTAATAATATTATAAACATATTGTAGCACTTAGCACCTAAGTATTTAGGCCCCTATACCATAGAAGAAATAGAAGATAGGGATAACATTCTAATTTAAGATAAAAAGAACCAGTAGTGCATAAACAAAAAATTACAATCAGTTACATATAACATATAAAAGAAAAAAAAAAACAACAAAACATCAATCTTTATATAATTAAAATTAGAAAATAACTCCATGTAATTACGTTATTTTTCTAAAGGGGGATGTAGCATTTTCTAAAATATAATATTAATATTATTACAAACATATTGTTGTGGAGGCAATACGTTACTGCCAATGCCCTGAATTTAGGTAGCCATGATCGTTTTCCCTTTAGGCTTAGTATGTATCGACCTGAATGCAACCCTGACTTATCGAGGCAGAAATATAGACGGTGCACAACGTCATGGAGCCATAATGGGCGCTCCGCATGCTTTGGGCGGCACACAGGGTGCTGCAAATATAGACGGTGCACAACGTCATGGAGCCATAATTGGCGCTCCGCATGCTTTGGGCGGCAAACAAGGAGCTGCTAATTTAAACGGTGCACAACCTCATGGAGCCGTAATGGGCGCTCCGCATGCTTTGTGCGGCACACAGGTCGCTGCAAACTTAGTCGGCATACAACTTCATGGAGCCATAATGGGAGCTCCGCGTGCTTTGGGCGGCACACAATATGCTGCAAACTTGGACGCTGCACAACGTCATGGAGCCATAATGGGAGCAATACCCCCATAATTATGGATCTACCAGAATTTAGTGGTAGGGCAGAAGATTGGCCCGTTATTTATTACAATGTTCATAGAATCCTTCGCTGCTTATGGTTATACCCAATTGGAAAATGTAATACGTTAACAGAAAAGCTTAAAAGGAGCGGCAAAAGAGGAGGTAATAGGGCTATTAGTCAATACGGCAAACGTGCCACATTTTATAGAGCACCTACAGTTTATGTACGGAAGACGAGAGTTGCTTATTAAAAAGTAAGCTAGATATTGGCAATGAAATACCCCAAATCTCAGAGAATAATCTAGAAAAGATGGTTCCATTTGCCACGAAGGTACAAAATTTGGTCATATTTTTGCAATCTTCAAATGCAGTATTACACTTGCAAAATCCATCTTTGCTGGATCAATTAGTTTCAAAAATGCCAATGTCAAAACGCATGCAGTGGCAAGAGTTTTTATCTCAAATATATCCATACGCCAATTTGATGGATTTTAGTAATTGGTTAAATAGTATAGCAAGAACGATTGCGAAGGTAACATTAATGACAACTTCGAACAGGCCCACTTCAAAAGGTGATTGTCGTCACAATCCAAAACTGGTAATGCAAACAAATACTGGCGAATATCAAAAGAAGGATAAAAAATATACAAAAGTTTGCACCGAATGTAATGGTGACCACTCTCTGTCTGAATGCGATGTATATGTAAAGGCTGCTGTAAATGAAAAGTGGAACATAGTCAGAAATTAGGGGTTTCAAAGCAATACAATATCTTAAGTTCAAACAAGAGGTACATAGTGGCTGAAATTCACATGACAAATCGTTGCACAATTCTAATAGACAGACGGTAGAAGAAGAAAAAGCAGAAGCAGCGACACATACAGTCAAATCTAGAATGAAAAGGTTGTTAGATAAAGTCCTGCCAGTCGAAATAATGGGCCGCAGAATACATTAGTTAAAACGTTCACGTTTTTGGACGAGGGTTCCAACCTAACGTTAATTAACGAGAATTTAGCTAAAAAGCTAGGGGTAAAAGAAAACATGGATCGGTTAACATTAAATTGGATTAAGAATCATGCCATTTACTTGAATACGACAGTATGTCATCTAAAAATAAGAGGTATTAATGGATATAAAAATTGTTTACAGTTAAAACACTACAATCCCTGATCTGGAATTACCTCTACAATTAATGGATCATCAAACATTATCGGAAAAGTATATTTGAGTCGCGAACCTCCCAATAGCAAGTTACACAGATGCCAAACCAACAATACTGATCGGCATAAATAATACCCACCTAGGTTTTGGTATAAGGTTAGTGGCATCAAATGAGATGGGATGGGTGATTTTTGGATCAGGAACAGACCATTCTAATACAATCCCGCTAGTGACATCAGTATTTCTTGCGTATTCGTTGGAGGATCAAAAGGAACATTAAATCTTCCCGACAGTTACAGTATGGCTTTGAAAAGAGTCCAGTTAATAGAGAATAAAATTATTATGACAAAACTTCAAGCTTGTGTAACCAGTTCTAAGACATGGTATCTACCTCATTTCGCCGTTTACAACGTGAACAAACCAGGAAAGCTTCGACTAGTATTCGACGCAGCAGCCTCAATCGAAGAAGTTTCATTGAATTCAAGAATATTAAAAAGGATGAAAATCCGCCATTGCCTCAAATTTTGTACCAATTTCGACAAGGAGCAGTGGCAGTTTGTGCAGATATCAAGGAAATGTTGTTGCAGGTGCGAGTTCGGCAGGAAGATCAGGATTGCTTACGGTTTTTATGGAGATATGGTGACACAACAAGAGAAGTCGATACAAAAGGTATTAGACATTAGCTCAATTTTGATTTAGTAAGAGGCTTTGTTTTTAAACTCAAAGTGGGTACAGAACAAATTGAATAAAGAAGAGAAAAATATAACTGATAAGTTATGGTAAGTATGGATAAGAAGGCTGTCAATAAGGTGTTGGGCATGATTTGTAAAACGACATAGACCAATTTACTTTTAACTTAAAAATGAATCGCGTAGAACTAAGCATACTTAAGGCAGAAAATTGGGTTATAACAGAATTAAATGCTGCCGATAAAGCCACGAGAACAAAGGTAAAAATTAAGTACGAGCCGGATAATATTTGGACTAGAGGCCTCGAATTTTTATTGAAGGATGAATCTAGCTGGCCAGTACAGGCAAAGATCTACGTTGAAATGGATTCCTCTGAAGTAAAACGGGTATATTTAACAACTTCTGTTGAAAATATTATTGACCTAAACATATTTGAGATTTAAACAACGGATTTTGAAACGTCCAAATGTGATAATGATATAACAACACTTTTTTCGCGGGAATTGCAAGATGCAGAAAATACATTAGTAAAAATCATGCAAAAGGAACTCTATCATAAGGAACTAGCTGATTTACAAGCAAATACATGCGTATCAAATGAAAGTAGCATCTTCTTTTTCACTCCTACGATGAATGCGGACGGGATCTTAGTGGTAAACGGTAGGCTTGACTATGCTCGTCGACCTATCATATTACCCAAAAAACACAAACTAACTGATTTAATAGTAACATCGTATCATGAGAGATTCCACCATCAAAACGATGAACTCATTATCACTGAGATTCGTCAAAAATTTTGGATAATATGCTTGCGAGCTGCTGTAAAAAGGACAAAAACAGTTTGCCAGTTTTGTAAAAATAGAAAAATTCAACCGCAAGCGACTCTGATGGGTCAGCTACCGACCGATCGTGTCACTCCTTATCAAAGACGTTTTTCCTATGTTTTTGACTATTTTGGGCCAGTTACTGTAACGATCGGCCGTCGACATAAAAAGCGATGGATGGCTCTATTTTCGTGCCTTACCATACGAGCTATACACTTGGAATTAGCAGCGGATTTGTCTACAGACGCATGTATTTTATGTATTCGAAACTTCGTAAACAGGCGCGGTATACCACCAATCAGAAAACGGTCGGATATGGGAACAAATTTTGTTGGAGCTGATCGTTTAATAAGGGAAGTCAAAGACCTATTTGACTGGAACTACATCGCCGAAGAGATGGCAAATAAAGGCATAGAATGGAAGTTCAATTGTCCAGCAAACCCAAGTTCAGGAGGATGTTGGGAACGCCTAGTTCAGTCAGTTAAAAAGGTTTTGGTAATAACATTGCAAGACAAGGCGCCCGGGAACAGGTTATCGAAGCAGAAAATATAAATAGCAGACCACTAACGCACATTCCAGTGGATAAAGACGATCCAGGTCCACTAACACCTAATCATTTCTTGCTTGGCACAACTTCATCAAGATGGGAGACTAAGAAGTGAGACGAGGCGTCAGTATAATAATTGGCACGAAACGAAGCTCGAGGCTAGGGGCCGTAACCTTTGTTAACCTTTATAATTTGTTGTATCTAAGAAACACCATCATATTCTATACTCGGTTTGTAATAAATAAGTTTAAAATCAATTCGTGCTAAATGTTCTATTTTTGTATCGGTAAAACTTTCGGGCGTTAAGTAAGCGTAGTCAATCTTGCGTTAATATTGTGGCACTTTGTTACAATGTTTATGTGCGCAACATTCAAGTGTATTGCCTATTAAGTAACACTGACGATCCATGAGTGCATGGTGCTGGACATTGCTGAGTCGGCAAATATAACACGCTCGGCTGCTCTGGCCAAATATGCAATATGATACATTCTCACTCTCCCGCTGCGGCGGCATATACATATACATACGGCATATATGTACATATTCATACTTCTTTTATGTAAATATTTATACATTTATACACTGGCAGGCCAGCTACGCGATCTTAGCTATAGTTAATAATTGTTATAGAATTAAGAATCATTGAATAAACTGAGCCCAAACGCAAAAAACATATAGGTGTCCCATATAAATATTCAAACTCAATACAATCTTGGACGTTTATCCTACACTAGTGATATTCTTTGTTATATAAATGATTTGACTATAGTCAAGCAATGAATTTGTTATTCATATTTCGTTTAATTGTAATGCACAATCGTATTTTTATTATTTTATTGTCTTCTATTATTAAGTCGTTGTTGACACAATTTTGAAAAAATTTTGTTTTTGGTAAATTCCATGTTACAATTATGGTTCATTGTAATTAGTTTGAAAATTCTTATTTGTTTTAGTGTATTTACAAGTGGTTGGGATTTGATTTTAAATGCAAATTATACATTCATTAGTTTTTATTTGTTTTGTATTGTCAAGTGTCACAATGTGTTGTTGTCAAAATAGTATTTATCGTATGAATTTTCTGTCAAAATATTTTTATTTTCATCTGGATAAGAAAGTATGTATCTCAAAGATAGGGGTTTTTATTATTTCCAGAGGAATGTTTGAAAGGATAAATATCTCAATTGAATTTGGTTTAAGCTAGGTGGATGTTTTTGTATTCAATAGTTTTTCCGAATTAACATGACTTAAGCGATTATGTTTTAAAAGTTCCGGGTTGAAAATTCCTAGTCTGCTTGCCGATTTCTATGTATTCTGTAAAATGCTCAATATTAAAGATTAGAACTTTTAATTTTACTGATTTTTGCTTTTCTTCCTTGAGATGGTTTATTACTTCTAAATTTTTATAGTGTCCATTACGTAATTTACTTGTGTGCTTTTGCTTTCAAGATTATTTTTTTTTTTTTTCTTATTCGTCTTTATCGTCTTGATCAAGAGTACCAAACAGATATTTGTATATTAAAAAATTCCGTTAATTAGTCCTCGTTTGTGACGTTTTACAAATTGTATTCCATTTGTTTCCCTACTTAGTTTTTCTGTTAAATATTGAATATGGATGCATGTTCAACCTAGTTCATCTGATGTTCCTTTACGATTGTCACTGACTTCCTGTGTTTGTTGCTTTAAACTGTTATATGTAATGTATATTAGCGTTAAATTTACTTACATCGGGCACAACATCAGCAGCTAACAACAAATGAATAATTGAACACTAAACAGCAGAAAAGGTGTAAAACTACCACAAATGGATCTTTAAGTGCGTGTGGTGTGTTTTATCTTTCTTTTCCTTTAACTATTTTATTGTAATACATTTATTTTTCTTTTAATTGTTATGTTAGTCTGAAAACGAAAGAGATAGAGACATAGTAGAAAGAGTAGAAAGTTAGTTGGCTTTTGTGCGCGTGTTTTGCCGATATTTTTAAATAATGATATTAAAATTAAATACCAAATCGTTCGGAGAAAATTTTGTCGTTAAATTCACGTTTGTATTCAAACTCCACTGTATGTTGAACAAATGTTGATCCCAATCCTTCCTTTTTTTCTGTTTCATTCGTTGGCTGTGGTTATTCAGCTATACATTGTATCTTTTCTTTCCCTGGTTCAATTCCTTTACCAGTTATAATATGACCTAGAAATTTGACTTCTTTTTTCATGAACTTGCACTCAGATGGACGTAGAGGTAATCTCTCGGATTTAACTGCTTCTAAAAATTTATTTAGAATAACTTTTCCTTCGTCAAATTTTTTTGATGAAATAATAATAATTTCATAAACATAGCTTATTATATTTCTTTGATATTTGAGGTTTCGTATGACATTAAACTCAAATAATCCGTCTGTTGTCATAAAGGCTGTAAATATCTTGCTTTCGTTGCTCATTTCTATTTGATAATATCTAGACGTCATATTATCGTGGTTGCTTTTAGTAATTCTCCAACGAACTTCTTGAGGAACTACTAATTTATCGCCTTTATCTGTTTTTCTTAGTAATCTGCTTTTAGAAATGACATAATCGTTTTTTATTTGCTTCCAATCAGCACTTTTATTTTTCATTTTAAATATTTCAAAAATTTGCTTTAGCTTTGGATCTTGCTTTTGCATGGTATGCACCCAGTCATCATCTCTTGGATGACTTTAAAAATGCCATCTGTTTCCATAATGCTGCTTTGTTCCTTAAGTACTGGTTGTCTGCTCATTCCATCTACATGTGGTAAATCTAAGCCCGGTCGGTGCTTACATATGACGTCGAATTATTGGAGTCTGAGCCACCAACGCGCAATAGGCGGCTGAAGAGCGGTTGAGTTCTTTAATGTTGCTACAGCGTTGCAATCCGTTATTACTGAAAATTGAGATCCAAGAAGGTATACCCGGAATCTTTCCAATGATTCGGGCATGGCTTGAATACCGACTTTCAGAATCCGTACAAAGTCTACTGAAGTAAAATACCGGCTTGATACCCTCGTCTTCCTGTTGAAATAGTATTGCCGAAATTCCTGTGGTGGTTCCGTATGCACTTCATGATATTTCGTTGGGTCATATAGCGTTAAGACTGGTTCCGTTGTAATAGCTTCTTTTAAACGGTTGAAAGCCTCATTTTGATCAGGTGTTCATATAAAGTTTTCTTCAAAAGCATACTCAATGGTTGTGCTATTATGCTATAATTTGGAACAAATTTATGGAAGAATCCAGTAATTGCTAAAAATATCCGTATTTCTGTTTCATTCGTTCGCTGCGGATATTCAGCTATACATTGTGTCTTTTCTTTTCCTGGTTGAATTCCTTTACCAGTAATAATATGACCTAGAAATTTGACTTTTTTCATGAACTTGCACTTAGATGGATGTAGAGTTAATACCTCGGATTTAACCGCTTCTAAAAATTCATTTAGGATAACTTTTCCTTCGTCAATCGTTTTTGATGAAATAATAACTTCATCAACATAGCTTATATTTCTTTGATATTTGAGGTTTCGTTGAGGGGTTGAGAATTGTTTATATTTCATACTCAGCGCTGGTTACTTGATACCGCGCCGCTGTTATAGTCTTAAGTGTTTTCCACAGAGTATGGATGCATGTTGTTTGATTTTAATCAATAATTGTCATTTGAATCTTTATGACATATTTTTGTTTTATGTTTTTGTTTCGAATTGAATATTTGATGATTTATTTCTATTTTCTGTCTTTGCGATTCATTATAATGTTTTAAATAAGGTATTGAAAATCGGGAAAATAATATTTTTGTTTAAACAAATTGATTGTTTTTTTCGATTCCTGGATGTAATAATTCTTCATGTTGCTCTAGGATTATTTCTTTAAATTGTGCAAACGTTTGAAGGTCCAACTTAATGCTAGATTTTGATGTTTTTTATTTGCGATCGAACGTATTATTTCAATAAAGGCTTGTTGGAATATGGGAAAATCTTGTTCATTATGAAAATAAAGTACTGCAAAGATCTTTTGATTATGTCCCTTGCGTAGGCATTTGACATTTCTTTGTATGTTATTTTAATATTTGAATTAGGAAAGTAAGTTGTTCTTTCTTCTTTGTCTTCTGAACCTCTATTGAATTCTATTTGCCTGTTGAAATAATTAATGGGATTTCCAACTATTGGAATATAATATCCATTATCCTTATGAGCACTATTTATTGTAGCTGCGGTGATTTCTGTTTGTCCTGAAAAATGTTCATCTGTTTTAATTCTGGAAAAGGCATCTGCTACGTAATTCTCTTTTCCTGGTAAGAATTTATTTTGTTATTGAATTCGTTCAATTTTATCCTCCATCGCTGTAATTACATGTTAGGTTCTTTGATATTGTTCAACCAGGCAAGGGGTTTATGATCACTTAGGATTTCAAAATGTCTACCGAAGAGGTATGGTCTAAAATATTTGGTTGCCCATACGATAGAAAGTAATTCTTTTTCTTTGGCTGAATAATAAAGTTCATGTTCACTTAGTGCTCTACTAGCATAAGAAATAAGTCTATGGTCCTGTGAGATGAACGCACCTAAAGTCGTTTATGTTAATTTTAGCTGATTTCTTTAATCCAAGAGTTAAAGGTTTTGCAAAATGTGTAAAGTTTGGCATGAATTTCCGGAAGAATCCGCATAAACCTAAAATTTCCTTCTGAGTTTTTGGAATTGGAATATTTTTAATTGCTTGTAAATTATTTGGATTAGGTTTTATACCTTCTGTTGTTATTATATGACCAAGGAATTCTGTTTCTTTATTCATAAATTCGCATTTGTCGAGTTGGAATTTAAGATTAGCTTCTCTTAGTTTCTTAAATACCTTTCTGAGTGATAGTATGTGTTCCTCCAATGAGGTGGAGTACACTATATTGTCATCCAGATAAACAACGCAAGGATTGCCTTAAAGGAAGGAATTGCCATAAATAAGGTCCTGCAAAAGATTATTCATGCATCTTTGGAATGTTGCCGGGGCATTTTTAAGACCAAATGCCCATGTGTGGTTGAGAAAGCTGTTTTTGCAATAGATTCTGCTGGAGAAGAATTGATATTTTCCCAGTTTGGCGCGATTTTCAGATGTCTAGATCCCTCTCTGTAGGTGGGTCTAAACATTCTATGTTATCTTTTTCTTCTATTTTTTCAATATCTCTGAAATAAAATGTATAATTTCCTAGTTTTGCATATTCTTCTTCATAATTTATTTGGGCTTTGCAGGCTTTTAGGAAAGTTCTGCCTATTAACATGTCGTATTTATTTGAAATTTTATGGATATAGAATTGATGTTCTGTTGGACAAAGTTTGCTGGGTGCAAGGAAAGTTACTTCTTTTAATTCTACTGCTCCTTCAATCATGTGAAAATTTGAATCTCCTAAATAGGTTTTGAAATTAAAAAAGTTTTCGGACATTATTGAAGACCCTGAGTCGAATACACATCTTAAAGGTTTATTGTTCATTGTGATTCTGATGAAGGACTTGTCCCTATCTCTTCTTCCGATTGATCCGAGGCATTCTGATGAAAATTTTCGGATGTGTCCATTTTGCTAATTCCACTATTACTTTCTCTTGGCCTTTTTGTAGGCTGTTTTGCTACATTATTTTTTTGAATTCTTATTTTGCTGTTGATAATTCATTGGATTTTGAACCCTGTCAATATTTAATTTTTGTTGAAACTCTTAAAAGTTTTTGGTTTTGTGTTGTATCGGATTGTTTTTTTTGAAACGGAGTTGTACTATTGGGTACACAAAGGGTTTTCAAGCTACTTGTTTTAGCTGGCTAACTAGCTGTCTAGCTAACGTCATAAATAATCTATCGGAAAATTTTTTGTTTGTTACATCTTTTATAGTATTATTTAAAGCATTTGTATACAGAATAGTGTTATTTGCATCATTTTCTAGAGTTAGTTTATTTGTTATAATATAGGATTTGTCTTTTAATTCTGTTACGAACTTACTTCCTGTATGGTTAGTTTGTAGAGGCGTCGAAAAGGTTCTTCACACGGAGTCTGCGTTTTTAATTCATTATTGAGGAATGATCTAAGCTCCGGCCAGGTGTTGGCTTGTCCAATTTGCGAGAGCCGTTGTGCCTCTCCAGTGAGCTGCATCTCGACTGCGCTGAACAATATATTATGTTGCCTTATGCCGTGGGTTGGATATTAGTGCATGATGAAATCTATCCTCCTTATGAATGACTTCAGATTCTCTGGTACTCCATCATAGTTTGCCACCTGTCTTAACGAAGACAGTGCTTGGTTGAGGTGGGCTTCGGTGAGTACGGCCATTTTTTGTTTTTTTTTTTTTTTTTTTTTTTTTTTGGTTGGTGTTTTGTACGCACACAGTTGTCGTTTGAATTCCACAATTGGAATTTATGTTTTCAACACACTGTTGATATTTCCGAGCACTGTTGTTGGCTTTTGAGCGGTGCCCGTAAGTTCTTGATGTCGGATCGGAGTTTTATAGTGATTATTCACTAATTCTATGTAATACTCGGATAATAATTCTATGTGTCACACGGATAGAATAACAAGTTCACTTTTACTGATCCTACCGACTGCGCCTTATATATCCATTTCCTTTATAAGTGAGAAAAAAGAAAACTTGGATCTATTGAACTCAAAAGAAACGATCTTTATTTAAAGGATGAGTGTTAAGAACTAACTTATCATTATTCATACAATTAAGTTTAAAGTTCGGTTAGAAATCTTTTAATGTTTACAATTATGTTGAAAGTTCGGTGAAAAAGCTATTTATGTTAGTAGTGGGAGCTTTTGATCGGATGATATCTTGATCTGGTGTTTGATTGGCTTTTTGATTTCGCCTACTAAGCGCTCTCACGATTGGAAGATTTTTTGGGGATAGATTTCTTTATAATGTTGCGTTCTCACACTGGAAGATTGTGAAGGGGACAATTGTTATTGCAAGTGTCCAATTGTTTGTGAATAAAACGGATGATTACTTTAAAGTTAAAAATTTTATGGGTCGAAAAATTAGGTACTGTGAGAATGAAACTCTTCTGTATCCTCGAGCTTTCTTGAGATGGAAAATCTTCCCCCCGTTATATTAAGGTAAGCTGCTCAGCAATTGAGGATACCGGTTTGAATGGATGCTAACCGTTTGCTAACGATGTCTCGTGGGACCCCTGTAGAACCAGACGCGAATGTTCATGTTCGCGAATTCGCCCAGACAATCCAATCTGAATTGGCTTCGATACTAAGCAGCATCGAATTGTACACCGCACGTAACCTGGTTGAGCTAAAAACGTGTGCTATGGAGCTTGAGAAGAATTTAAGCAGGCCGGAATATAGTTGCCGCGTGAACTTGAAGGATGTTGAAGCAACAGTACCTTGTAAAGCGGGAAGCACCGATGTAATAATGTAAATAATGTAGATTCCAGAAGGACAGTATGTTTCGCCAGTGGATGCCACAATGTAAGACACTATACAAAAAACTCCGCATCATAAAGAGTACCATTGCTTTTGTTTAGAAATCCTTCTGAATATCGTAAGTGTAATACCATTAGTAATAACACAACCGATATGCATGATTTGATAGAAGCGTGTGTCCCCTCAGAAAAAATTAAATTGAAAGAGATTTCATAGAACCGTGTGTCCCCTTAGAAAAATGATATTGAAAGCGGTTTGATAGAACCGTGTGTCACATAAGAGAAAAAATGAGTTTAAAAAGATTTGATAGAACAAAAAAAAATTAGTCTGAAAGAGATTTTATAAAACCGCCTGAGATAAGCCCGTTTGAAATAAAACCATTTGGGATAAACCCGTGTGAAATAATCCCATTTGAGCTAAAACCGTTTGAGATAAACCGTGTGAAAAAAACCTTTTTGAGATAAAAAGGTGTTAGATAATCCCGTTTGAGATAAACCCGTGACCAGAAATGAGTCGGCAAACCTGGTTGGTTGGTCTCTGCAAGATGTTGATGTTGATATTATTGCAGACAATACACATAAGAGATCCGGATATCCATAAATTAAGAGAAAACTTAGATTCGAGGATTCGAGGTTATTGGATGGTATAGTGTACAAAAGAAATGCTAAGGAAATACTAAAAAAGACGAGAAAATAGTTCATTTGGGCGTTGAGAGATCTGTAAACAATTTGACGGAAAAGTACTGATTCCCGTTAATGAATGCAAAGGTCGAGACATTTATAAAGGATTGTCTGCCGTGTATTCTACATAGTGGTCCCAGAACTATACATAGTTGAATCTTGCATAGTATTCCGAAGAGTCCTATTCCCTTTGATGCTATCCATGTTGATCACTTAGGCCCTTACCGACTGTTACATCAAAAAGAAAGCACCTGTTGGTAGTGATTGACGCATTAAAAAGTTTCTTATATTGTATTCCGTAAATTCTAATAGTACCAAAGAAGTTACCTCCGCGTTGAAAAAATATTTTTTATTATTATAGCCGACCAAGAAGAGTTATATCTGACAGAGGTACGTGTTTTACGTCGCTTGAGCTTGCTGAATTTATAGAACCGAAATATTGATCACATTAAAGTAGCGACTGCAAGCGACCCTCAAGCCAAAGCGCCAGTCGAGGGTGTGAACCGTGTGTTGACCCCAATGTGGAGCTTGCTATCAATACCTCAGTGCAGTGTAGTATCGGTAAAACTCCGTCAATGTTTTTGTTTGGTTGCAATATAAGATAAACCTTGGATATGCATATATATATATGAAATATCCTCATATGGTTTGATCTAGCACAACCATTTCTTGCTCTTATATTTAAAATATTAGTAATATAAGTCTTTTTTTGGATTTGATTTACTTTAATATGGTCTGTCAAGTACCCTTGCTAAACTGTCATGGACGGGTGGGTAAAAGAGGAACTAATCACAACTAAGTTCTCTCACATCCTTTATTTAGATTCAGGTTTGTCTACTTTCTTTAGGTCACGGCACCTTAGCAATAGTAATAATAGTAGCACCACCTTTAACTTTTGGTAGTTACTTTAGTTTTCAAAACTCGCATTAAAATTTATTAATGATAGTAAGTGTGAAAAAAGGGAGTTTATCGTGTAACATTTTCGGAGGATATCACTTAGTGCCTTTACTTCTGAACTGGAGTTCTTCTAAAAAGAACTATTAACAACTTGGAGCCTTTAAGATGTTAACTAGGTTGAGCGAGAATTATAAACCAAAACCCATACTGGTGAGTACATATATTAATAATTGGCGCCCAAACGTGGAACTCGACCAATAAATCCATAAACAAATCACTTTTTAACATTTTATGAATATTCACAAATGATGGGTCGTCCCACCAAGCTCGATTAGTCCATCCATATTTACAATTTTTGCAACGCTATCCGAGCAGAGGCCCAACTGTGCGATGCCCAAAACAATGATGAAGTGTAAGTACCCGTACCCACCCGTGGCATGGTCTTATATACCCTTTCAATCCTATTATATAAGCCTTCTAGCCCTATATAAGGCTTCACTTTATGAAGATAGCTGCGCTTACGATGCAAAGCCACTACAGAGATGCATTATTAATATTATGAATTCGCCGCAAATTTTTGATCACTCTCGATAGCTCGAATAGGTTGTCCATATTTAAAATTTTTGTTAGGAACAATTAAAGTTCCATTTGATTACAAGTTATTGTGCATATTCTAGGAAGTATTTTAGTATTGCGCACGGGTACGATCTTTGGAAATGCGATCGCAGTTCCGAATTGAGGATTGGTCGACCAAGTGAATTTCGTGATAGTCTAGCCCTAGGAAATGCTATGGTATTAGAGCGAAGCTCTCTTAGGCGCGTTGGGGTAGGAAATTTTCTTTAAAAAACGTCAGATCTGCAGCGCGTCAGCCGAACACGTTCGGCACCTCTGCGTGTAAGCCGAACGGCTGCCGAAGTCCTCACACAAAAAAATCAAAAGCATGATGGTGGATTTAGTTTCTCTCAGCATTTCGAGAGAGAACACACATGAACAAATTGATCGCTGTTTTGTTTTTCTATCTTTTTCTTGCATCATATTATCGGCTGCGTTCGTTTTCTTGATTTGATATAGAATTTATTGAATTTTCATTTTTTGCAGTGTAAAGCAACATACGCACACAAGCAAGTGCACACATACAACTACACTTTTTAAGCGCTCTCTTTGTTCCGGGCCCTGGAATAGTCCATCTAAATCAGAGGTTAGGCACCCATAGCCAGTGCGGGCACTTTTGCTCGGCAATTGCTCGTTTGGCCGTCTGTGTGCATGCCGATGTGAGCACGAAGTACAAGTTGAGAGCGTAAAAAACAGATAGTGTCGCACAGACTTTTGACGAAAGCAGTACTATGTCGCTTTGTTACGCAGCTACACGCAGAAAAATTAATGCTTCACTTTCTTACATGGCAACTTTAAAAATATTTTGCCGTTATTTGTATTTTGTCCCTATAGGGTAAAAAGTATATTATAATATAAGTGAACATGCATAATAATATATGTAAGATATACATATACGTTTGCTTATGTATGATCTGCTCCGACGCTGACGTGGATCTGCTCAAATGACAAATTGATTTCTTATCAAAAGAAGAATTTCAATTTACGTTTTACAGTAATATCGACAAAGAAGTAAGGTCGGTCGTCTCCAAACACAGCATCACAACTCCCTTACTTTAACATACCACGGTCCTTTTCGCGTTTATGAAGAATCTTTTGCCGATCTTGTATCTGAATTCCATCTGAAGCAAATCCTCTTTTACTTCTCTGTAAAGTAACAATCAATATTGCCTGGCCGAAGATAAGTCACGTTTGTATACACATCTTTGAGAACACGAGACAAATTCTTCTCTATAATCGAAATGGCGATGTCTGTATACACATCTTTGCACAATTATATAATGCATGCGCCATCTACACTATACTCATGCAATAACACTGATCGAGTAATTTACTGCCACTTTCGTGTCAATGATTTCATTCATTTCATTCATTTACATCTTCGTGGTCTTCATTTTACGCCATAAATGCCGATTCCGCAAATACTTCCACAGATGCAGATGAACCACTCATAGCACCCAACGTGGCGATTGAGAGAACAATGTTTTGCACAGACTAATGTATTAGCTCCAATTTATACAAATTATAATCAGCACGCTAAGGGGCATCTAGATTTTGCAAAAAAATGCAAAAATAATAGTTTTGGACATTCATGTGGAGTTTGCGACCGACTTTGGTGGAAAACCGATTTACAATCAAGTTCTGATCAACACGAGGAGATTTTGCACATCATTATTGCGGTAATCTTTCGTTGATACATTTTTTTGACAGTTTTTGTAGGAATAGTTGTTGTTTCTCTAATTATGTGGGTTTTTCATTAAATTTCTTTTGGCGTTACTTTTTAGGATTACATCCCGAGTACTACTGTGAAATAAAAAAAAAATAAAAAAAAAAAAAAAAAAAAAAAAAAATAAAAAATTTTTAATGTTTAATTTTTTTATTTTAAAACTAATGATCAGATACATGCTACAGTAGACCGATGCATAACGATTATGGACGAGAAAGAGTTAATTACAATACGTTGAAGTAAGATAACGACATTCTTGCAGACAAGGGGTTGTTCTTATCCAATAATCCCCATCGCATTTGCCACAGTTGAAACAAAATTGGTTTGATAAATATGAGAGAAGCCCAGAAATTCTAAATGATGTAACTTTAGCCCAGTTTGTTGCAAATTATTACATAAACCATTAAAAGGAATATACTAAAAGATACAAACCTAGAATCATCAGATACAGGAACTACGATATGACCGATAGCTATAACGATTATAGACGAGAAATGGTTTTATTGCATATACCGTTCAGAAGTGAAGATAACGACGTTCTTGCAGAAAATAAATTCGTTCAAATCTATGAAGATAATGAAAAAATCATATTAGAACGCAGAAAGGAGTTTGGACATAATATGGATATTGAGAAAACTTTGGAATTTTGCAAACAGATGCACCAAGAAGATGATGCCGACTGTGAAGAGGAAGAACGTAATCAGGCTAACATTATCTTCGAACCTGATCCTTATGAGAGAATGATTGGGAATCCAGACGGCCACATTAATGCTGATGTACAAGGTGCTGCACTCAGTAAACTTGGTGAGATTGCAAAACAAAGGGAAAATTTGATGGAGAGGCAAGAATTTATCGATTTAATGAGATCAGCAAACAGTGGACAACCGAAACTATTAATGCATATTATTCATTATCTACAAACACCAAATGAGTCACCATTCCAAATATTTTTCACTGGCCCAGCTGGTTGTGGTAAGACATTTGTGATTAGGCTTATTATGGAGATATACAACAGGTTCACTGACAATGATGGTTAATGTAATGCTTACATAGCATGCGCTTCAACAGGCAAAGCTGCTGTGGCGATTGGTGGTACTACCGTACATACAGCTCTCAAGATAACGCTTTCAAAATTCCTGCCGTTGTCATCCGAAAATCTCCAATTATATAGATCTCCCTTCAAGTATGTGAAAGTACTGATCATTGATGAAGTTAGCATGATTAGTGCAGAATTGTTAACAATGATCGATAACCGTTTGAAACAAATTGCCGGATACCATAATTCTGAATTTGGTGGTATAGACGTCATTTTAATCGGCGATTTACGGCAATTACCACCAGTCAGAGCAACACCAATCTACAAACCTATTGGTGCACGTACAACTGAACGAAGACAACATTGTATGCAGAGTTTGGTTACAATTTCCAGGTTTTCCAAACATTGGGAAATAACTGAGAAAAAAAGCTGCTCGTTTAGTTGTACAAGAGAAAGTATGAAATTTTGCTGTGCCCATTGAATTGCGAACTGCAAATATTTCTCTGTCAAGGGGATAAAAAAGGTTACTGCCCGATCGCGGTCCTCTGATCGCGGCTTATGCAATGACCGTCCGACAAATCACAATGTGGAACGTTTCAACAAATCGTTTATGAATATCATAAATGCATTCGCAATCAATGGTTTATGTTGCACTATAGCGCGTGACGAGCTTAGATGGGTTGTTTATTGTGACGCCCGATGATGATAGCAAGAAATTCAGATTTCATCATAATCGACGCGAAACAGTAACGACTGCATCTCTTATACGAGAATTTCAAAGATTGTCATTAAAAACTTTGGAGACTAGGGTTGACGTGATGGCGAATGTCCTGAATAATAAAAAAGGAATTTCGTTATATACATTCAACTGCCGGAGTTTGCAAAATCATAGACTCGACTTAACAGATGTCGTTTGTGAAATGAGTAATATTCAATTACTAACCGAGACGTGGATGAAGAACGATAATGTAATAGATATTCCGAATTTCAAGTGCATTGTGCATTATAAACGACCAGCGGTTCGAACTGGAGCATTAGCAATCTATGAAAATCGAAATGATACAGTTACCATTGTCACCGCAAATATGGATATAATCATGAGGAGTAATGCAGATTCATTGTTGCGAAGTTTAAGTATCGGGGACATTTGTGCTGCCACATGCAGGATGGAGGACGGTACTGAACTAGTTATAGTAGTCCTTAACATATCGCCGGGTAATAGACTTGAGGACAAAATTTTGTTCATCCACCGAACACTTCTGGAGTATACTGAGGAAGGTTCTCGTCTACTTGGACAAAATTTTCATAAACTCCCACTGATTTTGGCTGGAGACTTCAATGTCAATTTTGCAGATGAAAAGTCTGCGCCGCTGAAAACTTTTCTTTTCGAAGAATTAAATTTAACAATGAGCAGTAATCCTGCAGAATCTACAACAAGATAAAACACAACCATAGATGGTGTTTTTTCACGTTTTGTAACCCACATCCAATCACAAACATACATTTCACATTTCAGTTACCATAAACCAATCATTTCCGTGATAGAGTATGGGAACAATTAGGTTCAACGAAAATATTCGGGAAAATATTTAAACGAGCCAAATTTAAACGAAGATAAATATTATTGCTTTCATGTTTTGGTCATGTGCAAGTTTAATAAAAATATGTTTATCAAAAAAGCGGGGTAACGACTTATCTCGGCCGTCATATCTCCGCCGTTAGAAAAACGATATATCTCCGCGCGACGATATGTCGTTTTACAACGAATGCGACATATCTCCGCTCGAAATTATGTACAAATGTATGTATGTACATACAATAAATGAACAATCTGCATTCGTAATATAATATTATATGTCGTTTTACAACGACATATCTCCGCCGTTAAAAATGCGACATATCTCCGCTCGAAATTATGTACATACAATAAATGAACAATTGTATGTACATACAATAAATGAACAATCTGCATTCGTAATATAATATTATATGTCTGTGAATAGGGAATTCCGAAGAGAAAGAAATTAACCCAGTCTTCATTCGTTGAATTCAAAATATGAACTGATTTTATTTACAAAAGTACGGAGTTTATATAGGATTATCTTAGGCTCTAGGAGGTAACAATTTTTCTTAGAAGATCTTATTCTAGACTCACACCCACGTATTTGGGGGTTGAAAATTTATTATTATTTTGGGCACGGCGTCGGCCACTTGACATCCTGCCGTTGTGATCTTTTGGGTTAGTTTAGAATTACAAGTGTTTTTTCCCACATGGTGTGTGGCTGGTTGTAATTCTAGTCATATGCTAGATTAGTTGTTTGGTACAAAGGTACAGTTGTATTGTGTTTTCTTCAGTGCATCTGATTTGGTGAAGCCAGGTCAAATGAACACTATGTTTATTCTTAAACATTCTGCAAAGGGCCACCAAATGCGGCGTTTTGGACTTTATTTTTATAGTTAGTTGTCTTATACACATTATTATTAATATTATCATTTGTAAGATAACTACATATTATTAAGGAATCATGATCAGTTACATTACGGACGTTCAACCTAGTCAATCTTATGTTCCTTTACCGATTGTAACCGACTTTCTATTCTTACCAATTCTGCCGTATGTATTACTGAGTTGGCTTACTGGTTTTTATAATATTTGGCATATTACCTAACGATTTCTGTTTGGGGATATCTACCCACTCTTGATGTGTATTACTGTGCTGACTTCTAGCCTTTTTATAAGGTGGAGAATCTAAAAAATAACTATCTTTATTTTTGAATTGTTCCAATGTGATCTTTGCTCCACTATTTTGAGACTATCGCTGATTGCTGAGACTTGAGTGGTTATTCTGGTCATTATTAAAAGTTGTCCGTTTATAATTATTTTGCCATATCTGCTTTTTTTGGTAGTACAGTTTCGGACAATTTACTACCGGAATCTATTTTAATATTATTTTTTAGATAATCATTATCTAATTGAACCATTGCCTTCTGAATATTTTCATTTTTTACTGTCTCTGGGATATAAACTTTTTCTTTCCTAGTTTTCAATTTACCTCCAATATGAGGTCCTGCCGGGGGCCATAAATTTATCTCTTGAGTTTTGTTCTTGTATTTCTTTGGAATTGTATTATTTTTTATTTTGAAATTTACCTTTCTTTTTCTCGCAACGTTGTTCAAAACCTGTGACATCTATTGTTGTTGCCACTACAGATTTATTCTGATTTGATTTGGTGCATCCCGAAACGATCCAACCAAATTGAGTATTCTGGCCTAGCAGGCCATCAATCTTTGTAAATCCCCTTTTAAGATTTGGGTATATACTTTTACTCCCATTATTATATCAATCCTACCAGGTTTATTAAAGGTAGGATCAGCTAGAACGTAAGTTTGCCATTTTGACATATCCACGTTTGCTATTTTTAATGGAAGAGCTTTCATTAACTTTGGCAACACAATTGCCTCAACCCTAAGATGTCCTTTCCAAGGATTTCGCGTCTTCACATCTATTTTTACCTTATATTTTGATTTATTAGATTTTATTGAGGACACGCCACTTATTTCTGTATATTGTTTAATTTTAGGTAATTTCAATATTTGAGCTGCCTCTTCAGACAAAATGGTGCTCTGTGAACCACAATCAATAAGGGCTCTTAGAGTCTTATATCCTCCATTTATATTTTTTACTTGTATTAAAGCTGTGGCTAACAGTGTTGGTTGTGCGGTTACACAAGTATTAGCTCTCTCCTGTTTTTCTTTAAAATGGAGTAAGGTATGGTGTTCCTTACTACACAATGAACAGACCATTTCATTTGTGCACACCTTATTGCTTGAATGGTTCAAGCATCTTATGCAAAGATGCACTTTTTTGGCTGTTTCATACCTTTCAGTAGGTGTCAACACTTTAAACATATAGCACTTATACGCTTTGTGCCCGGAAATTTTGCAAATCGGATTTATCTTCGATTTCCGCATAATTTAACACAGTTTTTAGCGGTTTTTTCTCTTCTTTGCTCATGGCACTTAGCGAGCAATATCTTTGCTCCAAGTATTCCATGACATCAGATAGCATTTGAATTTGTCTTGTTTTTCTAATCTGACTCTCATACAATTGTAGAGCCTCTCTGTCAAATTTCCTTAGTAGGATTTGTGCGCATATGACGTCAACTTCATCGGACAAATTTGCTTTTATTTTAATTAAGTAAACTGACTCATTAACTATGTCAATCACTTCTTTAACACTTTTGCGGATTCATTGTTGATCATCGGTAAATCAACAATCCGACTTAATTGTTCGGAAAATACCCTCCTATTATTTTCATACCGCTTGGTTAACAATTCCCAAGCGGCACTATAGTTATCAGCTGAACCTGACAATAGTTGGGCTACCATGCTCTTTGCTTCGCCCTTTAACGCGGATTTTAAATAATTGAACTTAAGAGCAAGACTTAAATCCTCTCTTTTTTCAATCAGTTCCGCAAATAGTTCTACAAACAGGTCCCATTCTCTAGGTTCTCCAGAAAATGTGGGTACCTGTATTTTCGGCAACACCGGTAATTCGGCTCTCACGGTTACATTCTCAACTTTCAAATTTTTCTGATCGTTTATTTTCATTTCTAACACTGATACTGAATTCCGGACATCGAATTCTAAATCATCCAAAGTATTTTTAAATTTTGCATCTTTCACTACAACCTGGCACGCCTGTACTTTCTCCCATAAATAATTGATCTTATTAATATATATTATGCATGCCTCATTGCCTGTTGAATTATCTATAGTGCGTAACTCTTTGGTTACCCTATCCAAATATTCCTGGAGCTGTCGGACTCTATCCATAAACATCTCATGGTTACCACTACCGTTTTCATGACTGGAGGTCGCATTCCCGCGCGACTCTCCTTTGCTATCATCAAACATTTCTGACATATCCGCTTCTGTTTCAACTAACACTGACTTACTAGTGCCTGTTTTCGTTTTGGCAACTATCGTTAAAACCTCTTCATGTACTTTATCTCTGTAGTACTGATGATCGAAAATACCCTGCTGGAGCAATTTTTCATGGTTAGGCATCCATCGGCAACTAATCACTTTTACTTCCTCGATTACTTTGCTGGTAACGTTTCTGGGATCCAGTGCTTCCAACTGCCTTAACCTGGTATGCAACTCTACCTGCTTCTCTAACAATTTAGCAGTCTTATTACTGAACATTTTATATAGTGGATGTATATATGTGTGACAATCAATTGATTCTTTTTTTAAAATTTTTTTTTTTATATTGGTTTTTTAAATGTTTTTTTTTTTTTTACATATATCTCTGCCTATTTTTGAGTGTGGTTTTCACGCCACATTCTAATCGGACAGCTTTTATTGCCGCACAATTGTACTATGTATGTAGTTTGTTAAAATTATGAAAAACCAGAGAGCCGGGGTTAACTTCGACCGCGTCGAAGTTTGTATACCCTTGCAACTGTTTTGGTAATTCTTTCCTTAGCCATCAAAGTGTAAAAACGTTTTATCCAAAAAGATTAATGTTTGCGAAAGAACGGCCTTCAATCTTAGCATAGGATATAACGAACTTTTTGATGAAAGTCACTGTTTTCGACCTATCGTTTCTATGGGAGCTATATGATATAGTCACCCGATCTTGACCAAATTTGGCACATTTATAGCTTCAATAACAATAGCTTAAAAAGTAACGAAGTTATTGAGAAAAGTCACTGTTCGTGACTTTGACGTTTGTATGGGAGCTATATGATATAGTCACCCGATCTTGATCAAATTTGGCACAATCATTAATAAGAACATAAAACTGACAAATACCAACTTTTATGATAATAGCTATAAAATTAATGAAATTATTGAGAAAGTCACTGTTCGTGACTTTGCCGTTTGTATGGGAGCTATATGATATAGTCACCCGATCTTGATCAAATTTGGCACAATCATTAATAAGAACATAAAACTGACAAATACCAACTTTTATGACAATAGCTATAAAATTAATGAAGTTATTGAGAAAGTCACTGTTTCGTGACTTTGACGTTTGTATGGGAGCTATATGATATAGTCACCCGATCTTGACCAAATTTGGCATATTTATAGCTTCAATAACAATAGCTTAAAAGTAACGAAGTTATTGAGAAAAGTCACTGTTCGTGACTTTGACGTTTGTATGGGAGCTATATGATATAGTCACCCGATCTTGATCAAATTTGGCACAATCATTAATAAGAACATAAAACTGACAAATACCAACTTTTATGACAATAGCTATAAAATTAATGAAGTTATTGAGAAAGTCACTGTTCGTGACTTTGCCGTTTGTATGGGAGCTATATGATATAGTCACCCGATCTTGATCAAATTTGGCACAATCATTAATAAGAACATAAAACTGACAAATACCAACTTTTATGACAATAGCTATAAAATTAATGAAGTTATTGAGAAAGTCACTGTTTCGTGACTTTGCCGTTTGTATGGGAGCTATATGATATAGTCACCCGATCTTGATCGAATTTGGCACAATCATTAATAAGAACATAAAACTGACAAATACCAACTTTTATGATAATAGCTATTAAATTAATGAAATTATTGAGAAAGTCACTGTTCGTGACTTTGCCGTTTGTATGGGAGCTATATGATATAGTCACCCGATCTTGATCAAATTTGGCACAATCATTAATAAGAACATAAAACTGACAAATACCAACTTTTATGACAATAGCTATAAAATTAATGAAGTTATTGAGAAAGTCACTGTTTCGTGACTTTGACGTTTGTATGGGATCTATATGATATAGTCACCCGATCTTGATCGAATTTGGCACAATCATTAATAAGAACATAAAACTGACAAATACCAACTTTTATGATAATAGCTATTAAATTAATGAAATTATTGAGAAAGTCACTGTTCGTGACTTTGCCGTTGGTATGGGAGCTATATGATATAGTCACCCGATCTTGATCAAATTTGGCACAATCATTAATAAGAACATAAAACTGACAAATACCAACTTTTATGACAATAGCTATAAAATTAAAGAAGTTATTGAGAAAGTCACTGTTTCGTGACTTTGCCGTTTGTATGGGAGCTATATGATATAGTCACCCGATCTTGATCGAATTTGGCACAATCATTAAGGCTTGTATATACTGCAGGCGTTGTATATCTCGGATTCAGCCAGATCGGACCGCTATATCATATAGCTCCCATACAAACGGCAAAGTCACGAACAGTGACTTTCTCAATAACTTCATTAATTTTATAGCTATTGTCATAAAAGTTGGTATTTGTCAGTTTTATGTTCTTATTAATGATTGTGCCAAATTTGATCAAGATCGGGTGACTATATCATATAGCTCCCATACAAACGTCAAAGTCACGAACAGTGACTTTTCTCAATAACTTCGTTACTTTTTAAGCTATTGTTATTGAAGCTATAAATGTGCCAAATTTGGTCAAGATCGGGTGACTATATCATATAGCTCCCATACAAACGTCAAAGTCACGAAACAGTGACTTTCTCAATAACTTCATTAATTTTATAGCTATTGTCATAAAAGTTGGTATTTGTCAGTTTTATGTTCTTATTAATGATTGTGCCAAATTTGATCAAGATCGGGTGACTATATCATATAGCTCCCATACAAACGGCAAAGTCACGAACAGTGACTTTCTCAATAATTTCATTAATTTTATAGCTATTATCATAAAAGTTGGTATTTGTCAGTTTTATGTTCTTATTAATGATTGTGCCAAATTCGATCAAGATCGGGTGACTATATCATATAGCTCCCATACAAACGGCAAAGTCACGAACAGTCCCTTCTCAATAATTTCATTAATTTTATAGCTATTATCATAAAAGTTGGTATTTGTCAGTTTTATGTTCTTATTAATGATTGTGCCAAATTTGATCAAGATCGGGTGACTATATCATATAGCTCCCATACAAACGGCAAAGTCACGAACAGTGACTTTTCTCAATAACTTCGTTACTTTTTAAGCTATTGTCGTGAAATTTAATAAACGTTAGTTTATTGAAGCTATAAATGTGCGAAATTTGGTCAAGATCGGGTGACTATATCATATAGCTCCCATAGAAACGATAGGTGGAAAACAGTGACTTTCATCAAAAAGTTCGTTAAATCCTATGCTAAGATTGAAGGCCGTTCTTTCGCAAACATTAGTCTTTTTGGATAAAACGTTTTTACACTTTGATGGCTATAGGTAAGGAAAGAATTACCAAAACAGTTGCAAGGGTATACAAACTTCGACGCGGTCGAAGTTAACCCCGGCCCTCTGGTTATATTATACTCTGTCTCTTACCACGGGTGGGGGAAAACAAGAGTTAATTTATTTTTGCTACCTTTAGCTGATCTTAGCATTTACACTTGCATAAGATCAGACTTCAAGGAGCTGATTCACACTCTGAGTCTCTTACCACTGGTGGGGGAAAACTACAGAGTTCCTTTTTTCGAAGGACCAAAATGAATAGGGAACTCCGAAGAGAAAGAAAATAACCCAGTCTTCATTCGTTGAATTTAAAATATGAACTGATTTTATTTACAAAAGTACGGAGTTTATATAGGATTATCTTAGGCTCTAGGAGGTAACAATGTTTCTTAGAAGATCTTATTCTAGACTCACACCCACGTATTTGGGTGTTGAAAATTTATTATTATTTTGGGCACGGCGTCGGCCACTTGACATCCTGCCGTTGTGATCTTTTGGGTTAGTTTAGAACTACAAACAAGTGTTTTCTTCCCACATGGTGTGTGGCTGGTTGTAATTCTAGTCATATGCTGGATTAGTTGTTTGGTACAAAGGTACAGTTGTATTGTGTTTTCTTCAGTGCATCTGATTTGGTGAAGCCAGGTCAGATTTTTTTTTTTTTTTTTTAACGTTTAATTTATTTGTTGAATCTACTCTTAAACTAGAGCCTAACAACAAGTTTGAGATATTTTTCTTAATCTAGTACTTATGATATATCCAGGGGATATTGCAGGCGGCCCCTAATCATTTATTATTGGGTTGGTCTGTCATTTCTTTTAAGACGAGTTCTATTATTAGTTCGCGTAAGGGAATTGGCAAGAACATTAGGGTGTACATCCAGTTTCGCAGAATACTTTAGTTGTTGACTACCTATTTCATATTTTACGTTAGGTATATTTAGATCATTTTGAATGTTGTCGTTCCGTATGTACCACGGAGCCCCAGTGATTGATCTTAAAATCTTCGACTGCGCCCTTTGTATAATGTCGATATTGCTGGTACTTGCATTTCCCCATAGTACGGCGCCGTAAGTCCAAATGGGTTTCAGTACGGAGTTGTATAGGAGGACTTTATACTCCAGACGTATAGGGGACCGAGCATTGATGATCCAGTGTAGGCTACTCGCTTTCAGTTTAAGCTGTAACTTTTTTGCCTCGATGTGCTTGCGCCAAGTTAGTCTTCTGTCTAGGTGGATACCAAGGTAAGTGACATCCGCGGCTTGAGGAATTGGTACGTTTAGCATTATAGCTGGACAGCATTATAGCTGGACAGTTTCTTTTGTTAAGCGTAAATGTAACATGTTTGCATTTCTGCTCGTTGACCCGGATACGCCAGGTTGCTAGCCATTCCTCTACCACCTTGAGGTGTTCCTCTAATTTTGCAGAGGCTTGTATTGGGCATTTGGATCTGCTGAGGATTGCCGTGTCATCGGCAATAGTGGACGTTGTAAGTCCTAAACTCGTTGGTAAGTCTGCAGTGTACAGCAGGTAGAGCAATGGGCCGAGTACACTGCCTTGCCGTACACCAGCTTTGATTTCAAAGTCAGCCGAGACGGAGCCATTACATCTTACGGCGAATTTTCTATTGTAAAGGTAAGATTCCATGAGTTTGTGGGTGTACTGTGGGAGTTTCTGCCGGATTTTGAACATTAGACCCTCCAGCCAAACTCTGTCGAAAGCCTGGGCAACGTCGAGAATGTTCGAATGCTGTTCGTATTTCGGATGTTATACGATTGACTTGTTCAATTGTCCCATGTTTTTCGCGGAAGCCGAACTGGTGTGAAGGGATTGTGTTCTCCGACGCCAGTAATGAGTTTAGACGAATCTGCAGGACCTTTTCAAAAAGCTTCGAAAGACATGGCAGCAAACTAATTGGCCTATAGGATGATGGTTGGGTTTTGTCCTTTCCCACTTTAGGAATCATGATGATAATGGACCTTTTCCATGCTCTTGGGAAGTAGCCAATTCTTATTATAGCGTTGAACATTTTGCAGATGTATTGTATGGCGATGGTAGGGAGTTCTAGGATCATTTTTGGTGTGATTAGGTCATGGCCAGGGGCTTTGTTCGGCTTTATGTGGTTTTTAATAACTGCAGTGATCTCATCCGATTGGAGTTCCGAGTACTCACTATCCATTAATGTGCTTGAAGGGGTAAATACAAATGAGTTTGATGTTGGATTTGGCTGGAAAACCATTTTAAGGTGTGTGGCAAATACGGATGCCCTCTCTTCGTCACTGCGGGCCCATCCACCGGTAGGACCCCTTATTGGTGAAACTGTCTCTGTAGGAGCGCTTACAGTTGTGTGGGCCTTCCACAGAGGATGTTCAGTGCTGGATGGACTGAGCTTTTCTATGTATTTCGTTTGAGCCCAGATTTCCTCTTGTCTTAACTCCTTGGAGAGGTTGCGGCTGGCATGCCTTAGGCGAAGTTTTGCTGCTGGTGATCGAGTAACCTGCCATTCTCTTCTCAGACGTCGTTTTTCCGTTACTAATTGTTCTATCCGCCGGTTCGTAGGCCTGACAGCAGGTTTAGCGTAAGTAGAGGCATGTGGAGTAGATACTCTTGCTGCAGCTCCCATCATCGTCTTAAGTGTAGAGACGCACATGTCAATGTCCTCTGAGGCGTCCAGTTTCGGCGAACAGTCAATGTGGGCACTCATGTACATTTTAAATTTAAGCCAATTTGTTTTGTTGTTTGTAAGTATATATGGGCGATCAAGTACTTGAGGTCTTGTTAACAGTGTAAATAGCACTGGAGAGTGATCGGAGGTTAAATCTAGCAGTGTTTCCGCAGTGATCCGATTACGCGGAATCCTCTTGGTTACTGCGAAATCAATCAAGTCAGGCACTTTTTGTGGATCTGTGGGCCAATAAGTAGGCCTACCCGGTGAGACGCAATCCATCTTATTGAGGGGGTTGACTATTGTGTTGTACAACTGCTTGCCTTTAGGATTTACCAGGCGAGATCCCCAGTGCGTATGTTTGGCGTTATAGTCCCCTGCTGCAATGAAGCGTTCTCCGAGTGTGTTAAAGAAACCGGTAAATTCCTTTTCAGAGATTGAGAAGCGTGGTGGGAAGTACAGGGCAGCCAACGTAGTGTTGCCGCAGCTGGTTTGGACGGTTATAGCAGTTGCTTGAAGGTGCTGTGTTTCGAATCTGTTGAGAAACGAGTGTTTTATACGGTTTTTGATTAGGATACCAGTCCCGCCATGAGCTTTTCCGTCTGGATGGTTTGTTGCGTAGAAGGCATATTTTGGTGATTGGGATTTTGAAAATTATTTTTTGATGTTAAATGTGTTTCAGATATCAGCATGACGTCGATTTCACTTGAGTCTAGGAATAGTTGCAGTTCATTTTTGTGCTTGGAGACGCCGTTAGCATTCCAAAGACATAGACTTAGGGAAGCCATTATTTATTCTCGATAAGCTTCTGGATAAGCAGGTTTTGATTCCGCATCAGTTCCTGCATACAGTTTTGCATGAACGTCATAAAAGCAGTCATGTTTTGATTAAGTGAGATCAATAGGGCCTCTATACCACTTGGAGTTTGCTGGCCAAGTTCTGGTGCGCTAGGTTGCGGATTCTGTAGATGGTGGAGTGACGGGGTCTCTTTCGCGGGCTCCGTCTGTCCAGTTCGGAGTACACTAGCGAAGGATACACTAGGATTGGTTGTAGCAGGCATGTTAGATGATCTAACAGCCTTGGCGAAGAATACCTCCGGTGTAGTTTTGGAGGCGTTGAAGGTGATTTTTGGTCCAGCTGGGGGTTTACGCCCGTTTAGGTGCGATTTAAGATCCTTGAAGACAGGACATCCCCTGTAGTTGGCTGTGTGGTTCCCTCCACAGTTACTGCATAGTCTTAGTGCGACGTTGTTTCTGTCCTTGGGGCAAATGCCATCTTTATGATGTTCGCCGCAGCCAACACACACTGACCTAAGATTGCAATTGTTAGCGGTGTGGTTGTATTCCTGGCAGTTTTTACACTGAGGTGGTTGGTATCTCTTATGGGGCTCCTCTACGGTGATTCTTCTGTGCAATAGGAGCTGAAGGTTGTAGATTGGATGCACTTCATTTGGCTTCGTCCGCTTTGCATCTGGTTGGAGCTCGATTTTAAAGAGGGCAGGTGAACACTATGTTTATTCTTAAACAGTCTGCGAGTAAAGCGCTTATTTGATTTATATGGACTGGCGCCAGTCGAATTGATCGGTTCTGTATTTCGGCGGTACAGTTGCATCAGCTTCTAATGGAGCTGTGATTGGTCATCTGCATTTTGTCGCTTAAAGAATAGCGTCGCCAACGCCGAGAGTGGTTCGGAAGCTAGCACAAATCAGAAATTTGCAACGCATGTTAGTTGAGTACAGAACTTGCGTGCCAAACGTGTGTCGCCTAGAACTGATATTTTCAGTATTAATAGCGTTTGGAAACATTTCGATTCAATTGTTTGAGCTGTGTGAGGTATTATGGACTACGCAAATATACAATTCGAGCTCAGAGAAGGAAGCCGTGCGGGTTGTTCTTTGTTGCTGTTTACTCTAAGTGAGCAACAAATTTACATTAAAAATAAACAGTTAAAGAACGGTTCTACCACATATGTACATACATATACATATGTACGTGTCGTGTAGTCGCCTGCAAAGCGCGAGTGTATATGGCCGAAGATAAAAATAACGTTTTTTCAAAAGAAGAATGCATGGTGCATGCTCATGGTCCACAGGGCCGCGAAATGGAAAAAATAAGTGTGCTTAGTAAAATAAAAAAAGATTGCCAAAATAACAAAAACAACGACATTAAAAAAATATTTAAGAATAATTTCAATTTACGTTTTACAGTAATATCGACAAAGAAGTAAGGTCTTCTCCAGTTTATGATTGGCGAAGGGAAATGCCAAAAGAAACAAACCAGACAGAAATACAAACACAGCATCACAACTCCCTTACTACAACATACCACGGTCCTTTTCGCGTTTATGAAGAATCTGCGTTTCGTGCCAAGCCTAGAGCACAATTATATAATGACAGAAACATTTCCGCTGAAGGAAACTGCCTCTTTTATTCTCTGATAAAGATTCTAGAACTCAAAATATTGCCTCGGGCACTGAGAAGACAACTTAGAGTCACGTTTTTTACAATCATGCGGAGATCCTGAGAACACGAGACAAATACTTCTCAGTAACAATCAATATGGCGATGTCGATTGTATACACATCTTTACACAAGAATATAATCGAAATGCATGCGTCCATCTACACTATACTCATGGCAATAACACTGATCGAGTAATTTACTGCCACTTTCGTGTCAATGATTCACCTAATTTCATTCATTTACATCTTCGTGGTCTTCATTTTACGCCATTTATGCCGTAATTTTGTTCATCCACCGAACACTTCTTGAGTATACTGAGGAAGGTTCTCGTCTACTTGGACAAAATTTTCATAAACTCCCACTGATTTTGGCTGGAGACTTCAATGTCAATTTTGCAGATGAAAAGTCTGCGCCGCTGAAAACTTTTCTTTTCGAAGAATTAAATTTAACAATGAGCAGTAATCCTGCAGAATCTACAACAAGATATAACACAACCATAGATGCTGTTTTTTCACGTTTTGTAACCCACATCCAATCACAAACATACATTTCACATTTCAGTTACCATAAACCAATCATTTCCGTGATAGAGTATGGGAACAATTAGGTTCAACGAAAATATTCGGGAAAATATTTAAACGAGCCAAATTTAAACGAAGATAAATATTATTGCTTTCATGTTTTGGTCCTGTGCAAGTTTAATAAAAATATGTTTATCAAAAAAGCGGGGTAACGACTTATCTCCGCCGTCATATCTCCGCCGTTAGAAAAACGATATATCTCCGCGCGACGATATGTCGTTTTACAGCGAATGCGACATATCTCCGCTCGAAATTATGTACAAATGTATGTATGTACATACAATAAATGAACAATCTGCATTCGTAATATAATATTATATGTCGTTTTACAACGACATATCTCCGCCGTTATAAATGCGACATATCTCCGCTCGAAATTATGTACATACAATAAATGAACAATTGTATGTACATACAATAAATGAACAATCTGCATTCGTAATATAATATTATATGTCTGCGCGTAAAGCGCGAATTGATCGGTTCTGTATTTCGGCGGTACAGTTGCATCAGCTTATAATGGAGCTGTGATTGGTCATCTGCATTTTGTCGCTTAAAGAATAGCGTCGAAAATATTCGGGAAAATATTTAAACGAGCCAAATTTAAACGAAGATAAATATTATTGCTTTCATGTTTTGGTCATGTGCAAGTTTAATAAAAATATGTTTATCAAAAAAGCCACTGTAAATAAAGCTTTGTAATACTGCGATGAGCTGAAATATATTATATTTTATCAGAATTATCAGAAAAATACTATTGCTTTCATTTGTTGTTCATGTTCATTCATTTCTGCTATTGTATATGTGGAGTTTCAACTTTGTCCTGGAATTTCCTTAACGAGCACCCGAGATGAAGAGGTTCGATTTGCACACACTGGGTTTTAATTTCATCAGCTTTATTGAATGTATTTTGTTAGTTTATTAGCTTTCGATCAACTTATTAACTACCTCACAATAGACGCAACTCTTTCGGCACACTCCATTCCACTCCGCTTTACTTCTCGACTGCCCATGCATCGCATATCGTTGCTATTCTATCGATACAGATTCTTACTCTAAGTCAACTCTACCATACCGCGATCCTACATTCGGCCATCCGACCTCCACATTCGCCCCGAATGATGGACACCATTTTTTCATATATTCTGTTATGGTGGTAGTACATTTCGGACCTTCTCCAGCTCCTACTTTCTCAACCGCATAGCGACCATGCCTCATTTTCCGAACAACCCGATAAGGTCCCAAATATATTCCCTTAAGCTTAAGGCAAGAACCAAACTGCGTCCGCTTGACAGCCACCAGCTCTTCAACCTCATATTCACTTGCAGATTTTCGACATTTATTAAACGTTTTACGGTTTTCTTCTTGCATCTTGCTTATGTTCCTTTTCGCTGTATCACGTATTTCGGACTTATTGTTTTGTAACTCGATTAATACCTCTTCTTCCAATATATCCTTTAGTTCTAAATCGTAGCTAGTCCTCATCTCAGCCCCAGTTAATATTTTAAAAGGTGATATCTTCGTGCTTCTAGGTGGTGAGTTTATAAACTGTTGCACCTTACCTATGTGTTTATAGAATGCTCCGGGATGTCAATGATCCCAGTTTCGTCAATAATGCTATAACAATCCGATTAACTCGCTCTACTTGCCCGTTTCCTCTCGGAACTCCTGTCGCAATCACTAAGTGTTGTATCTTCTGCGACTCGCAGTACTCTTTAAAAATGTGAGACGTAAAATCGCTACCTCGATCACTAACGATCCTCTTTGGATTTCCAAACAACTCAGACTGTTTCTGCAATCTCTCAACAACCTCTTCTGAACCTGTACTTTTCGTCGGATATAACCATACGCATTTCGAAAAAGCATCGACTACTACCAATATGTGGTTATATCGTTTCTTAGTCAACTCCATCGGCCCGACATGGTCCACATGAAAAGTTACCAAAGGCTCATCTCCTTTATCAATAACATTCAAGAAACCTTCCTTTCGACCCTGTTTATCGACTCTTTTCTGATCCTCGTACGACAAGCGTCCTGGTCCCTGACACACCGGCACCTCAACAGTAAGTATAATCTTCATTTCCACTGGACAGTTAGCTGGTTTGATCGGACTATAAATTGAAATCATCTCTAGGACTCTAGACTTCAACTCAATGCTCAAATGGGGAAAGCTCTAATTCTGACGAAAAGTTTTCGACTCTCGTAGTCAATATCTGCCCAAACGTGTTTTGCAACTCTTCTATGGGACTTACATTTCGTACTGGGGTGGATCTTATGGATTACTATAACGCGTAATAACTTGATATTCCCCAACAGATTGATTATTCCTGTGAAACATTAATCCTTGATTTCCCATTGTAGCATTTACGACCTCAAATACGTCATTTCCGATTACACCATCATACAATGTATCTCTATCTCTCACAACATGGAAGCACATCTTAATAGGAACACCATCTAAAGCCGTATCCACTTCAAAAGATCCTTTCGTGTGGATTTTCTTATTTCCTATTCCCAATAACTCTTTCACTTCCGAACTCAAGGGAACTGGGTAAACTCGTTTGTACGCGCTCTCACTTATAGTGGAGACATCACTACCTGAATCGAAAAACGCTGATATAACATTATTGCCAAAACGAACATCTTTGAAGACACGATTATATAATTTCTGAGTAATTTGCTGCACTTTACTACCATCTTTTTTGAACATTTTTCCCCTGCATGCTGCACTCAATCGCCTTATGACCTGGCTGGTTACATTTAAAACACTTCAACTCGCTCTCTTTACAGTTTTTCGCTATGTGATTTCTTCCGCCGCACTTGTAGCATCTGCGCTCATTTATAGCAATATCCTCTTGCTTCTTCTCGAATTTGAAAACTTTAGAACACTTTGACTCTTTCTCAGTAGAGATTTTTCTCATACATTTTCATGTTTTCTCGTAATTCTCTAAAATTCTTGGCTTGATACAACACAGTCTTATTAAGCTTCGAATCTGGTATACCCTCTATTATATACTCTATAACACTTTCTTCATCAATGTGCTCTTTTTCGCCAAACCCTTCATTTCATAAAAATATTCGATCAAACTCTCACAATCTCCACGGCACTTGTCTTCTCTTTTGACGGTTTGATGGTGCCATTTTCTATGATGTATCCTAAGAAATTTACCTTACGCTTAAGAAATTGACATTTTTTCCATTTTATCTTTAATCCCGACTCTTCTGCTAAACTTATAACTCATTTCAATCTCTCAATACCCTCAAACTCATTTTTTGCTGGAATAATAATATCATTCATGTACAACATCAATATGCCTTCATTAATCAAGTAAACACTAGTAAACACACTAGTAAACACAGCTGCTGAATTATTAATGCCGAACGGTACAAAATTGAATTCAAATTGCTCATTTTGAGTAACAAACGAAGTAAGCTTCTTTGAGTTTTCTTCGACTGGCACATGGAAATACCCATTACACAAATCAAGAGTTGTAAAGACTTTTCCTTCTTGTAACCTATGTAATACATCATCAATCACTGCAGTGGGAAAATTCTCTTATGATTTACCCCTTCTATAGTCGCAACATAATCTCTTTTCCCCATCTTTCTATGGTACTAATACAATTGGAGAAGAATACTCAGATTATTCCTTCTTCTAACCACTCTTTGACCTGTTGATCGACTCTTTTGTTATCTTCGTACGATAAGCGTCTTGGTTTCTGATATACCGGTATTTCATCAGCAAGTATAATCTTCATTTCTAGGACTTTAGACTTCAACTCAATGCTCAAATGGGAAAGCTCTAATTCTGACGAAAAGTTTTCGACTCTCGTAGTCAATATCTGCCCAAACGTGTTTTGAAACTCTTCTATGGGACTTACATTTCGTACTGGGGGTGGGTCTTGTGGATTACTATAACGAGTAATAACTTGATATTCCCCAACCGATTGATTATTCCCGTAAAACACTAATCCTTGTTTTCCCATTGTAGCATTTACGACCTCAAATACGTCATTTCCGATTACACCATCATATAATGTATCTCTATCTCTCACAACATGGAAGCACATCTTAATTGGAACACCATCTAAAGCCGTATCCAACTCAAAACATCCTTTGGTGTAGATTTTCTTACTTCCTATTCCCAATAACTTTCACATCAGAACTCAAGGGAACTGGGTAAATTCGTTTGTACGCTCTCTCACTTATAGTCGAGACATCACTACATGAATCGAAAAACGCTGATATAACATCATTGCCAAAACGAACATCTTTGAAGACACGATTATATAATTTCTGAGTAAGTTGCTGCACTTTACTACTATCTTTTTTGAACTTTTTTCCCTGCATGCTGCACTCATTCGCCTTATGACCTGGCTGGTTACATTTAAAACACTTCAACTCGCTCTCTTTACAGTTTTTCGCTATGTGATTTCTTCCGCCGCACTTGTAGCAACGTCGCTCATTTATAGCAATATCCTCTTGCTTTTTCTCGAATTTGAAAACTTTAGAACAATTCTCTAAAATTTTTGGGTTGAAAACAAACAAGTTTGGTTGGGAATCAAAATTTGTTATCCCCTCTATTATATACTCTATAACACTTTTTTTATCTAATGTTCTTTTTTTCCCCCACTCCTTCATTTCATAAAAATATTCGATCAAACTCTCACTCTGTTTTTTTTCTTTTTTCCAGTAGCCTTATGTACTTGTTTTGCGGACAACTTCTCTGAAAATTCTCTCTCTGAAGCTGACTTTAGACTAATCCAATCGGTAAGACCATCTTCGCTACCTGACAAACAATTTCGCAGCCCCTTTTAACAATTGTCTACTAAAAATTTTTTTTTTTTTTTTTTTTTTAACGTTTAATTTATTTGTTGAATCTACTCTTAAACTAGAGCCTAACAACAAGTTTGAGATATTTTTCTTAATCTAGTACTTATGATATATCCAGGGGATATTGCAGGCGGCCCTAATCATTTATTATTGGGTTGGTCTGTCATTTCTTTTAAGACGAGTTCTATTATTAGTTCGCGTAAGGGAATTGGCAAGAACATTAGGGTGTACATCCAGTTTCGCAGAATACTTTAGTTGTTGACTACCTATTTCATATTTTACGTTAGGTATATTTAGATCATTTTGAATGTTGTCGTTCCGTATGTACCACGGAGCCCCAGTGATTGATCTTAAAATCTTCGACTGCGCCCTTTGTATAATGTCGATATTGCTGGTACTTGCATTTCCCCATAGTACGGCGCCGTAAGTCCAGATGGGTTTCAGTACGGAGTTGTATAGGAGGACTTTATACTCCAGACGTAGAGGGGACCGAGCATTGATGATCCAATGTAAGCTACTCGCTTTCAGTTTAAGCTGTAACTTTTTTGCCTCGATGTGCTTGCGCCAAGTTAGTCTTCTGTCTAGGTGGATACCAAGGTAAGTGACATCCGCGGCTTGAGGAATTGGTACGTCGTTTAGCATTATAGCTGGACAGTTTCTTTTGTTAAGCGTAAATGTAACATGTTTGCATTTTTGCTCGTTGACCCGGATACGCCAGGTTGCTAGCCATTCCTCTACCACCTTGAGGTGTTCCTCTAATTTTGCAGAGGCTTGTATTGGGCATTTGGATCTGCTGAGGATTGCCGTGTCATCGGCAAAAGTGGACGTTGTAAGTCCTAAACTCGTTGGTAAGTCTGCAGTGTACAGCAGGTAGAGCAATGGGCCGAGTACACTGCCTTGCGGTACACCAGCTTTGATTTCAAAGTCAGCCGAGACGGAGCCATTACATCTTACGGCGAATTTTCTATTGTAAAGGTAAGATTCCATGAGTTTGTGGGTGTACTGTGGGAGTTTCTGCCGGATTTTGAACATTAGACCCTCCAGCCAAACTCTGTCGAAAGCCTGGGCAACGTCGAGAAAGACAGCCGTACAGTATTCTTTTAGTTCGAATGCTGTTCGTATTTCGGATGTTATACGATTGACTTGTTCAATTGTCCCATGTTTTTCGCGGAAGCCGAACTGATGTGAAGGGATTGTGTTCTCCGATGCCAGAAATGAGTTTAGACGAATCTGCAGGACCTTTTCAAAAAGCTTCGAAAGACATGGCAGCAAACTAATTGGCCTATAGGATGATGGTTGGGTTTTGTCCTTTCCCACTTTAGGAATCATGATGATAATGGACCTTTTCCATGCTCTTGGGAAGTAGCCAATTCTTATTATAGCGTTGAACATTTTGCAGATGTATTGTATGGCGATGGTAGGGAGTTCTAGGATCATTTTGGTGTGATTAGGTCATGGCCAGGGGCTTTGTTCGGCTTTATGTGGTTTTTAATAACTGCAGTGATCTCATCCGATTGGAGTTCAGTACTCACTATCCGTTAATGTGCTTGAAGGGGAAGTACAAATGAGTTTGATGTTGGATTTGGCTGGAAAACCATTTTTAAGGTGTGTGGCAAATACGGATGCCCTCTCTTCGTCACTGCGGGCCCATCCACCGGTAGTACCCCTTATTGGTGAAACTGTCTCTGTAGGAGCGCTTAAAGTTGGGTGGGCTTTCCACAGAGGATGTTTAGTGCTGGATGGACTGAGCTTTTCTATGTATTTCCTTTGAGCCCAGATTTCCTCTTGTCTTAACTCCTTGGAGAGGTTGCGGCTGGCATGCCTTAGGCGAAGTTTTGCTGCTGGTGATCGAGTAACCTGCCATTCTCTTCTTAGACGTCGTTTTCCGTTACTAATTGTTCTATCCGCCGGTTCGTAGGCCTGGCAGCAGGTTTAGCGTAAGTAGAGGCATGTGGAGTAGATACTCTTGCTGCAGCTCCCATCATCGACTCAAGTGTAGAGACGCACATGTCAATGTCCTCTGCAGCATCCAGTTTCGGCGAACAGTCAATGTGGGCACTCATGTACATTTTAAATTTAAGCCAATTTGTTTTGTTGTTTGTAAGTATATATGGGCGATCAAGTACTTGAGGTCTTGTTAACAGTGTGAATAGCACTGGAGAGTGATCGGAGGTTAAATCTAGCAGTGTTTCCGCAGTGATCCGATTACGCGGAATCCTCTTGGTTACTGCGAAATCAATCAAGTCAGGCACTTTTTGTGGATCTGTGGGCCAATAAGTAGGCCTACCCGGTGAGACGCAATCCATCTTATTGAGGGGGTTGACTATTGTGTTGTACAACTGCTTGCCTTTAGGATTTACCAGGCGAGATCCCCAGTGCGTATGTTTGGCGTTATAGTCCCCTGCTGCAATGAAGCGTTCTCCGAGTGTGTTAAAGAAACCGGTGAATTCCTTTTCAGAGATTGAGAAGCGTGGTGGGCAGTACAGGGCAGCCAACGTAGTGTTGCCGCAGCTGGTTTGGACGGTTATAGCAGTTGCTTGAAGGTGCTGTGTTTCGAATCTGTTGAGAAACGAGTGTTTTATACGGTTTTTGATTAGGATACCAGTCCCGCCATGAGCTTTTCCGTCTGGATGGTTTGTTGCGTAGAAGGCATATTTTGGTATTTGAAAATTATTTTTTGATGTTAAATGTGTTTCAGATATCAGCATGACGTCGATTTCACTTGAGTCTAGGAATAGTTGCAGTTCATTTTTGTGCTTGGAGACGCCGTTAGCATTCCAAAGACATAGACTTAGGGAAGCCATTATTTATTCTCGATAAGCTTCTGGATAAGCAGGTTTTGATTCCGCATCAGTTCCTGCATACAGTTTTGCATGAACGTCATAAAAGCAGTCATGTTTTGATTAAGTGAGATCAATAGGGCCTCTATACCACTTGGAGTTTGCTGGCCAAGTTCTGGTGCGCTAGGTTGCGGATTCTGTAGATGGTGGAGTGACGGGGTCTCTTTCGCGGGCTCCGTCTGTCCAGTTCGGAGTACACTAGCGAAGGATACACTAGGATTGGTTGTAGCAGGCATGTTAGATGATCTAACAGCCTTGGCGAAGAATACCTCCGGTGTAGTTTTGGAGGCGTTGAAGGTGATTTTTGGTCCAGCTGGGGGGTTTACGCCCGTTTAGGTGCGATTTAAGATCCTTGAAGACAGGACATCCCCTGTAGTTGGCTGTGTGGTTCCCTCCACAGTTACTGCATAGTCTTAGTGCGACGTTGTTTCTGTCCTTGGGGCAAATGCCATCTTTATGATGTTCGCCGCAGCCAACACACACTGACCTAAGATTGCAATTGTTAGCGGTGTGGTTGTATTCCTGGCAGTTTTTTACACTGAGGTGGTTGGTATCTCTTATGGGGCTCCTCTACGGTGATTCTTCTGTGCAATAGGAGCTGAAGGTTGTAGATTGGATGCACTTCATTTGGCTTCGTCCGCTTTGCATCTGGTTGGAGCTCGATTTTAAAGAGCGGCTGTGCGACTTTATTCCTGTTGATGATGTTGACAACGGACTTAACCGCAAACCCTTTTTCGGCCAATGCGTCTGCTATTTCTTGGGGTGGGACCGATGGCTCGATCCCCTTTAACACAACCTGGAGCCCTTTACTGCTTTTTAGTTGGTAGGTATAGAAGTTGATGTTAGCATTACGGAGGTACTTTTCGATGATGCGGAAGTTGTCCTCAGTTTGGGTTTGACATTTAATTTCTTTTATGTTACCCCTGTTGAGAGGGGTTACAACAAAGTTATTTGCCCCTACTGTTTCTACTAGCTTCGAAATCAGGACGCTGCAGTTGGCTCCACGGATGTATAAGGGGGGTGGTCTAGCCGATTTGACTTTATCTACAGCGCCGGCTTGATCGTCTTGCTGATCGGCAAGAATTTTAAAACGATTCCCGCTAAGAAGTGCTACTCGTTCATTAGGTTTGGTTATTTTTGGCGTATTGCCACTTTTTTTCTTTTGCGGGCTTAGCTTCCGCTTAGTTATTTTTAATATATCTATCCATTCCAGTTTGGACAGAAGGCGTTGGGTTGGGCGTGGCTGACTCTGGGCGACTTGTCGTTGACGGCGTTGAGGCAGGTCAATACTTCGGTAGACGTTGCAGTAGTTGCTGTCAACGAGCTGACGGTGCTGGTCGGTGCAATCGGTGACCCAGTTATCGATATTGATGGAGAAGCACACTGCTCTCTCCACGGTAAATTGCTGTTGATTGCTGAGTGGCTTGCACTTTCGGTGTTATTGCTTACGGTAGCATTTAGTGGGGTCGGCGACACCACCGAAAAAGTACGCGTTGTTGCGTTGGACCGAGAGACGACGCTCACGTTGTTGTTGTACAAGTAGTTCTTGTAGCTGTTGCTGGTGGGGATCGAGAGAGCTTGTGCCCGAATTGGTGGACATGGCTTTTCCAGGCTTTCCTGTTGCAACTTAGTATTTATTGCTATTAGAACTAATAGCAATATGATTGTAAATAGGCGTCTCTGCGGTGACTGAGAGCCCTACACAATTTTTGCAAACGCTACACGCTTTACACTAAATTTTGCGGAGTGCATTAAAAACACGTCTGCACGCGGCGGCGGTTGAAATGAATACTATAAATGAATTTCTGTAAATCGTTTCATTTGACTGTCTCTGCACAGTTCTCAAAATCTGCAAGCCAATTGTCGACATCTTGCTGCTGGCTGCCATCGAATACGGTTAACGAATCTTGGATATCTCTTAGTGTAAACGCCATTATACTCTGTACCTCTTGTTGATCGTTTAATACTTGTAAGCTACGCTCTAGTGAGTCCTCGTAGAAGGATGCTTCTTCAACTCCTGACTCGAAAAAGGGTATTAGTCTTCCTTGTAACTCTGCCTTGTTACCCCTTAATACTCAAATTATTTTCTTTAAACTTTTCTTTAAGCTCTGCTACCGTGAGTTGCAAGATTTCGTCGTGTGGCATAATTTAAATTCAAACAAATTATATAACAAATTTTGAATCTCGTATCTCTCTTGTATCTCTCTTGTATCTCTCTTGTATCTCGACTCAAAATAAGCCAAAATCGCCTCTGTACGCCTCTGTACACGATCGTCGCGTCACACACACTTTTGGGGGTTGATGCCGCCGTCGGAGTGAGTGTTGCTCTCTGGAAACTCTTTGTCGTCGTTTGTGTGAATGCTGCTCTCTGGATACTCTTTGTGTGTTGTCGGCCTCAATAACGCACTCTACGTTTTACTACTCCCACTTGCGATGGTTGATGCCGTCGTCTGCGTGAGCGTTTTGCACTCTCTGTACCTCGATGTTCTAACTCTCTGTGCCTCGTTGCCTCCTCTCTTAGGTCTTTGTCTTGTTGCTACCTCGTTTTGCTGCTCTTCTCGTCATGTCACGCACACTTCTGGGGATGATGCCGCCGTCAGTGCGAATGTTGCTCTTTCGTCTCGTTCGCACACTCAGTGCCTCGTCGTATTTGCACACTCAGTGCCCCGTTGGTTACTCTCTTAGGTCTTCGTCTTGTTGCTACCTCGTTTTGCTGCTCTTCTCGTCATGTCACGCACACTTCTGAGGATGATGCCGCCGTCAGTGCGAATGTTGCTCTTTCGTCTCGTTCGCACACTCAGTGCCTCGTATTTGCACACTCAGTGCCTCGTATTTGCACACTCAGTGCCTCGTTTTTGCACACTCAGTGCCCCGCATTTGCACACTCAGTGCCTCGTATTTGCACACTCAGTGCCTCGTACTGTTGCTACCTCATCTCGGGGGCTCGTTAAGGAAATTCCAGGGCAAAGTTGAACCTCCACAACTTGGGGGCTCAACCGGGATGCGTTAGACGGTAGGACTATCCATCAATCATCAAATTGTTGCAGTCTGAAATCCGTTACTATTCACCACGGAGAAAACGACATGATCGTTTTGCACACACTGGGTTTTAATTTCATCAGCTTTATTGTATGTATTTTGTTAGTTTATTAGCTTTTGATCCAACTTATTAACTACTTCACAATATTTCTCTTGCCCTGCACACACTTCGAGACGAACTTTACGGCTCACTCTATTCCACTCACGCTCTACTTCTCGACTGCCCATGCATCGTATATCGTTGCTTATCGATATTCTATCGATACCCATTCTCACTCTTAGTCAACTCTACCATACCGCGATCCTACATATATAAGGGTTTTGCTCTTACGGTCACTCACACGACAAACTTTGGTAGTTAATAAAACAAAAAATGATTTGATTGTTTAACTAATTTCACGCAAAAAATATATTTTCATTGATTCTTCTGGAAAAATGTAAGTGCTAAGCAAACTTTAACTCTTTTTCGGTCACTCACACGACAAGAAGATGTCTTAACAAATAAGCAAAATTACGGTAAACTCGTACTCTTATGGCTCTCTTTATATTTTTTTCGGTGAGTTCACGTTTCTAAGTTTCATTTAAGAGCAGAACATTTACGGTAACAGAACCTCTAATGCAGTAAATAATTTAAAGAGTAATCTCTTAAAAATGTAGAAAGTTTACTAAAAACACAAACTCAACTTTTCTTACAAAAATTTTGTACATTTGAACTTTTTTTCACTATTTCTATTCAAAAATGTACAATTGGAACAATTCTTAATAAGATATAATGAAAAAAAAAAAACGGATATTTGGTACTTTATGTTTGGGTCCTGTGGTTGACCTTTTTCCGGAAATGACCATATAATTCCAAAAAACCAAACACACGAACCAAGTTTGTATATCTTAATTGTGATTTGGGCAAATGAAATAATACACATAGGAACTTAAATCGAGCTTATATGACAAATTAACACTTTTGTATTGATTTCATTTGAAAAGTTTATTAGCTATATTCATCTTAATCTAAATTAGTTGGATCAAAGACGATCTAATACACAAATTTTATAATATTAGATATTTATCAAAGCAATTTGTCTATTTGACAATTGTTTACACAATAAATTATACTCAACTAAAAAGCGAAAACATATGTTTTTAAGCACTTCTTTATACGACTTTTGCATTGGCTTTGTTTTAAATATGTCTAGTGTGAATTTTGTTCATAGATCGAAACATTTCAATATAATTTGATATGAAATAGTAGTAAATTTATCATATATGTAGATAAGCTTCCTAAAAAATTTCAAATTCCAAAAAATGAACATATTATTTCTTCAACGTCTTTCAGCCAAAGAGCATCCACAAGCTATCTATCCGACTGTGGTATACCATGCAACATGTCAAACAAATACATAAACAATACCCAAAATTTATACCAACAAATTTATCTTTCATAATAAACACACCAGATAAAGATAACAAAATTCAGAGACAAAACTAAAACAAGGGGGAAATAAATAATAATCTTTACAGTTTTTCGCTATGTGATTTCTTCCGCCGCACTTGTAGCAACGTCGCTCATTTATAGCAATATCCTTTTGCTTTTTCTCGAATTTGAAAACTTTAGAACACTTTGACTCTTTCTCAGTAGAGATTTTCTCATACATTTTCATGTTTTCTCGTAATTCTCTAAAATTCTTGGCTTGATACAACACAGTCTTATTAAGCTTCGAATCTGGTATACCCTCTATTATATACTCTATAACACTTTCTTCATCCAATGTGCTCTTTTTCGCCAAACTCTTCATTTCATAAAAATATTCGATCAAACTCTCACATCTCCACGGCACTTGTCTTCTCTTTTGACGGTTTGATGGTGCCATTTTCTATGATGTATCCTAAGAAATTTACCTTACGCTTAAGAAATTGACATTTTTTCCATTTTATCTTTAATCCCGACTCTTCTGCTAAACTTATAACTCATTTCAATCTCTCAATACCCTCAAACTCATTTTTTGCTGGAATAATAATATCATTCATGTACAACATCAATATGCCTTCATTAATCAAGTAAACACTAGTAAACACACTAGTAAACACAGCTGCTGAATTATTAATGCCGAACGGTACAAAATTGAATTCAAATTGCTCATTTTGAGTAACAAACAAAGTAAGTTTCTTTGAGTTTTCTTCGACTGGCACATGGAAATACCCATTACACAAATCAAGAGTTGTAAAGACTTTTCCTTCTTGTAACCTATGTAATACATCATCAATCACTGCAGTGGGAAAATTCTCTTATGATTTACCCTTCTATAGTCGCAACATAATCTCTTTTCCCCATCTTTCTATGGTACTAATACAATTGGAGAAGAATACTCAGATTATTCCTTCTTCTAACCACTCTTTGACCTGTTGATCGACTCTTTTGTTATCTTCGTACGATAAGCGTCTTGGTTTCTGATATACCGGTATTTCATCAGCAAGTATAATCTTCATTTCTAGGACTTTAGACTTCAACTCAATGCTCAAATGGGAAAGCTCTAAATCTGACGAAAAGTTTTCGACTCTCGTAGTCAATATCTGCCCAAACGTGTTTTGAAACTCTTCTATGGGACTTACATTTCGTACTGGGGGTGGATCTTGTGGATTACTATAACGAGTAATAACTTGATATTCCCCAACCGATTGATTATTCCCGTAAAACACTAATCCTTGTTTTCCCATTGTAGCATTTACGACCTCAAATACGTCATTTCCGATTACACCATCATATAATGTATCTCTATCTCTCACAACATGGAAGCACATCTTAATTGGAACACCATCTAAAGCCGTATCCAACTCAAAAGATCCTTTGGTGTAGATTTTCTTACTTCCTATTCCCAATAACTTTCACATCAGAACTCAAGGGAACTGGGTAAATTCGTTTGTACGCTCTCTCACTTATAGTCGAGACATCACTACATGAATCGAAAAACGCTGATATAACATCATTGCCAAAACGAACATCTTTGAAGACACGATTATATAATTTCTGAGTAAGTTGCTGCACTTTACTACTACCTTTTTTGAACTTTTTTCCCTGCATGCTGCACTCATTCGCCTTATGACCTGGCTGGTTACATTTAAAACACTTCAACTCGCTCTCTTTACAGTTTTTCGCTATGTGATTTCTTCCGCCGCACTTGTAGCAACGTCGCTCATTTATAGCAATATCCTCTTGCTTTTTCTCCAATTTGAAAACTTTAGAACAATTCTCTAAAATTCTTGGCTTGATACAACACAGTCTTGTTCGGCATCGAATCTGGTATACCCTCTATTATATACTCTATAACACTTTCTTTATCTAATGTGCTCTTTTTCGCCAAACTCTTCATTTCATAAAAATATTCGATCAAACTCTCACTCTGTTTTTTCTTTCTATTCTCGAGTAGCTTATGTACTTGTTTTGCGGACAACTTCTCTGAAAATTCTCTCTCTAAAGCTGACTTTAGACTAATCCAATCGGTAAGACCATCTTCGCTACTGACAAACAATTTCGCAGCCCCTTTTAACAATTGTCTACTATAAATGAATTTCTGTAAATCGTTTCATTTGACTGTCTCTGCACAGTTCTCAAAATCTGCAAGCCAATTGTCGACATCTTGCTGCTGGCTGCCATCGAATACGGTTAACGAATCTTGGATATCTCTTAGTGTAAACGCCATTATACTCTGTACCTCTTGTTGATCGTTTAATACTTGTAAGCTACGCTCTAGTGAGTCCTCGTAGAAGGATGCTTCTTCAACTCCTGACTCGAAAAAGGGTATTAGTCTTCCTTGTAACTCTGCCTTGTTACCCCTTAATACTCAAATTATTTTCTTTAAACTTTTCTTTAAGCTCTGCTACCGTGAGTTGCAAGATTTCGTCGTGTGGCATAATTTAAATTCAAACAAATTATATAACAAATTTTGAATCTCGTATCTCTCTTGTATCTCTCTTGTATCTCGACTCTGTTGCCGTCCCTCTCGTAAGCCAAAATCGCCTCTGTACGCCTCTGTACACGATCGTCGCGTCACACACACTTTTGGGGGTTGGTGCCGCCGTCGGAGTGAGTGTTGCTCTCTGGAAACTCTTTGTCGTCGTTTGTGTGAATGCTGCTCTCTGGATACTCTTTGTGTGTTGTCGGCCTCAATAACGCACTCTACGTTTTACTACTCCCACTTGCGATGGTTGATGCCGTCGTCTGCGTAAGCGTTTTGCACTCTCTGTACCTCGATGTTCTAACTCTCTGTGCCTCGTTGCCTCCTCTCTTAGGTCTTTGTCTTGTTGCTACCTCGTTTTGCTGCTCTTCTCGTCATGTCACGCACACTTCTGGGGATGATGCCGCCGTCAGTGCGAATGTTGCTCTTTCGTCTCGTTCGCACACTCAGTGCCTCGTCGTATTTGCACACTCAGTGCCCCGTTGGTTACTCTCTTAGGTCTTCGTCTTGTTGCTACCTCGTTTTGCTGCTGTTCTCGTCATGTCACGCACACTTCTGGGGATGATGCCGCCGTCAGTGCGAATGTTGCTCTTTCGTCTCGTTCGCACACTCAGTGCCTCGTATTTGCACACTCAGTGCCTCGTATTTGCACACTCAGTGCCTCGTTTTTGCACACTCAGTGCCCCGTATTTGCACACTCAGTGCCTCGTATTTGCACACTCAGTGCCTCGTACTGTTGCTACCTCATCTCGGGGGCTCGTTAAGGAAATTCCAGGGCAAAGTTGAACCTCCACAACTTGGGGGCTCAACCGGGATGCGTTAGACGGTAGGACTATCCATCAATCATCAAATTGTTGCAGTCTGAAATCCGTTACTATTCACCACGGAGAAAACGACATGATCGTTTTGCACACACTGGGTTTTAATTTCATCAGCTTTATTGTATGTATTTTGTTAGTTTATTAGCTTTTGATCAACTTATTAACTACTTCACAATATTTCTCTTGCCCTGCACACACTTCGAGACGAACTTTACGGCTCACTCTATTCCACTCACGCTCTACTTCTCGACTGCCCATGCATCGTATATCGTTGCTTATCGATATTCTATCGATACCCATTCTCACTCTTAGTCAACTCTACCATACCGCGATCCTACATATATAAGGGTTTTGCTCTTACGGTCACTCACACGACAAACTTTGGTAGTTAATAAAACAAAAAATGATTTGATTGTTTAACTAATTTCACGCAAAAAATATATTTTCATTGATTCTTCTGGAAAAATGTAAGTGCTAAGCAAACTTTAACTCTTTTTCGGTCACTCACACGACAAGAAGATGTCTTAACAAATAAGCAAAATTACGGTAAACTCGTACTCTTATGGCTCTCTTTATATTTTTTCGGTGAGTTCACGTTTCTAAGTTTCATTTAAGAGCAGAACAATTACGGTAACAGAACCTCTAATGCAGTAAATAATTTAAAGAGTAATCTCTTAAAAATGTAGAAAGTTTACTAAAAACACAAACTCAACTTTTCTTACAAAAATTTTGTACATTTGAACTTTTTTTCACTATTTCTATTCAAAAATGTACAATTGGAACAATTCCTAATAAGATATAATGAAAGAAAAAAAACGGATATTTGGTACTTTATGTTTGGGTCCTGTGGTTGACCTTTTTCCGGAAATGACCATATAATTCCAAAAAACCAAACACACGAACCAAGTTTGTATATCTTAATTGTGATTTGGGCAAATGAAATAATACACATAGGAACTTAAATCGAGCTTATATGACAAATTAACACTTTTGTATAGATTTCATTTGAAAAGTTTATTAGCTATATTCATCTTAATCTAAATTAGTTGGATCAAAGACGATCTAATACACAAATTTTATAATATTAGATATTTATCAAAGCAATTTGTCTATTTGACAATTGTTTACACAATAAATTATACTCAACTAAAAAGCGAAAACATATGTTTTTTAAGCACTTCTTTATACGACTTTTGGATTGGCTTTGTTTTAAATATGTCTAATGTGAATTCGATCATAGATCGAAACATTTCATTTGATATGACATAGTAGTAAATTTATCCTATCTGTAGATAAGCTTCCTAAAAAATTTTAAATTCCAAAAAATGAACATATTATTTCTTCAACGTCTTTCAGCCAAAGAGCATCCACGAGCTATCTATCCGACTGTGGTATACCATGCAACATGTCAAACAAATACATAAACAATACCCAAAATTTATACCAACAAATTTATCTTTCATAATAAACACACCAGATAAAGATAACAAAATTCAGAGACAAAACTAAAACAAGGGGAAATAATTTGCTGAATACAATGTTTGGAGAAACTCAACAACTCAACAACAACAACTAATGATTTGGGGTGGTTGTGCAGTCTGTAAACTTTTGCTGTTTGAACAAATAATTTTTAAAAGGGCAAAAAATGAAAATCCAGAACTAACTGGTTTCTGGCGGGGGTTAAACCGGGGAATCGTCTTTTTTTAGGCTGGACCCTACCCCCTTACACCACCGAGCTGCTTGAAGTCCACTCGGCGTTTTACCTATAAATCGCCGAAGCTATAGCTTTAAGCGTGATTTATAAGGAAAATATAGAAGAGTGCGCCAAAATATTTCACACGGTTCTAAATGATCTAATGTACAACATATCCAAAATTCATCCAAACGGGTGATTCGCATACCTTGTAAGATACAAAATTCAGATTTGTTTGATAAATTTCTCCGGATATCGGCCCCTCTTTAGGATTGAGTGCGTTGGGCAGGCGCATCCACCATGTGGCCCCCCTTTAAATCTCTCTAGGCGGTGGCGTTGGGTGTTAGGGCTCCCGCGTCTGATGTTTTCAGAAGGATTGAGTTCTTGGAGTTCGTGATCATCACCGTTGAAGGTTTTCAAGTCAGCTGTACCTACGGTGCGTCGCTCACGCCCGTGGACATGTAATCTAACGACGTTTCTGGAAAGAAACTTGATTATTTTGTAAGGGCCTCCATACTAATGCGCCAGTTTTGTGATGAATCCTTCGTTGGCATTAGACAACACATGTTGTGTCTGAGCATAACCATGCTTCCGATGCTTGGATGCCAATCATGACGTCTCAGATCGTAGTATTTCTTCTGATCCTGGGAGGCCTTGGGTTGCTTCTCATATACTAGTTTAAAGACATCATTCGTTTGACGCGCTCGTCGGGACTAGATGGTGTGTTACCCCGCCAGGCATGCGGGGTTCCCGCCCCAATATGATATAGGCTTGTAAGGTGGTATTGTTGACGCTAGAGTTGGTGGCTAGCGTTATTTCTGGAACCCATTGGTCCCAAGTGTTTTGTCCATTCTCCAGGTATTGTTCAACCATGGTCTTGATGCTTCTGTTTGCCCGGCCGGGAGGATTCTGCTGTGGAGAGTACGGAGCCGTGTGCTGGAGTTTAATTCCGGTCGTCTTGCAAAAGTATCTGAAAGTCTTGCTAGTGAACTGCGTAGCATTATCGCTCACGAGGGTGCGGGGGTTACCAAACCGGGCCCTGATCCTTTCACGAAGCGCTTTCTCAAAGTGGCCCCACGGAGTGGTACTCTACACCCATTTACTATACAAATCAAGGAAAACTATTAGCATAATATTTCCTTGCTTCGAACGTGGCAGAGTCCCGACAAAATCAGTGCACACAGTATCGAAAGACTCCTTGACTTGTCGGGTGAGCACATTGCCAGCCGGTCTCGTTTTGCGCAAGCAGGTGAGACAGCGCCTAACGTAGGGGGCCACGTCAAGGAAGAGGTTTTCCTCATTTCCAAGTGGCCAGCGTGACCATCGTAGCATTCCTTAATCTCGGATTTCTAGGGGAACGCATAATTTCCACGGTATAGAAAAATCAGCAGCATAACTGCTGCCGTAATTTTAACCACCATTTACATTCTGAATCCGCTTACCGTGCCAAGTGTAGTACATCCAAAGGCTGTCTCGATAGAGCATTGGCAATCACATTCAGCTTACCTCGTCTATAATGTACTTCAAACTCATATTGTTGCAGTTCAAGCGCCCATAGCAGCGATATTTCCTGATCAACCAGACTATTGCCAATAATTTTCTTCTGCCTTCAAAAGGCGTGACCTAACGTAGGCAATGACTGAGTGAGCATCGCGCCGAGGCAAAATGTCGCTGGCATCTGTCGGTAAGCAGAACATTACAGCAAAATCAAGGCAAACTAAGACAGGGGCGGTAGAGATACACGTCTTGAGTGGATCGATCCATTGTATAGTTTCCTAGTTTTGCGTGTTCTTCATAATTTATTTGGGCTTTGAAGGCTTTTATGAAAGTTCTGTCTATCAACATGTCGTATTTATTTGAAAATTTATGCATATAAAATTTTTCTTTTGGACAAAGTTTGCTGGGTGCAAGAATGGTTTCTTTTAAGAAAATGGTTTCTTTTAATTCTACTGCTCCTTCAATCATGTGAATTTTTGAATCTCTAAATAGGTTTTGAAATTAAAAAAGTTTTCGGACATTATATTTATTGAAGAGCCTGAGTCGACTACACATCTCATTCTGATCTTCACATTCTGATGAAGGTCCTGTCCCTATCTCTTCTTCCGATTGATCCGAGCCATTCTGATGAAAATTTTCGGATGTGTCCATTTTGCTAATTCCACTATTACTTTCTCTTTGCCTTTTTGTAAGCTGGTTTGCTACATTATTTTTTGGATACTTATTTTACTGTTGATAATTTATTGGAATTTGAGCTCTGTCAATATTTAATTTTTGTTAAAATTCTTGGAAGTTTTTCTTTTTGTGTTATATCCGATTGTTGTGATTGAAACGGAGTTGTACTATTGGGTACAAAAGGCTTTCCACCATTTTGGTTTTTATTTTGGCTTTGATTTGATTTTCTGAATTCTGGTATACTATTCTCGTACAACCCTCTCTTTGAGCTACTTTGTTTCAGCTTGCTAACTGTGGTTATATCATATCTAACTAACGTCATAAATAATCTAACGGGCAATTTTTTTGTTAAATACATCTTTTTTTGTTTATTATTTAAAGCATTTGTATAAAGAATAGTGCCATTTGCATCGTTATCCAGACTTAGTTTGGTTATGATAATATAGGATTTTTCTTCTAATTCTGTTACAAACTTACGAAAGTTTCCTGTGTAGTTGATGTTGTAGAGGCTGTGAAGAAGTTCCTCACACGAAGTCTTTTTAATTCATTGATGAGGAATGATCTAAGTTCCGTCCAGGCGTTGGCTTGAGCTGCATCTCGATTGCGTTGAACAATATGTTATGTTGCCTTATGTCATGGTTTGGATATAAGTGGATGATGAAATCTATCCTCCTTATGAATGACGTTAGATGCTCTTGTGCGCCACCATAGTTTGCCACCTGTCTTAACCTTGACAGTTCTTGAGCGAGGTGGGCTTCGGTGAGTTCGACATTGCAAGTATTCAATTGTTAATGAATAAAACGGATTGGCCTGTGTTTTAATGATGAGTTAGCGTTCACACGCTTTGATTTTGAAGGGGACAAATGTCATTGAAAGTGTCCAAAAAACGGATGTTTACTTTAAAGTAATAAATACGAAAAATTTATAAGTTATTGGGTATTGATGTTGGATATATGACTATATATGTATTAATATATTTTTCTTTGTTTTCTTTAATGAACACCCCCTTTGCGTACTACGCCCATGTTTTCACTTGGTACGGTTCTTACTCATTTCGCATAAATGATAACCCCCTTTGCGTTCTACGCCCATGTTTTCACTTAAGTTTCTGCTTGTTAACTAATTCATAATGAGACCTTTCTCAACACCTTAGCTGGCTTTTTGCGGGACTACCTGCAATGCATAGAATCATCATTTCCAGTACTGCGATGGAAGGGCTGCACTAATTTCACTAATTTGTATGGTCTGTCCCTATGTATGCGCGAATTGCTGCTAAGACTGAGCGGTTTATATGTTCACTGGTGTTCGCCTGAGGGTGATTAATAGCGGAGCATTGATGCAAGACTCCATATCGAGTAGGATTTGAACTGGGAACCATTGTCCGTTGGGTACTCCATATGTATAAAATATACAATTTTCTGAATATTCACAAATACGATTGGATGTAAACTTGTTAAAATGATATTTGGTGTGGCCTTACTTTGATTTAGGATATGGACCTAATATGTCCATGTAAATCTTTTGAAACCGTCTATCGGATGTCATGGGTTTTTTCATGGACGGTCGAAGAATCTTGGTGCCCCTTTTACGTGGACAAGTCGAACAACCGTCAATATATTTCTTAATTTGGAATGCCATGTTGGGCCAAAAGTATCGCCCAAGTTTTACCAATGCCGCAATGTGCAATGTTCTGTCTTTATTATATCTTCGGTGACTCGTTCTCCTGCACCTCATTTCCGCTTGCGTGTTCGGTTTGCTTATAAACATATTTACAGTCTACGCGCAAATCTGGTTTGCGATATTGATCCGATCTAAAATATTTAGATGACAATTTTTATAATTCCTTTAATTACTGTCAAACATTCGAGTTCTGATATCGTATAGTTCTTTGCGCTTTGTTCTGTTTTTCTGATATATAAACTAATGGTAGTTCCTTAAAATCTTTAGTTTCAGTTCTGAAAAAGCGTAGTCTGCATCTTTGTTCCAATTAAGAGATCCGTTCATTTTTTAAAAGATCTGTTAAGGGAAAGCTAATGGTGGCACAGTTTTTAATAAACCGTCGATAGCAACCAGTGAGTCCTAAAAATCATCTGATTTGTTTCACTGTTGGTGAATGCAAAATCTTCGGAAAGAATTAACAGATCATCTAGGCAAACGAATACACTTGTCCGTAAGTAAGTCGGTATGACACCATAAGCCTACATAAAGTTTGGGAGCTTTGCACAAACCAATAGGCATCACTGAATTAAGTTTTTGCTGCTGAGACTCAGAATCTCCATGACCGTTTTCTTTTTCCCAAATGATGTCCGATACTATCAGTGGGACTCAATTTATCTATTATTTAATTGGCGAAATGAATATTAAAAGATTAAATACGCATGGTCTCGATCTTCCTTAACCCAACTACCAAAGGAGACAGAGGTGCTGCAATCTTCGTTGCCAAATTCAATGCAATATTGCTGCGCCCAAAATGTGTATCATGCAAGGAAAAAAAAATAACCCTTTCGTTTGCATCCTTCATCAAAGCAAGAACTTGGAACTGATGTAGTATCCTGTAGTGCGGAGCGCCTGTGAGTTTGCGCAGAAATTAATTCCGCGTCAAATAACCCCACGTATTGTGGAGTTTTGGCCAACGCCGCCAATAATTATTCATAATTTTTGTGACTGTGTTGTCGGTGGTGTAAATATGTAAATAATTATTTGAACCTATTATACTAGGGTCTGGCACCAGATGCGCAGCAGATTAACCCTGAGCGGTAGGACCGCCATGTATGAGTTTTCAACGGAGAAACGAAGTCACGGAATTTGAGCACGGGAAACGAACCAGTCGCACGCATTGGCATGACCTAATGTGCTTAAAATCAGGCTTCTGAGTACCTTAAATCATCTTATTAATTTTTAAACAGCCTTCGCTTCGAAAAATCTTTCGCCGCTGGACTAAAACTGTAAGTAAAAGAAAAATTATTTATAGATTCAGATTATTCGTTTTTGAGCCTTTGACGTTGGACGTTTGTGCCATTGCCAATACTTGAATATTTTAGGAAATTTAACCGTATTTATTTATTATTATTTATTTACCAGTTTGTTTTGATTTGTTTTTGTTATTTGTTTTGTTATTTGATTTTTGGATCCTAATCTAAGAATAATTAGTTAGATAATTATGTTTGATAACCGAACTGTTATAGGATACATTTTGAAATTGAGGATATGATCAAAAATTATTATCAGACCATTATTTAGTTTACACCTTTAAAGTATGAAGGTGAGCTTGTATAGCCAAAACAAATTAAGTAATCCTTAACCAGTAATTTAGAAATAATCCTAAGTTAGGTATTATCTTCAGTTATTTCGTGGAAATACCTTGGAAAACCGAGCAACGCGAAGTTGTAAGGTTTATCTGTTTCCTAACGAGTTATGAAGTATGAATTAAATTTGGAAATGAGGGAAGTTTTATCGTAAGTTTTTCGGTCCATTTATGGCCGGACTCAATTCAAAGAAAAAAACACGTGGTTTGGCGGTCCGGTCATAAAATAATCAGGATGTGTGCAAGCGTTTAAGAGCACCTTATAGTTCAATTGCATTTGTGTCTTCGAGCTTCTGTTAATGTATATCACATGACTCTAACCCCAAAAGAACGAAAAGATTCAACAAAAGAAAAATCATGACGTAATAAAGATCACGACATAACACGCAGGAAAAAAATTAAGTGTTCCTTAACCAGTAATGAAGTACTCTTCCTAAGTTTGATATTAACTTCAGTAATTTTGGATAATATTGATAGTTATAGGCTAGCATAAAAATATGCCATTCTTTCAAATTGTTCACCTTTACTCTGGTGTCTTTAAATGAGTAACTAATGGTTTTTGGCTAATTTTCTATCCTGTAACCAACCCCCCAGCCGACCTGATCCTCGTCGAAACTATCGCGTACTCGGCCAGCAATATGAAAGAACATTTGCTCAACACTCCTTCTGAGATTCAACATTACATGCTACACCTTTAACAACCTTTTCTGAATAGTTGGCCGTAATTATTTTACCGGAACAATTGCGTGTTTCAGGATGTTCTAAAAACTCTTTAGCTACCTTACTTCCTAAGCAACTAATATTAGCTGCACAGTCTAAAAGAGCAATGAAGGTCTGGCGTTCTACCTTTATTTCTGTTTACAACGGAACGGGAAAATAGAGAGCGCTAATTTTTGGTCGGATGTTGTCTACTTCACCAAAGATACGATGACAAACGGCTTCATACCAGCTAAATGTACATGAAGAAAACGAAATGGGCTTTTATGGGCTGTATCCTAGTTTGGTCCTACATTTCCTTGTGAATGTATTTCTTTTCTCCAAATTTGAGGTTAACATTCCTCTGTTTAGAAATCTTTATCTTTCCTTATTGGTCCGTATGCGTTGAAAAGCTTCCACCTCCTCCTGCATATAAATCAGCTGTCTTTGAAAGATGTCCAAAAGTATTCTTGGTCGGTATGCATTTTATTTGATGCTTTACGGAATTTTTTAAATCTTTTGTAGCATCTTGATTTTACGCTTAAGCTTAAGTTATATAACTCACGTGAGAACCGATGAGGTCAATCAGACCATCCTTGGGTCACACACGGGACACAAACATCGAAGAACGACTCAAGAGTTTTATAGAAGACAGAAATGGCAGAGTACTTGCATGGATGTGCAAGTTTTTCACGTCGGCGCTGGCGGCAGACATATTTATTGTTTATTTCCGTGGCATTAAACTACATAAATTTGGTATCAAACGAAAGAAAAACCAGAGGGCCGGGCTTAACTTCGACCGCGTCGAAAGAAAGAACGGCCTTCAATCTTAGCATAGGATATAGAGAACTTTTTGATGAAAGTCACTGTTTTCCACCGATCGTTTCTATGGGAGCTGTATGATATAGTCACCCGATCTTGACCAAATTTGGCACATTTATAGCTTCAATAAACTAACAATAGCTTAAAAAGTAACGAAGTTATTGAGAAAAGTCACTGTTCGTGACTTTAACGTTTGTATGGGAGCTATATGATATAGTCACCCGATCTTGATCAAATTTGGCACAATCATTAATAAGAACATAAAACTGCCAAATACCAACTTTTATGACAATAGCTATAAAATTAATGAAGTTATTGAGAAAGTCACTGTTTCGTGACTTTGCCCTTTGTATGGGAGCTATATGATATAGTCACCCGATCTTGATCAAATTTGGAACAATCATGAATAAGAACATAAAACTGACAAATACCAACTTTTATGACAATGGCTATAAAATTAATGAAGTTATTGAGAAAGTCACTGTTTCGTGACTTTGACGTTTGTATGGGAGCTATATGATATAGTGGTCCGATCCGGCTGAATCCGAGATATACAATGCCTGCAGTATATACAAGCCTACGTGCAAAATTTCAGCTCTGTAGCTCTTACGGTCTCGGAGGAGTTCGCGTTGATCCAGACGGACGGACGGACGGACATGGCTATTTGAACTCGTCTCGTCGTGCTGATCAAGAATATATATACTTTATATAGTCTGAGATGCTTCGTTCTATGCGTTGCACACTTCTGACCAAAATTAATATACCCTTTTTGCAAGGGTATTAAAATCCACGATCACGACCTCAGGACGACCTTGGCAATTTATTTTGTTGTTTTTGTGTAATAAACAACAGAAAATTTATGTTTTTTTTTCCATCTTGATCGTTGAATTGTATTATTGAGCTATAATGATGCCATTCAAAAAAAAACGTGGGACCGGCAATGTAATCCCACTTTTTTTCCAAATTCGTAGGTCGTTTTACTTAATTTTCCATACAGTTTTATGGAACATAATTTAGTATACATTTGTCAGTTACTTATTGTCATACACTTGTCATTTGTCACTAGCTCCGAGGAACACGACGTCACCACTTCACGCCAAAAAAAAAAAAAAACTTTTACTCATAACCTTGATTGCATGTCATCGATATTATTGATAACTTTTAAATTATACACCTCTGGACTAGTTCAGATTCCACAGCTTCATATCGTCTGCGTCGTTTCTCAGGACCTTCGTGATCTCTTACCTTCTCTACGCCATATCGTCCATTAGACTTAACTTTCACAACACTCTATGGCTTTGCGACTTTTGACACTAACTTCGTTACTGCAATTGTCCCAAAAACTTATATTTTTCACAAGGGGAATACCTGAGTATGCGAATCACCGAATCACCCCGTCATTTGAAGCTGTGTGAAATATTTCGGCGCACTATTCTATATTTTTTTATGAATCGCGTTTAAAGCTATAGGATCGGTGAACTATATCTAAAACGCCGAGTGGGCTTCAAGCAGCTCGGCGGTGTATGGGGTAAAGGTCTTGCCTAAAGTTGATGAAACCCTGGTTCAATCCCCGCCCATCGTATTTTTTATACCATACACCCATAAGGTGAATTGGTATATTAAAGTCGCCAAAATGTATGTAACAGACAGAAGGAAAATTTTTCGACACCATAAAGAATATATATTCTTAATCAGTATCAACATCCGTCCGTCTGTCCGTCCGTATGAACGCGTAGATCTCGAAGACTATAAAAGATAGAGCCACCAAAATTGGTATGTAGGCTCATATAGAATGATCAAGTTTATTTCAAATTTTAGACACGCCCCTTTCCACCCCCGCATTTTGTATGATGAAAATTTTGCCACGCCCTTTTCCGCCCCCGAAATTTGAAAAACTCGATTATCTTCCATTACCCAAAACACCATATTTGATCAAAATCGGACTCAAAATAGCCAAGTTATGCATATCAACGTTTTTCACAAGGCCGGAGTTTGCCGTTGGCTGGTGAGGCGCTAGGGTGCTCGTATGCATGAGTGAGCAATACTTGTAAAAAGCATGCGAAAATGCATTTGTTTAATAAATTTGAAATATATGCTTTACTGGTGTATGGTATACCTAAGTCGGCCAGACGACTTACTTTCTTCATTTTTTTTTTTTTGAAATAGCAAAATAGGTCATTAAATGATTTTTGATTCAATTAATTTGTTATGCCTAAATGTAATATTTACGAATATACATAGACGTAAGATACACGAATTAACTTCTGTCTACACATTTTATGTTGTGATACACATAATTAAAATATGAAATACATACATTTTTTGAAAAAAAGGAGAGTCCAAGAGAAGCTGCAACGGCTAATCTTGTCTGCCAAGCGAAGCCAGCTTGGCCAAGATCCGTTGCCTCTTGTACTGGTAAAGTGGAAGGGGGGAGACGTCAGGATTAATGTAAATATGGTTAAGGGATGGTGGATGGTGAAGAGAAACTGCAACGCTGTCCAAGATCCATTGCCTCTTCGCGTGGAGTGACTAAGCATTGAGATCAGTGTCTGACTTCGACTGCATGAAAATATCTCATTCTGCCGAAATCCACTGAACCTTCGGCTCCTGTTAAGTGATTTTCTCTAATTCAATGCATTTGCTCAAACTCAACATAGCTCTGCCTACTTATATCCTAACAGTGAAAACATACGATGCGTCATGCGCTTTGGCACGCGTCACGATCTCCGTCCCCCTCTATCGCTTTAGATTTCTTTGCTTTTTGTTTGGCGTCGCCATGCAGCGGAGCGGCCGCTGCAAAGAGGTTGCGCGTGGATGGCGCCGCCACGCCAATTATATTTGCATACATTATTAATATAATTGATATATCAAAAACTAATAAATCAATATGTAAATAATAAGGAAAATATATACATGTTAAGAGAGGCGTACACAAACCAAAGAAAAAGCTAACTGCAATATGCAGACAAAGTAGAGACAAAAACCCGAGGGCCGGCACTAACTTCGACCGCGTCAAAGTTTGTATACCCTTGCAACTTTTTGGTAATTCGTTCCTTAGCTATAGCCATCAAAGTTAATAAGTTTTATCTAAAAAGGCTAATGTTTGCGAAAGAATGGCCTACAATCTTAGCACACTAAATAATGATCAAAATCACTGTTTTCCGCCGATCTTTCCAATGAGAGCTATCTGATATAGTCACCCGATCTTTATGAAATTCAACACAGTCATTAACTAACAAATCTTTAATGTAAAAGCAATCGCGTAAAGGGTAACGAAGTTATTGACAAGTTACAGTTTTCGACCGATCGTTCCTATGGGAGCTAGCTGATATAGTCACCCGATCCAACAAAGTTTGGCATAGTTGTTTATAGCTATAATGAATTCAATAATATTAAATTTCACGACAATAGCTGAGAAAATAACGAAGTTATTGAAAAAAAGTCACTGTTCGTGACTTTGTTTGTATGGGAGCTATATGATATAGCGGTCCGATCCGGCTGAATCCGAGATATCCAACGCCTGCAGTATCTACAAGCCTACGTGTAAAATTTCAGCTCATTAACTCTTACGGTCTTCGGTCGGAGTTCGCGTTGATCCAGACGGACGGACGGACGGACGGACATGGCTATTTGAACTCGTCTCGTCGTGCTGAGAAAAGTCACTGTTCGTGACTTTGCCGTGGTGGTCCGATCCGGCTGAATCCGAGTCCCGAATCCCCTGGAGTATATACAAGCCTACATGCAAAATTTCAGCTCTGTAGCTCTAACGGTCTAGGAGGAGTTCGCATCGATCCAGACGGACGGACATGAACTCGTATTTGAACTCATCTCGTCGTGCTAATCAAGAATATATATACTTTATATGTTGCACACTTCTGACCAAAATTAATATACCCTTTTTGCAAGGGTATAAAAAACAGAAAATATTTGGTATTTAAACACACAAAAAAACTTGCCACAAGCGCGGCCGCGACCGCTATAAAACGACAATAGAAAAGAATAGAGAGCACCAACACCACACAAACAAAAACTGAACACACAGGTATATATTACATTTTTATTACCCTATGCGTGTTCGCTTATATTGTAATATACTTTTTACCCTATAGGGACAAAATATAAATAATGGCAAAATATTTGATGATGAATAAACCACTGTGTTTAGTTTCTCATAAGAACTTAACTTTATTTTTACTGTAACTGTACTGAACTGTGTCTGCCACTGCTAGAACACGTCTTGATCGTTCGTTCGCTTGCTTATTACTAAATTTTCAATTCTTACGCATCTACGTATGTCATATAGGTTGTATAAGAGAGACAGAGAATATCAGACTGGCGTCAGCAAATTCCGGAAAAACTTATAAAATACAAAAACAAAAGCATTGTAGCATTGTGCAAGATCATTCATGAGAATTAGAGCACGAAATACGTAGAAATATAAATGAAATGACAATTGGTTCCTCTTAATCGCTTCCAAAATCCTTGAAGCATTGCTTTAGTATGCTGCCAGTAGCTCAATCGATTGGTCGGAATCTGCAAATAGCTGTCTTCAGGAACTGCCGTATAAGTTCTGCCAATTAAGAAGTGTGCCGGTGACAGGTAGGCAATCTCAGTATCCGATGTTGTGCACAATGGTCGCGAATTAACGACTGATTCTATTGGCGAGAGCAGTGTGTGCATCTGCTCAAAGGTGAGGGCGGTGGTTTCTATTACTCGCCGCAAGTGCAGCTTAATCGAGCGCACTGCCGACTCCCACTTACCACCCCAGTGTGGTGAATATGGGGGAATGAAATTCCATTTAATGCCTTTAGCAAAAGAGGCCCAGCGAAGTCACATCCAGTATGCTCATATGGAAAGGCTTGTCGCACTCGAACAGCCGGCAAATTGGCCATAAACTGTTGTGCCGTGTGATGGCGCTGTCTAAAACAGTTTAAACATTCATGTGTGATACGTCGAATAAGATTTCGTGCGCCAATGATCCAATATTTCTGGCGAATTATTACAAACATGGCTGAAACTCCTGGATGAAGATTGACTTGATGCTCATGCTTCAGCAGCAATTCCGCAAGGCGATGGTATTTCGGCAAAACTACTGGGTGCTTGGCGACTGCAGGCAGATATACCGTATAATTCCATCTTCGTCTACGAAGGGAGAGAGTTTGCTTTAAGTTGATCGGCGCTCCAAAGGCTGCTTCCTCAAGAGCAGCTGTCTATCGTCATTGAATCGATTTTGTGCCTGTCGTAGGCAAAACTTCTTTGCCTTAGTAATTTCATCAAACTTTACAGGTCCAAAATATTTAGGCTGGCTTGATTTGATTCGATAAAAACAGCGAAATACATATGCGACCACTCGAATCAGTCTGGTCCAAGATGATACTCTTTCGAGTAGTACATCAAATGGGGTTTCTTCAAGATCATTGGAAATAGTTGTCAAGATTTTGGATTTAAATTCGAGTTCTGCTGCTGGCTTTAGAATTAAGCAGCAAGTTTGTGGTCTATTCATTGTCTGAGTATAGTGTACAGTCGTGCAGCCAAGACGGTCCCTTCCACCATAAATCAAAGTTCATTAACTCACTCGCTAGCATGCCTCTTGATGCACAATCCGCACGATTTTCCTTAGTGCTGACATGTCTCCAAGCGCTACGTGGTATGGTCTGTTTACAGTGCCGATGCGAAAGCCATGACAAAACGATTGTAGAATCTGTCCATGCGTATATCTTAACATCCTTCTGGCGCAGACCAGATTTTACTGCTTGGAACAAACGAGCTAACAGTAGAGCTCCGTAATCTTCCAATCGGGGTAGCGATTTCTGCATTAGTGGTGAAACTCTCGATGCTTCCATCTAGGTGTGTCACACGGTTGTAAACGACAGCAGAGTAAGCTTTTAACGAAGCATCTGAAAATCCATGCAGTTCGATGTCATCGGGTTGATTTTCTACAAAGCGTGGTATCTTCAGGTTCCTTAACGTGAAAATGTCTTGCCTGAATGTTTGCTATAAGTGCGCTTGCTTTGTTGGCAGTTCTGAGTCCCAATCCAGATTAAGCAGCCACAATTCCTGAAGCAGGATTTTAAACTTGATCACCACTGGCGCCAAAATACCGAGTGGGTCAAATATGCGTGCCGTCATACAGCACTTGTCGCTTAGTACAACTCATATGTTCCGATAATGAAACCTTATATGTTAGGACATCTTTTCCAGGACGCCAATGCAGCCCAAGCACCTTGGATGCCATCCTTGAGAAATCGATTTCATTGCCCTCGTTGTTGGCAATCCGTTTACTATTCGAGACCCATTTGCTTAGCTCCAATTGTGCCCGTGATATAAGGAGTACCAGCTCTTCCTTTATGTCGAGCAATTCATGTTAGTTCATGGCTCCTGTCAATACGTCATCGACGAAGAAATCATCCAAAAGTATCCTAGCAGCCCTGGGAAACTCGTGTTCGTGATCAGCTGCCAGTTGTTCCAGCACTCTAACTGCCAGAAACGGTGCACATGCCGTGCCATAGGTGACTGTGGTCAATTTGTAATGCTTCAATGGTGCCACAGGGTATTCTTTCCAAAGGATTCGTTGAAAATCCTGATGTTTCGGCGCTACTGAAATCTGTCTAAACATCTTAACGATGTCCGCAGAAAATACGAATCTGTGCATTCGAAAACGCAGACAAACGTTGAACAGGTTGCGTTGTATACATGGGCCAATATGAAATGCATCGTTAAGAGATTGTCCATCCCGATCTTGAAATAGTCCGTCGAACACCACTTGCAGCTTGGCACCTATGACTGACTGGATGGTGTGGCAAATAGAATGACATCTTAGAGACGTTTGTAGCTTCGACTGCAGCCACTTCCTGCATGTGACCCAGCTGAATATACTCTCTCATGAACTGAGTATATTTTAACTTCAGGCTGGCATCCTTCATTAGACGACGCTTGACTGCGAGAAAGTGCGATCTCGCTCCTTGAAGTGTATCCGCAAATTGTGGGTTTTGTTCCTTGAACGGCAAATCGACAATGTATCTTCTATTCGAGTTGCGGGTGTGTGTGCACCGGAAGTGCGGCTCGACCCTTTCATCCTCTTCGTTTACAGTTGTGCGTGATGAACCTTCCTCTAGTTCCCAGAATCTTTGCATTAGTCCATCTATATTGACCGTAGTCAGCAATGACGTAGATGGTGTTGGCAATCTTGAAGTATACACTGATGTAATTACCCATCCAAATATGCTGTTGACTGCAATAGGGTGCCCTTGACTATTCGCATAACTTCTCCCCGGTGAGAACTAACCAGATGTGATCGTTGCCCAGCAACATGTCGATTGAAGCGTTAGTTCTGAAGTCCGGGTCAGCCATTCGGTATCCATTAAATACCGACAGTGATGAAGCATCAATATTCTCACGTGCCAATGGTGAGGTGATCTTTCCTTAAACGTGCGCCTTAATATCGATGGAATGACTCGACACACGAGACATCATCTGATGTGGAAACTCGGAATGGCGAACGTGCAAGCCCCCAACGTTTGTACGCATCGTTCCGAAATGAAAGACAAGTCTGAGGCGCTATCCAGTAAATTACGGCACGTATGCAAGGCTGCTTGGGAATTTCGCACGTGTACCAATGCAGTTGGTAGAGTACTTCTTCTTTGCCCGTTTGGCTTACTGGGTCCGGTAACATTTATCATGGCTACTGCCGATGCCGCTGGTGCTTCCTCAGAAGCCTGGCTGGAGTTGCCTTGGTGCTGCTCTCCGCTCCGCTATGTGTAGAATAGCCCTTAGGATGCAGCATAGAATGATGGCGGCGCTTGCAATGCCTGCAAGAAGATTTCGAGTCGCAAGCGGTTACTCCATGTCCAGTCCTCAAACAATTAAAGCACAGATGCTTCTCCTTCGCGAAGGTGTAACGTTGCTTGACAGTCAAGCTCTGGATTTTAGGACAAGCCGACAGTGTGTGCCGAGTACTATGACATTTCATACAATTACCTGTAATGGCAAGCATGGTGCGTGCTTGCCTTTTTCCCTTTTCATCCCTCTCTTTGCTCGCTACCTGATCGACAACTTGACTGAGCTTAAGGGGATCGCATCGTGAGTCCAAAAACTTGAGCAACTCTTCAATGGTAGGATTTTCAATGTCCTGGCTTTTGTCGATCCATTTACGTCGGGTAGCCTCATTAACCTTGTTGATGAGCAAGTATATGAGCCAACAGTCACGGCCCGTTTGTCCAGAAGCGTCTAAAGCCCGAATAACATCACTGGCTCCGCACGTCAGAGCTCGTAGCGATGCTGAGTTTTGCCCAACAGGTTCAGGCAAGGCGGTGAATGTATCCAAAAGCAAATTCACCAAATAATCGGGTTTTCGTAGCGATCACTCAACGATTTCCACGCAACCTCGTAATTAGCATCTACGACAGGCAAATGCTGGATGAGTATCGCTGCTTCTTCTATGACACATGACTTGAGGTGATGAAACTTCTGTATATTCGTTAGTGTTGCCTTTCCATGAATGGTACTCTCAAACAGGTCCTTGAAAGCATGCCATTCCTTATAATCTCCACCGAAGGGCTTGATGTGGATTTTGGGTAACTCACAATCTCTTGTTGTTGTATTGTCTTGTTGTCGGCGTTGCAACCGACTGTGAGCCTGACGAAGACGTAGATTGCTGTAGCGAGAGCAATCTCTCAACCAATAGTTGTTGTTGTTCCATTTGACGGTGCATCTGTAGTTGTTGATGCTCCATTTGACGATGCATCTGCAGTTGTTGATGCTCCATTTGACGTTGCATCTGTTGAAGAACTTCCTGGACAAGCGAACCACCGTTGCCAGCCGCACCGCATTCTTCCAACTTGCCAGACGATGCCAAATCAGCCCGTAAAGCATTAAGGCGAGCATTCGCCGTTTCATGTTTATCCTCGTATACCTCGTAATATTCCGTAGGGTCCACGTAACCCTCCAGTTTCCCGTATTTTGCCAATTCGTCACCAGACTTGACGAACTCCTCCAACGTATTGGACAAAGTTTCCAAATTGATGTCAATTGTAAAGACGTCTGCATCCTGTGCTGGATCCTCTGCATATGTATATATGCGGCTAATTGTTGACTTCAATCTTCCTCTGGCCTTGATCAAAGTTTTCATTTCCTCCATGATGAAATATCAAGAAATTCCACTACTTGTGTGGACCAAAATTTCAAGACGCTTGTTTTATAGAAACGTGTTCTCTCACGATCTCGTCGATTATGTCGTTAACAGATATCGATAGGCGTGTGGCGCCACCGTGTGAATCCGAGCTTTTTCCAATAAGCACGCGATTGCCTATTCGATAGTAGGCCAGAATTATCGACTACTAACTTTGAGGTTAATATTTAATTGCCACCGAATTGCAACAAATTATTAACCAATGAGTAACAAACAAACAATGCCCAACGATCCAGCTCGAAGGACCAAATTATGATGATAAATAAACCACTGTGTTTAGTTTCTCATAAGAACTTAACTTTATTTTTACTGTAACTGTACTGAACTGTGTCTGCCACTGCTAGAACACGTCTTGATCGTTCGTTCGCTTGCTTATTACTAAATTTTCAATTCTTACGGATCTACATACGTAGGTCATATAGGTTGTACAAGAGAGACAGAGACAGAGAATATCAGAATGGCGCCAGCAAATTCCAGAAAAACTTATAAAATACAAAAACAAAAGCATTGTAAGATGCGCAAGATCATTCATGAAATACGTAGAAATATAAATGAAATGACAATTGGTTCCTCTTAATCGCTTCCAAAATCCTTGAAGCATTGCTTTAGTATGCTGCCAGTAGCTCAATCGATTAGTCGGAATCTGCAAATAGCTGTCTTCAGGAACTGCCGTATAAGTTCTGCCAATTAAGAAGTGTGCCGGTGACAGGTAGGCAATCTCAGTATCCGATGTTGTGCACAATGGTCGCGAATTAACGACTGATTCTATTTGCGAAAGCAGTGTGTGAATCTGCTCAAAGGTGAGGGCGGTGGTTTCTATTACTCGTCGCAAGTGCAGCTTAACCGAGCGCACTGCCGACTCCCCACTTACCACCCCAGTGTGGTGAATATGTGGGAATGAAATTCCATTTAATGCCTTTAGCAAAAGAGGCCCAGCGAAGTCACATCCAGTATGCTCATATGGAAAGGCTTGTCGCACTCGAACAGCCGGCAAATTGGCCATAAACTGTTGTGCCGTGTGATGGCGCTGTCTAAAACAGTTTAAACATTCATGTGTAATACGTCGAATAAGATTTCGTGCGCCAATGATCCAATATTTCTGGCGAATTATTACAAACATGGCTGAAACTCCTGGATGAAGATTGACTTGATGCTCATGCTTCAGCAGCAATTCCTCAAGGCGATGGTATTTCGGCAAAACTACTGGGTGCTTGGCGTCTGCAGGCAGATATACCGTATAATTCCATCTTCGTCTACGAAGAGAGAGTTTGCTTAAAGTTGATCGGCGCTCCAAAGGCTGCTTCCTCAAGAGCAGTCTGGTCCAAGATGATACTCTTTCGAGTAGTACATCAAATGGGGTTTCTTCAAGATCCTTGGAAATAGTTGTCAAGATTTTGGATTTAAATTCGAGTTCTGCTGCTGGCTTTAGAATTAAGCAGCAAGTTTGTGGTCTATTCATTGTCTCTGAGTATAGTGTACAGTCGTGCAGCCAAGATGGTCCCTTCCACCATAAATCAAAGTTCATTAACTCACTCGCTAGCATGCCTCTTGATGCACAATCCGCACGATTTTCCTTAGTGCTGACATGTCTCCAACCGCTACGTGGTATGGTCTGAAGTATTTTTGCCGTTCGGTTGGCAACAAATGTTTTCAGTTTACAGTGTCGATGCGAAAGCCATGACAAAACGATTGTAGAATCTGTCCATGCGTATATCTTAGCATCCTTCTGGCGCAGACCAGATTTTACTGCTTGGAACAAACGAGCTAACAGTAGAGCTCCGCAAACTTCCAATCGTGGTAGCGATTTCTGCATTAGTGGTGAAACTCTTGTTTTAGCTGCAATGAGTGTCACTCCGATGCTTCCATCTAGGTGTGTCACACGGTTGTAAACGAAATATGTAGAAGTATAAATGAAATGACAATTGGTTCCTCAACAATATTTTTAAAGTTGCCATGTAATAAAGTAAAGCATTAGTTTTTCTGTGTGGAGCTGCGTAACAAAGCGACATAGTACTGCTTTCGTCAAGTCTGGGCGCTCTCAACTTGTACTTCGTGGTGACATCGGTATGCACACAGACGGCCGCACACACAATTGCCGAGCAAAAGTGGCCGCACGGGCTATGGGTGCCTCACCCTGCTGTAAATTGAGAGCTCGTTCACTTTAGTAAGAGATAAAATTCATCGTGTTCCATATATTACAATTTAACTACGAATCATTTTTTAAGTTGACTGGCCGATTCGTTTAGAATTTATTCTAAAATGTTTTAAAATACTGTTCATTCCGTTTGTTAACCTTATAGTTTGGTTGAATGGCTTATACCAATTGAATAAATGTTTCTAAATTGCTTATAGTAAGTAATTGATTAATTCATTTGTCTATAATTTCAATTTATATGTCCACAAAACATTAGAATACCCTAACCAATAGCTATAATCAATTTGGTAAGCAGTTTATTAGCTATATTCATCTTAATCTAAATTAGTTGGCTCAAAGACGATCTAATACACAAATTTTATAATATTTGATATTTATCAAAGCAATTTGTCTATTTGACAATTGTTTACACATTACATTCAAAAAAATGAACATATTATTTCTTCAACGTCTTTCAGCCAAAGAGCATCCACAAGCTATCTATCCGACTGTGGTATACCATGCAACATGTCAAACAAATACATAAACAATACCCAAAATTTATACCAACAAATTTATCTTTCATAATAAACACACCAGATAAAGATAACAAAATTCAGAGACAAAACTAAAACAAGGGGAAATAATTTGCTGAATACAATGTTTGGAGAAACTCAACAACTCAACAACAACAACTAATGATTTGGGGTGGTTGTGCAGTCTGTAAACTTTTGCTGTTTGAACAAATAATTTTTAAAAGGGCAAAAAATGAAAATCCAGAACTAACTGGTTTCTGGCGGGGGTTAAACCGGGGTTTCGTCTTTTTTTCAGGCTGGACCCTACCCCTTACACCACCGAGCTGCTTGAAGTCCACTCGGCGTTTTACCTATAAATCGCCGAAGCTATAGCTTTAAGCGTGATTTATAAGGAAAATATAGAAGAGTGCGCCAAAATATTTCACACGGTTCTAAATGATCTAATGTACAACATATCCAAAATTCATCCAAACGGGTGATTCGCATACCTTGTAAGATACAAAATTCAGATTTGTTTGATAAATTTCTCCGGATATCGGCCCCTCTTTAGGATTGAGTGCGTTGGGCAGGCGCATCCACCATGTGGCCCCCCTTTAAATCTCTCTAGGCGGTGGCGTTGGGTGTTAGGGCTCCCGCGTCTGATGTTTTCAGAAGGATTGAGTTCTTGGAGTTCGTGATCATCACCGTTGAAGGTTTTCAAGTCAGCTGTACCTACGGTGCGTCGCTCACGCCCGTGGACATGTAATCTAACGACGTTTCTGGAAAGAAACTTGATTATTTTGTAAGGGCCTCCATACTAATGCGCCAGTTTTGTGATGAATCCTTCGTTGGCATTAGACAACACATGTTGTGTCTGAGCATAACCATGCTTCCGATGCTTGGATGCCAATCATGACGTCTCAGATCGTAGTATTTCTTCTGATCCTGGGAGGCCTTGGGTTGCTTCTCATATACTAGTTTAAAGACATCATTCGTTTGACGCGCTCGTCGGGACTAGATGGTGTGTTACCCCGCCAGGCATGCGGGGTTCCCGCCCCAATATGATATAGGCGTGGTATTGTTGACGCTAGAGTTGGTGGCTAGCGTTATTTCTGGAACCCATTGGTCCCAAGTGTTTTGTCCATTCTCCAGGTATTGTTCAACCATGGTCTTGATGCTTCTGTTTGCCCGGCCGGGAGGATTCTGCTGTGGAGAGTACGGAGCCGTGTGCTAGAGTTTAATTCCGGTCGTCTTGCAAAAGTATCTGAAAGTCTTGCTAGTGAACTGCGTAGCATTATCGCTCACGAGGGTGCGGGGGTTACCAAACCGGGCCCTGATCCTTTCACGAAGCGCTTTCTCAAAGTGGCCCTACGGAGTGGTACTCTACACCCATTTACTATACAAATCAAGGAAAACTATTAGCATAATATTACCTTGCTTCGAACGTGGCAGAGGCCCGACAAAATCAGTGCACACAGTATCGAAAGACTCCTTGACTTGTCGGGTGAGCATATTGCCAGCCGGTCTCGTTTTGCGCAAGCAGGTGAGACAGCGCCTAACGTAGGGGGCCACGTCGAGGAAGAGGTTTTCCTCATTTCCAAGTGGACAGCGTGACCATCGTAGCATTCCTTAATCTCGGATTTCTAGGGGAACGCATAATTTCCACGGTATAGAAAAATCAGCAGGGTGTTAACTGCTGCCGTAATTTTAACCACCATTTACATTCAGAATCCGCTTGCCGTGCCAAGTGTAGTACATCCAAAGGCTGTCTCGATAGAGCATTGGCAATCACATTCAGCTTACCTCGTCTATAATGTACTTCAAACTCATATTGTTGCAGTTCAAGCGCCCATAGCAGCGATATTTCCTGATCAACCAGACTATTGCCAATAATTTTCTTCTGCCTTCAAAAGGCGTGACCTAACGTAGGCAATGACTGAGTGAGCATCGCGCCGAGGCAAAATGTCGCTGGCATCTGTCGGTAAGCAGAACATTACAGCAAAATCAAGGCAAACTAAGACAGGGGCGGTAGAGATACACGTCTTGAGTGGATCGATCCATTGTATAGTTTCCTAGTTTTGCGTGTTCTTCATAATTTATTTGGGCTTTGAAGGCTTTTATGAAAGTTCTGTCTATCAACATGTCGTATTTATTTGAAAATTTATGCATATAAAATTTTTCTTTTGGACAAAGTTTGCTGGGTGCAAGAATGGTTTCTTTTAAGAAAATGGTTTCTTTTAATTCTACTGCTCCTTCAATCATGTGAATTTTTGAATCTCCTAAATAGGTTTTGAAATTAAAAAAGTTTTCGGACATTATATTTATTGAAGAGCCTGAGTCGACTACACATCTCATTCTGATCTTCACATTCTGATGAAGGTCCTGTCCCTATCTCTTCTTCCGATTGATCCGAGCCATTCTGATGAAAATTTTCGGATGTGTCCATTTTGCTAATTCCACTATTACTTTCTCTTTGCCTTTTTGTAAGCTGGTTTGCTACATTATTTTTTGGATACTTATTTTACTGTTGATAATTTATTGGAATTTGAGCTCTGTCAATATTTAATTTTTGTTAAAATTCTTGGAAGTTTCTTTTTGTGTTATATCCGATTGTTGTGATTGAAACGGAGTTGTACTATTGGGTACAAAAGGTTTTCCACCATTTTGGTTTTTATTTTGGCTTTAATTTGATTTTCTGAATTCTGGTATACTATTCTCGTACAACCCTCTCTTTGAGCTACTTGTTTCAGCTTGCTAACTGTGGTTATATCATATCTAACTAACGTCATAAATAATCTAACGGGCAATTTTTTGTTAAATACATCTTTTTTGTTTATTATTTAAAGCATTTGTATAAAGAATAGTGTCATTTGCATCGTTATCCAGACTTAGTTTGGTTATGATAATATAGGATTTTTCTTCTAATTCTGTTACAAACTTACGAAAGTTTCCTGTGTAGTTGATGTTGTAGAGGCTGTGAAGAAGTTCCTCACACGAAGTCTTTTTAATTCATTGATGAGGAATGATCTAAGTTCCGCCCAGGCGTTGGCTTGAGCTGCATCTCGATTGCGTTGAACAATATGTTATGTTGCCTTATGTCATGGTTTGGATATAAGTGGATGATGAAATCTATCCTCCTTATGAATGACGTTAGATGCTCTTGTGCGCCACCATAGTTTGCCACCTGTCTTAACCTTGACAGTTCTTGAGCGAGGTGGGCTTCGGTGAGTTCGACATTGCAAGTATTCAATTGTTAATGAATAAAACGGATTGGCCTGTGTTTTAATGATGAGTTAGCGTTCACACGCTTTGATTTTGAAGGGGACAAATGTCATTGAAAGTGTCCAAAAAACGGATGTTTACTTTAAAGTAATAAATACGAAAAATTTATAAGTTATTGGGTATTGATGTTGGATATATGACTATATATGTATTAATATATTTTTCATTGTTTTCTTTAATGAACACCCCCTTTGCGTACTACGCCCATGTTTTCACTTGGTACGGTTCTTTCTCATTTCGCATAAATGATAACCCCCTTTGCGTTCTACGCCCATGTTTTCACTTAAGTTTCTGCTTGTTAACTAATTCATAATGAGACCTTTCTCAACACCTTAGCTGGCTTTTTGCGGGACTACCTGCAATGCATAGAATCATCATTTCCAGTACTGCGATGGAAGGGCTGCACTAATTTCACTAATTTGTATGGTCTGTCCCTATGTATGCGCGAATTGCTGCTAAGACTGAGCGGTTAATATGTTCACTGGTGTTCGCCTGAGGGTGATTAATAGCGGAGCATTGATGCAGTACTCCATATCGAGTAGGATTTGAACTGGGAACCATTGTCCGTTGGGTACTCCATATGTATAAAATATACAATTTTCTGAATATTCACAAATACGATTGGATGTAAACTTGTTAAAATGATATTTGGTGTGGCCTTACTTTGATTTAGGATATGGACCTAATATGTCCATGTAAATCTTTTGAAACCGTCTATCGGATGTCATGGGTTTTTTCATGGACGGTCGAAGAATCTTGGTGCCCCTTTTACGTGGACAAGTCGAACAACCGTCAATATATTTCTTAATTTGGAATGCCATGTTGGGCCAAAAGTATCGCCCAAGTTTTACCAATGCCGCAATGTGCAATGTTCTGTCTTTATTATATCTTCGGTGACTCGTTCTCCTGCACCTCATTTCCGCTTGCGTGTTCGGTTTGCTTATAAACATATTTACAGTCTACGCGCAAATCTGGTTTGCGATATTGATCCGATCTAAAATATTTAGATGACAATTTTTATAATTCCTTTAATTACTGTCAAACATTCGAGTTCTGATATCGTATAGTTGTTTGCGCTTTGTTCTGTTTTTCTGATATATAAACTAATGGTAGTTCCTTAAAATCTTTAGTTTCAGTTCTGAAAAAGCGTAGTCTGCATCTTTGTTCCAATTAAGAGATCCGTTCATTTTTTAAAAGATCTGTTAAGGGAAAGCTAATGGTGGCACAGTTTTTAATAAACCGTCGATAGCAACCAGTGAGTCCTAAAAATCATCTGATTTGTTTCACTGTTGGTGAATGCAAAATCTTCGGAAAGAATTAACAGATCATCTAGGCAAACGAATACACTTGTCCGTAAGTAAGTCGGTATGACACCATAAGCCTACATAAAGTTTGGGAGCTTTGCACAAACCAATAGGCATCACTGAATTAAGTTTTTGCTGCTGAGACTCAGAATCTCCATGACCCTTTTCTTTTTCCCAAATGATGTCCGATACTATCAGTGGGACTCAATTTATCTATTATTTAATTGGCGAAATGAATATTAAAAGATTAAATACGCATGGTCTCGATCTTCCTTAACCCAACTACCAAAGGAGACAGAGGTGCTGCAATCTTCGTTGCCAAATTCAATGCAATATTGCTGCGCCCAAAATGTGTATCATGCAAGGAAAAAAAAAATAACCCTTTCGTTTGCATCCTTCATCAAAGCAAGAACTTGGAACTGATGTAGTATCCTGTAGTGCGGAGCGCCTGTGAGTTTGCGCAGAAATTAATTCCGCGTCAAATAACCCCACGTATTGTGGAGTTTTGGCCAACGCCGCCAATAATTATTCATAATTTTTGTGACTGTGTTGTCGGTGGTGTAAATATGTAAATAATTATTTGAACCTATTATACTAGGGTCTGGCACCAGATGCGCAGCAGATTAACCCTGAGCGGTAGGACCGCCATGTATGAGTTTTCAACGGAGAAACGAAGTCACGGAATTTGAGCACGGGAAACGAACCAGTCGCACGCATTGGCATGACCTAATGTGCTTAAAATCAGGCTTCTGACTACCTTAAATCATCTTATTAATTTTTAAACAGCCTTCGCTTCGAAAAATCTTTCGCCGCTGGACTAAAACTGTAAGTAAAAGAAAAATTATTTATAGATTCAGATTATTCGTTTTTGAGCCTTTGACGTTGGACGTTTGTGCCATTGCCAATACTTGAATATTTTAGGAAATTTAACCGTATTTATTTATTATTATTTATTTACCAGTTTCTTTTGATTTGTTTTTGTTATTTGTTTTGTTATTTGATTTTTGGATCCTAATCTAAGAATAATTAGTTAGATAATTATGTTTGATAACCGAACTGTTATAGGATACATTTTGAAATTGAGGATATGATCAAAACTTATTATCAGACCATTATTTAGTTTACACCCTTAAAGTATGAAGGTGAGCTTGTATAGCCAAAACAAATTAAGTAATCCTTAACCAGTAATTTAGAAATAATCGTAAGTTAGGTATTATCTTCAGTTATTTCGTGGAAATACCTTGGAAAACCGAGCAACGCGAAGTTGTAAGGTTTATCTGTTTCCTAACGAGTTATGAAGTATGAATTAAAATTGGAAATGAGGGAAGTTTTATCGTAAGTTTTTCGGTCCATTTATGCCCGGACTCAATTCAAAGAAAAAAACACGTGGTTTGGCGGTCCGGTCATAAAATAATCAGGATGTGTGCAAGCGTTTAAGAGCACCTTATAGTTCAATTGCATTTGTGTCTTCGAGCTTCTGTTAATGTATATCACATGACTCTAACCCCAAAAGAACGAAAAGATTCAACAAAAGAAAAATCATGACGTAATAAAGATCACGACATAACACGCAGGAAAAAAATTAAGTGTTCCTTAACCAGTAATGAAGTACTCTTCCTAAGTTTGATATTAACTTCAGTAATTTTGGATAATATTGATAGTTATAGGCTAGCATAAAATATGCCATTCTTTCAAATTGTTCACCTTTACTCTGGTGTCTTTAAATGAGTAACTAATGGTTTTTGGCTAATTTTCTATCCTGTAACCAACCCCCAGCCGACCTGATCCTCGTCGAAACTATCGCGTACTCGGCCAGCAATATGAAAGAACATTTGCTCAACACTCCTTCTGAGATTCAACATTACATGCTACACCTTTAACAACCTTTTCTGAATAGTTGGCCGTAATTATTTTACCGGAACAATTGCGTGTTTCAGGATGTTCTAAAAACTCTTTAGCTACCTTACTTCCTAAGCAACTAATATTAGCTGCACAGTCTAAAAGAGCAATGAAGGTCTGGCGTTCTACCTTTATTTCTGTTTACAACGGAACGGGAAAATAGAGAGCGCTAATTTTTGGTCGGATGTTGTCTACTTCACCAAAGATACGATGACAAACGGCTTCATACCAGCTAAATGTACATGAAGAAAACGAAATGGGCTTTTATGGGCTGTATCCTAGTTTGGTCCTACATTTCCTTGTGAATGTATTTCTTTTCTCCAAATTTGAGGTTAACATTCCTCTGTTTAGAAATCTTTATCTTTCCTTATTAGTCCGTATGCGTTGAAAAGCTTCCACCTCCTCCTGCATATAAATCAGCTGTCTTTGAAAGATGTCCAAAAGTATTCTTGGTCGGTATGCATTTTATTTGATGCTTTACGGAATTTTTTAAATCTTTTGTAGCATCTTGATTTTACGCTTAAGCTTAAGTTATATAACTCACGTGAGAACCGATGAGGTCAATCAGACCATCCTTGGGTCACACACGGGACACAAACATCGAAGAACGACTCAAGAGTTTTATAGAAGACAGAAATGGCAGAGTACTTGCATGGATGTGCAAGTTTTTCACGTCGGCGCTGGCGGCAGACATATTTATTGTTTATTTCCGTGGCATTAAACTACATAAATTTGGTATCAAACGAAAGAAAAACCAGAGGGCCGGGGTTAACTTCGACCGCGTCGAAGTTTGTATACCCTTGCAACTGTTTTGGTAATTCCTTCCTTACCCATAGCCATCAAAGTGTAAAAACGTTTTATCCAAAAAGTCTAATGTTTGCGAAAGAACGGCCTTCAATCTTAGCATAGGATATAGAGAACTTTTTGATGAAAGTCACTGTTTTCCACCGATCGTTTCTATGGGCGCTGTATGATATAGTCACCCGATCTTGACCAAATTTTGCACATTTATAGCTTCAATAAACTAACAATAGCTTAAAAAGTAACGAAGTTATTGAGAAAAGTCACTGTTCGTGACTTTGACGTTTGTATGGGAGCTATATGATATAGTCACCCGATCTTGATCAAATTTGGCACAATCATTAATAAGAACATAAAACTAAAATACCAACTTTTATGACAATAGCTATAAAATTAATGAAGTTATTGAGAAAGTCACTGTTCGTGACTTTGCCCTTTGTATGGGAGCTATATGATATAGTCACCCGATCTTGATCAAATTTGGAACAATCATGAATAAGAACATAAAACTGACATAAAACTAAAATACCAACTTTTATGACAATAGCTATAAAATTAATGAAGTTATTGAGAAAGTCACTGTTCGTGACTTTGCCCTTTGTATGGGAGCTATATGATATAGTCACCCGATCTTGATCAAATTTGGAACAATCATGAATAAGAACATAAAACTGACAAATACCAACTTTTATGACAATGGCTATAAAATTAATGAAGTTATTGAGAAAGTCACTGTTTCGTGACTTTGACGTTTGTATGGGAGCTATATGATATAGTGGTCTGATCCGGCTGAATCCGAGATATACAATGCCTGCAGTATATACAAGCCTACGTGCAAAATTTCAGCTCTGTAGCTCTTACGGTCTCGGAGGAGTTCGCGTTGATCCAGACGGACGGACGGACGGACATGGCTATTTGAACTCGTCTCGTCGTGCTGATCAAGAATATATATACTTTATATAGTCTGAGATGCTTCGTTCTATGCGTTGCACACTTCTGACCAAAATTAATATACCCTTTTTGCAAGGGTATAAAAATCCACGATCACGACCTCAGGACGACCTTGGCAATTTATTTTGTTGTTTTTGTGTAATAAACAACAGAAAATTTATGTTTTTTTTCCATCTTGATCGTTGAATTGTATTATTGAGCTATAATGATGCCATTCAAAAAAAAAATGTGGGACCGGCAATGTAATCCCACTTTTTTTCCAAATTCGTAGGTCGTTTTACTTAATTTTCCATACAGTTTTATGGAACATAATTTAGTATACATTTGTCAGTTACTTATTGTCATACACTTGTCATTTGTCATTAGCTCCGAGGAACACGACGTCACCACTTCACGCCAAAAAAAAAAAACTTTTACTCATAACCTTGATTGCATGTCATCGATATTATTGATAACATTTAACTTATACACCTCTGGACTAGTTCAGATTCCACAGCTTCATATCGTCTGCGTCGTTTCTCAGGACCTTCGTGATCTCGTACCTTCTCTACGCCATATCGTCCATTAGACTTAACTTTCACAACACTCTATGGCTTTGCGACTTTTGACACTAACTTCGTTACTGCAATTGTCCCAAAAACTTATATTTTTCACAAGGGGAATACCTGAGTATGCGAATCACCGAATCACCCCGTCATTTGAAGCTGTGTGAAATATTTCGGCGCACTATTCTATATTTTTTTATGAATCGCGTTTAAAGCTATAGGATCGGTGAACTATATCTAAAACGCCGAGTGGGCTTCAAGCAGCTCGGCGGTGTATGGGGTAAAGGTCTTGCCTAAAGTTGATGAAACCCTGGTTCAATCCCCGCCCATCGTATTTTTTATACCATACACCCATAAGGTGAATTGGTATATTAAAGTCGCCAAAATGTATGTAACAGACAGAAGGAAAATTTTTCGACACCATAAAGAATATATATTCTTAATCAGTATCAACATCCGTCCGTCTGTCCGTCCGTATGAACGCGTAGATCTCGAAGACTATAAAAGATAGAGCCACCAAAATTGGTATGTAGGCTCATATAGAATGATCAAGTTTATTTCAAATTTTAGACACGCCCCTTTCCACCCCCGCATTTTGTATGATGAAAATTTTGCCACGCCCTTTTCCGCCCCCGAAATTTGAAAAACTCGATTATCTTCCATTACCCAAAACACCATATTTGATCAAAATCGGACTCAAAATAGCCAAGTTATGCATATCAACGTTTTTCACAAGGCCGGAGTTTGCCGTTGGCTGGTGAGGCGCTAGGGTGCTCGTATGCATGAGTGAGCAATACTTGTAAAAAGCATGCGAAAATGCATTTGTTTAATAAATTTGAAATATATGCTTTACTGGTGTATGGTATACCTAAGTCGGCCAGACGACTTACTTACTTCATTTTTTTTTTTTGAAATAGCAAAATAGGTCATTAAATGATTTTTGATTCAATTAATTTGTTATGCCTAAATGTAATATTTACGAATATACATAGACGTAAGATACACGAATTAACTTCTGTCTACACATTTTATGTTGTGATACACATAATTAAAATATGAAATACATACATTTTTTGAAAAAAAGGAGAGTCCAAGAGAAGCTGCAACGGCTAATCTTGTCTGCCAAGCGAAGCCAGCTTGGCCAAGATCCGTTGCCTCTTGTACTGGTAAAGTGGAAGGGGGGAGACGTCAGGATTAATGTAAATATGGTTAAGGGGTGGTGGGTGGTGAAGAGAAACTGCAACGCTGTCCAAGATCCATTGCCTCTTCGCGTGGAGTGACTAAGCATTGAGAACAGTGTCTGACTTCGACTGCATGAGAATATCTCATTCTGCCGAAATCCACTGAACCTTCGGCTCCTGTTAAGTGATTTTCTCTAATTCAATGCATTTGCTCAAACTCAACATAGCTCTGCCTACTTATATCCTAACAGTGAAAACATACGATGCGTCATGCGCTTTGGCACGCGTCACGATCTCCGTCCCCCTCTATCGCTTTAGATTTCTTTGCTTTTTGTTTGGCGTCGCCATGCAGCGGAGCGGCCACTGCTAAGAGGTTGCGCGTGGATGGCGCCGCCACGCCAATTATATTTGCATACATTATTAATATAATTGATATATCAAAAACTAATAAATCAATATGTAAATAATAAGGAAAATATATACATGTTAAGAGAGGCGTACACAAACCAAAGCAAAGCTAACTGCAATATGCAGACAAAGTAGAGACAAAAACCTGAGGGCCGGCACTAACTTCGACCGCGTCAAAGTTTGTATACCCTTGCAACTTTTTGGTAATTCGTTCCTTAGCTATAGCCATCAAAGTTAATAAGTTTTATCTAAAAAGGCTAATGTTTGCGAAAGAATGGCCTACAATCTTAGCACACTAAATAATGATAAGCTACTTGTCGTTTTCTCCGTGGCTGACATGGGGCCAAAATTTTCGGTGGACGCTCGGTGTGCTTTTTCTTTCGTTTGTCAAGAATCTCTGTTGCCGTCTCACTCTTACTTGTGTGCGCCTTACTCCAAGAATTGGTTGAATTTCACAATTTTTCCCATGGATTTAACGTTTTTTTGTACAACAATTTGATGACTGATGTATAGTAACGGATTTCAGACTGCAACAATTTGATGATTGATGGATAGTCCTACCGTCTAACGCATCCCGGTTGAGCCCCCCAAGTTGTGGAGGTTCAACTTTGTCTTGGAATTTCATAAGCTTTATTGTATGTATTTTGTTAGTTTATTAGCTTTTGATCAACTTATTAACTACTTCACAATATTTCTCTTGCCCTGCACACACTTCGAGACGCAACTTTACCGCCTCACTCTATTCCACTCACGCTCTACTTCTCGACTGCCCATGCATCGTATATCATTGCTTATCGATATTCTATCGATACCCATTTACACTCTTAGTCAACTCTACCATACCGCGATCCTACATATATAAAGGTTTGCACTTACGGTCACTCACACGACAAACTTTGGTAGTTAATAAAACAAAAAATGATTTGATTGTTTAACTAATTTCACGCAAAAAATATATTTTCATTGATTCTTCTGGAAAATTGTAAGTGCTAAGCAAACTTTAACGTCTTTTCGGTCACTCACACGACAAGAAAAGATGTCTTGACAAATAAGCAAAATTACGGTAAACTCATACTCTTATGGCTCTCTTTATATTTTTTACGGTGAGTTCACGTTTCTAAGTTTCATTTAAGAGCAGAACATTTACGGTAACAGAACCTCTAATGCAGTAAATAATTTAAAGAGTAATCTCTTAAAAATGTAGCAAGTTTACTAAAAACACAAACTCAACTTTTCTTACAAAAATTTTGTACATTTGAACTTTTTTTTCACTATTTCTATTCAAAAATGTACAATTGGAACAATTCTTAATAAGATATAATGAAAAAAAATCCGGATATTTGGTACCTTATGTTTGGGTCCTGTGGTTGACCTTTTTCCGGAAATGACCATATAATTCCAAAAAACCAAACACACGAACCAAGTTTGTATATCTTAATTGTGATTTGGGCAAATGAAATAATACACATAGGAACTTAAACCGAGCTTATATGACAAATTAACACTTTTGTATTGATTTCATTTGAAAAGTTAGCTATATTCATTTTAATCTAAATTAGTTGGATCAAAGACGATCTAATACACAAATTTTATAATATTTGATATTTATCAAAGCAATTTGTCTATTTGACAATTGTTTACACAATAAATTATACTCAACTAAAAAGCGAAAACATATGTTTTTTAAGCACTTCTTTATACGACTTTTGGATTGGCTTTGTTTTAAATATGTCTAATGTGAATTCGATCATAGATCGAAACATTTCATTTGATATGACATAGTAGTAAATTTATCCTATCTGTAGATAAGCTTCCTAAAAAATTTTAAATTCCAAAAAATGAACATATTATTTCTTCAACGTCTTTCAGCCAAAGAGCATCCACGAGCTATCTATCCGACTGTGGTATACCATGCAACATGTCAAACAAATACATAAACAATACCCAAAATTTATACCAACAAATTTATCTTTCATAATAAACACACCAGATAAAGATAACAAAATTCAGAGACAAAACTAAAACAAGGGGAAATAATTTGCTGAATACAATATTTGGAGAAACTCAACAACTCAACAACAACAACTAATGATTTGGGGTGGTTGTGCAGTCTGTAAACTTTTGCTGTTTGAACAAATAATTTTTAAAAGGGCAAAAAATGAAAATCCAGAACTAACTGGTTTCTGGCGGGGGTTGAACCAGGTTTTCGTCTTTTTTTAAGCTGGACCCTACACCTTACACCACCGAGCTGCTTGAAGTCCACTCGGCGTTTTACCAAGAAATAGCCGAAGCTATAGCTTTAAACGTGATTTATAAGGAAAATATAGAAGAGGTCGCCAAAATATTTCACACAGTTTTAAATGATCTAATGTACAACATATCCAAAATTCATCCATATGGGTGAATTTCTCCGGATATCGGCCCCTCTTTAGGAATGAGTGCGTTGGGCAGGCGCATCCACCATGTGGCCCCCTTTAAATCTCTCTAGGCGGTGGCGTTGGGGGTTAGGGCTCCCGCGTCTGATGTTTTCAGAAGGATTGAGTTCTTGGAGTTCGTAATCATCACCTTTGAAGGTTTTCAAGTCAGCTGTACCAACGGTGCGTCGCTCACGCCCGTGCTTCCGATGCTTGGATGCCAATCATGACGTCTCAGATCGTAGTATTTCTTCTGATCCTGGGAGGCCTTGGGTTGCTTATCATATACTAGTTTAAAGACATCATTCGTTTAACGCGCTCGTCGGGACTAGATGGTGTGTTACCCCGCCAGGCATGCGGGGTTCCTGCCCCGCTATGATATAGGCTTGACTGAATCCGGGGTGGTATTGTTGACGCTAGAGTTGGTGGCTAGCGTTATTTCTGGAAGCCATTGGTCCCAAGTGTTTTGTCCATTCTCCAGGTATTGTTCAACCATGGTCTTGATGCTTCTGTTTGCCCGGCCGGGAGGATTCTTCTGTGGAAAGTACGGAGCCGTGTGCTGGAGTTTAAATCCGGTCGTCTTGCAAAAGTATCTGAAAGCCTTGTTAGTGAACTGCGTAGCATTATCGCTCACGATGGTGCGGGGGTTACGGATTTCTAGGGGAACGCATAATTTCCACCGTATAGAAAAATCAGCAGGGTGTTAACTGCAGCCGTAATTTTAACCACCATTTACATTCAGAATCCGCTTGCCGTGCCAAGTGTAGTACATCCAAAGGCTGTCTCGATAGAGCATTGGCAATCACATTCAGGTTACCTCGTCTATAATGTACTTCAAACTCATATTGTTGCAGTTCGAGCGCCCATAGCAGCGATATTTCCTGATCAACCAGACTGTTGCCAATAATTTTCTTCTGCCTTCAAAAGGCGTCACCTAACGTAGGCAATGACTGAGTGAGCATCGCGCCGAGGCAAAATGTCGCTGGCATCTGTCGGTAAGCAGAACATTACAGCAAAATCAAGGCAAACTAAGACAGGGGCGGTAGAGATACACGTCTTGAGTGGATCGATCCATTGTATAGTTTCCTAGTTTTGCGTGTTCTTCATAATTTATTTGGGCTTTGAAGGCTTTTATGAAAGTTCTGTCTATCAACATGTCGTATTTATTTGAAAATTTATGCATATAAAATTTTTCTTTTGGACAATGTTTGCTGGGTGCAAGAATGGTTTCTTTTAAGAAAATGGTTTCTTTTAATTCTACTGCTCCTTCAATCATGTGAATTTTTGAATCTCCTAAATAGGTTTTGAAATTAAAAAATTTTTCGGACATTATATTTATTGAAGAGCCTGAGTCGACTACACATCTCATTCTGATCTTCACATTCTGATGAAGGTCCTGTCCCTATCTCTTCTTCCGATTGATCCGAGCCATTCTGATGAAAATTTTCGGATGTGTCCATTTTGCTAATTCCACTATTACTTTCTCTTTGCCTTTTTGTAAGCTGGTTTGCTACATTATTTTTTGGATACTTATTTTACTGTTGATAATTTTATTGGAATTTGAGCTCTGTCAATATTTAATTTTTGTTAAAATTCTTGGAAGTTTTTCTTTTTGTGTTATATCCGATTGTTGTGATTGAAACGGAGTTGTACTATTGGGTACAAAAGGTTTTCCACCATTTTGGTTTTTATTTTGGCTTTGATTTGATTTTCTGAATTCTGTTATACTATGTATTCTCGTACAACCCTCTCTTTGAGCTACTTGCTTCAGCTTGCTAACTGTGGTTATATCATATCTAACTAACGTCATAAATAATCTAACGGGCAATTTTTTGTTAAATACATCTTTTTTTTGTTTATTATTTAAAGCATTTGAATAAAGAATAGTGTCATTTGCATCGTTATCCAGACTTAGTTTGGTTATGATAATATAGGATTTTTCTTCTAATTCTGTTACAAACTTACGAAAGTTTCCTGTATAGTTGATGTTGTAGAGGCGTTGAAGAAGTTCCTCACACGAAGTCTTTTTAATTCATTGATGAGGAATGATCTAAGTTCCGTCCAGGTGTTGGCTTGAGCTGCATCTCGATTGCGCTGAACAATATGTTATGTTGCCTTATGTCATGGTTTGGATATAAGTGGATGATGAAATCTATCCTCCTTATGAATGACGTTAGATGCTCTTGTGCGCCACCATAGTTTGCCACCTGTCTTAACCTTGACAGTTCTTGAGCGAGGTGGGCTTCGGTGAGTTCGACATTGCAAGTATTCAATTGTTAATGAATAAAACGGATTGGCCTGTGTTTTAATGATGAGTTAGCGTTCACACGCTTTGATTTTGAAGGGGACAAATGTCATTGAAAGTGTCCAAAAAACGGATGTTTACTTTAAATACGAAAAATTTATAAGTTATTGGGTATTGATGTTGGATATATGACTATATATGTATTAATATATTTTTCTTTGTTTTCTTTAATGAACACCCCCTTTGCGTACTACGCCCATGTTTTCACTTGGTACGGTTCTTACTCATTTCGCATAAATGATAACCCCCTTTGCGTTCTACGCCCATGTTTTCACTTAAGTTTCTGCTTGTTAACTAATTCATAATGAGACCTTTCTCAACACCTTAGCTGGCTTTTTGCGGGACTACCTGCAATGCATAGAATCATCATTTCCAGTACTGCGATGGAAGGGCTGCACTAATTTCACTAATTTGTATGGTCTGTCCCTATGTATGCGCGAATTGCTGCTAAGACTGAGCGGTTTATATGTTCACTGGTGTTCGCCTGAGGGTGATTAATAGCGGAGCATTGATGCAAGACTCCATATCGAGTAGGATTTGAACTGGGAACCATTGTCCGTTGGGTACTCCATATGTATAAAATATACAATTTTCTGAATATTCACAAATACGATTGGATGTAAACTTGTTAAAATGATATTTGGTGTGGCCTTACTTTGATTTAGGATATGGACCTAATATGTCCATGTAAATCTTTTGAAACCGTCTATCGGATGTCATGGGTTTTTTTCATGGACGGTCGAAGAATCTTGGTGCCCCTTTTACGTGGACAAGTCGAACAACCGTCAATATATTTCTTAATTTGGAATGCCATGTTGGGCCAAAAGTATCGCCCAAGTTTTACCAATGCCGCAATGTGCAATGTTCTGTCTTTATTATATCTTCGGTGACTCGTTCTCCTGCACCTCATTTCCGCTTGCGTGTTCGGTTTGCTTATAAACATATTTACAGTCTACGCGCAAATCTGGTTTGCGATATTGATCCGATCTAAAATATTTAGATGACAATTTTTATAATTCCTTTAATTACTGTCAAACATTCGAGTTCTGATATCGTATAGTTCTTTGCGCTTTGTTCTGTTTTTCTGATATATAAACTAATGGTAGTTCCTTAAAATCTTTAGTTTCAGTTCTGAAAAAGCGTAGTCTGCATCTTTGTTCCAATTAAGAGATCCGTTCATTTTTTAAAAGATCTGTTAAGGGAAAGCTAATGGTGGCACAGTTTTTAATAAACCGTCGATAGCAACCAGTGAGTCCTAAAAATCATCTGATTTGTTTAACTGTTGGTGAATGCAAAATCTTCGGAAAGAATTAACAGATCATCTAGGCAAACGAATACACTTGTCCGTAAGTAAGTCGGTATGACACCATAAGCCTACATAAAGTTTGGGGGCAATCGCCCTATCTCGGATCTCTTTTCGTTCCTCATCCAACTCGTTCACTATGCATTCTAAAATACGCTCTCTTAGCTCTGCATCTTCGGGAACTTTCATATCTAAACCTGTTAGTATCTTAAACGAACTCACTTTTGTGCTTCTTGGCTCAGTGTTGTTTATCATTTGTTGTACCTTGCCTACATGCTTATACCAGGTTGCTGGGCTTTCCAAACTCAATTTCGTTAACAGGGGTACAATGATCTTGTGCATTCTTTCGACCTGCCCGTTTCCCCGCGGAACACCAGTTGCAATTAATAAATGTTGTATGTTATTGTCCTTACAATACTGTTCAAACAAATGTGACGTAAACGCTGTTCCCCTATCGGTCACAACTCTCACTGGGTTACCGAATATATTTGCTTGTTTTTCCAAATGATTTACGACTTCCTCTGCCCCGATACTTCGGGTAGGATATAACCATACGAACTTACTAAAACCATCGACAACTACTAACAAATGATTGTACCTCTTCTTAGTGAGGTCCATCGGCCTTACATGGTCAATATGATATGTAACTAGCGGCTGATCTCCCTTATCAATCGCTGTCAGATACCCTTCTTTTCTACCCACTTTCGCATTTGTTATTATACACTGTACGCAACTCTCAACCAATCGTGTAACTTTTCCTTTCAATCCTCGAATGAAGTATGATTTTTCGACCAATAACTGTGTTTTCTTTGCTGAGAAATGTCCTTGTTTATGGGCAAGTAAGATAATTTCATTCTCCATCTGCTCGGGTACTACGATCAACTGCTTATTGGCATCTTTGAACAAGACCTCATTCAAAATATAGAAATCCTCATACACGCCCTTTTCAACTAGACTTCTTACAGCATTTGTCCAATCATCAACCAATTGAGCTTCTTTCAGGCGATGAATAATACTTTCCGATATTGCATAACAAGCGACTCGACTCAAAGCATCTACATGCCTCATCTTTGATCCTGACCGATGCTCTAAACTGTAACTAAAATCCTGCAAGAACATGGCCCACCGGGCTACTCTCAAGGGAACTTCCTGTTTTTTCATGGTCATAGTAAATGCATTACAGTCTGTAACTATAGTGAACTGCAAGCCAAGAATGTAAACTCGCCACTTCTTTAGAGCTAGAACTTCTAGCTCGTATGAATGATAATTCTGCTCACATGCCTTCGTTTTTCGACTCATGTACTGAATTGGATGGAACAAATTATCCTCAGTATCTTTCTGCATTAGAATTGCCCCATAACCATATTTTGACGCGTCAGCATGGACCTCTGTTTGCGCTTTCCGGATTATATAACTTCAATACCGACTCACTCGTTAATGCTGCCTTCAATCGTTCAAATGATATCTCCTCGATCTCGCTGAACACAAATTTACTATCTTTCCTTAGCAAATCGGAAAGTGGCTTCGCCATTAAAGCATATCCCTCAATGAATTTTCGGAAATACGATGTTAAACCGAGAAACCTTTGCACTGCTTTCTTATCCTGTGGTCTTGGGAAATTGTCTCTTCACTCGGTTTTATTATCCCTTCACTAATCACGTATCCTAGAAAATTGACTTGATTTTGAAGAATCTGACACTTTTTCCAGTTTATCTGTAATCCATTCTTCTCGGCTACCCCCAAAACTAATTTAATTCTTGACATTCCCTCTACAATGTCCTTGCTTGGAATGATTATGTCCTCCATATATACGATCGCTATACCTTTCTGAATCAACTCCTGCATTGCTGCCATCATGAATCTCGTAAAGACCGCTGGAGAGTTTGAGATACCAAACGGTACATATAAGAATTCGTACTGTCCTTTCTGAGTAACAAATGCAGTGAACTTTTGCGAACTTGCTTCTACTGGTACATGAAAATATCCATTTTTCAAGTCCAGTGTAGTAAAAACTTTTCCTCCTTGCAATTGATCAATTACACTGTCCATCAAAACTATCGGAAAATTATCGCGAATTATCTTTTCATTCAATTTTCTATAATCGCAGCACAACCTTTTAGCTCCGTTTGACTTTGCTACCAATACTATAGGGGATGCATACATCGATGTACTATCTCGAATAATTCCCTCCTCAAGCCATTCTTGTATCTGATTGTCTACAATCTGCTGATCGCAGTAGGCCAACCGTCTTGGGTGTTGGTATACGGGAATATCATCTTTCAAAATAATTCTCATTTCAGTCTTCGCATCAGGATTGCGTTTTGGCTTGTATCGCTGAACTATCATTTCGACCTGTTTAGCCTGTTCTTGATTTAAATGAGACAACTCTAAACCGATTTCGTCCTTCCCTTCAAAAACTGTGCAGACATCTTCAAATTGCTTCATCCAATCCTCAACAGATTCAGTCTTTTCTTCTACTACCTTTTGCTCATTGCTAATTAAAAACTGAGTGTTACCTTCATGTCAACACTATCAAGAATCGTTCTTCCCAAAATAGCGTCAAACCCCATGTCCTCATCGGGAACTACATGAAACTCAACTACTATTTTAATTTTGTCAATGATCACCATTAAAGAGAAACTACCAAACGTTAAAATTTTCGCATCTCCTATTCCTACCAAACACTTTCCAGAACCTGTTAGTTGTTTAACTCCTAGCTTCCAAAAAACACTTCGACGAATCAAGCACATATCTGCTCCTGTATCTATGAGCCCTTTAAATCCAATATTCTCGTAGCTAACCTTCTTTAGTTCTAACCCAGACGGGGTGAACGTACTCGAGCTAACTTCCACATACATCGATGTACTATCTCGAATAATTCCCTCCTCAAGCCATTCTTGTATCTGATTGTCTACAATCTGCTGATCGCAGTAGGCCAACCGTCTTGGGTGTTGGTATACGGGAATATCATCTTTCAAAATAATTCTCATTTCAGTCTTCGCATCAGGATTGCATTTTGGCTTGTATCGCTGAACTATCATTTCGACCTCTTTAGCCTGTTCTTGATTTAAATGAGACAACTCTAAACCGATTTCGTACTTCCCTTCAAAAACTGTGCAGACATCTTCAAATTGCTTCATCCAATCCTCAACAGATTCGGTCTTTTCTTCTACTACCTTTTTGCTCATTGCTAATTAAAAACTGAGTGCCATTTTTTGTTACCTTCATGTCAACACTATCAAGAATCGTTCTTCCCAAAATAGCGTCAAACCCCATGTCCTCATCGGGAACTACATGAAATCAACTACTATTTTAATTTTGTCGATGATCACCATTAAAGAGAAACTACCAAACGTTAAAATTTTCGCATCTCCTATTCCTACCAAACACTTTCCAGAACCTGTTAGTTGTTTATCTCCTAGCTTCCAAAAAACACTTCGACGAATCAAGCACATATCTGCTCCTGTATCTATGAGCCCTTTAAATTCAATATTCTCGGAGCTAACCTTCTTTAGTTCTAACCCAGACGGGGTGAACGTACTCGAGCTAACTTCCACTTTGTCATGTTAAATAACATTTGCTTGCTTCTCTCGTTTAATCTGTGTTTCGATGCTACACTGAGCTGCACGATGACCTGGCTGACCGCATTTGAAACACTTTCGATCCAACTTAGGACAATCTTTTCTTAAATGAGTCGCCTCTCCGCAACCAAAACATTTTCTCTCTCGAGCCTGTACTGCCTGTGCTTCACTTGAACCATATACCTTACTTTCAAATCTGTTTGCTGCCTTGTATGAATCACGTCCCTTCTTATAAACTTCGATTTGAAACTTTAACTCTGAAATATTACGAGCTTGGAATAACATCATTTTGTTAGTTTTTGTATCCGGAATACCTTTAACGAAGTACTCTATCAGACTCTCCTCGTCTACGTCTACCGGTTTCGCAATTTCCATCAATGCATATAAATATTCATTTAGAGTTTCGCCTTTCTTCTGTTGGCGCTGATTCAACTTCTTATGAAACTCAGCACGAAGAGCTGTTTTCAAGGAGCTCCAGTTTTTAATATTTCTCTGACTCCTTATGAAAGATTTTGCCGCCCCACACAATAACTGTTTTCCATAAACAAATAACTGTAATTCATTCCACTGTACCGTGGCTGCACATTCTTCTAGTTCTTCAATCCATTGAGCAATGTTAGGAATATCTGAACCAGAATACTGTGACACGCTGTCCTCAACATCTTTCAAAGTAAACCATGATCTCTCGGGTCTAACTACGTTTCCTGCTGCAATCTCTAGTCCCTCATTCGCTGTTATAACTGACTGATCGTCTGATTCCTCATCTTCCTCCAGCAAACCATAATGGGTGAGTAACCTATTCTGCAAATCTCGTTTCCTGCCAGTCGTAGGGAGCCCTAGTTCGGATAATTTCGATCGCAAAGCCACCACGCTTAGAGCCAGAATCTCTGCAAGCTCCATCTCAATTGCCAAACTTAAAATTACGTACAATTCTTCTAATACTATGTTAGTATTATTTTCAAGCTTTGAAAATTGTTATCAGTTTTCGCTAGTTCTGAATAACATACGCTTTTCCCGTCTTTCGTTGGTCCCACGTCGCTTTGCTTTGTCGTCGTCTTCGATTGATCGATGTTATTCGTGTTATCGCCAAATTCCATCAGAAATCCTCTCTTAGCAACAATACTGCAGTTTCTCGCCAACCTTCGAGTTGTTGCCACTGCCAAAACTTGCTCACGCAGCCGCCACCAGATTTTGATCACACCACCACCACCAACGCAGTTCACTTCTAGACCTCAACGCTAGTCTCTGTTGTCCAAGCCGTCGCCACCAGATTTTGTCCACCAACACCACCAGATTTTGTCCACCGCCAATACTAACGCAGTTCACTCCTAGAACTCAACGCTAGTTTCTGTAGACTTCAGGTTTCGTTGCGTCCAGCTTTGGCCAACCGCTGTACACTTCTCCAACAGTTAACAAAGCCTCGAAACGTTATTACCACCAACACTGGTAAACTACTGTACACTTCTCCAGCAATTTACACAGCCTCCGTTGTGGCAGCCTTGTATCGATTTTGCAACCTTTAATCAATCTTGCAACCGGAATCGTTGTAGCCACAATCCTCTCTAGCGCCGTACACTTCTCCAGCGCTCTCTATTGTGCACTTCGATCCGTTCCTGCCTTGCCTTTTGATTGTTGGTATATCCCAATAGTACCTTCTTCGGCCAAACCTCACGAATATTTCGTCACGTGCTGCGAAAATTCCAAAACCAACTTTCTGATCAGCTTTCTCACTCCTTCTGCAGTTTCCTTATGTCAGCGTCACTTGCTGTCTCCCTCGTCAGCCAAATTTTTTCGTTCTTGTCGCTCGCCGATACCGCGCTTTTACTGCAGCTATCTCTCTTCCTCTCACGTGAACGTTTTTTCGAGGCAGCGTCACTTGCTGTCTCCCTCCTTCTTAGAATTTTACAAGTTTTAACGAATTTGTAAAATTCAATAGCCAATATTAATTGTTTCACTTTTAAGCTGCCATCCCGGTTGAGCCCCCAATTTGTGGTATTTATTTATATTCCGGTTTCGTTGTTGGCATTGATGTTAGTGTTACAATTAAAGATTATGGCTTTTACAGAATAAACGGACTGAAGGTCTGTCCCGAAACGTGTGCTCGCTATCGTTGCAAACTTAGCAATCAGTGTTACCGTCTCTTATTATTATATTCTGCTGGCTTAGCACTACGAACTGGCTTTAGAAACGATGACCGCTTCTGGTTCTTTTATTGCCTGTAGGTGCCTGATCACCGGTTCCTACATTGATAACTTTTAACTTATACACCTCTGGACTAATTCAGATTCCACAGCTTCATATCGTCTGCGTCGTTTCTCAGGACCTTCGTGATCTCGTACCTTCTCTACGCTATATCGTCCATTAGACTTAACTTTCACAACACTCTATGGCTTTGCGACTTTTGACACTAACTTCGTTACTGCAATTGTCCCAAAAACTATATTTTTACAAGGGAATACCTGAGTATGCGAATCACCGAATCACCGAATCACCCCGTCATTTGAAGCTGTGTGAAATATTTCGGCGCACTATTCTATATTTTTTTATGAATCGCGTTTAAAGCTATAGGATCGGTGAACTATATCTAAAACGCCGAGTGGGCTTCAAGCAGCTCGGCGGTGTATGGGGTAAAGGTCTTGCCTAAAGTTGATGAAACCCTGGTTCAATCCCCGGCCATCGGATTTTTATACCATACAACCATAAGATGAAATTGTACATTAAAGTCGCCAAAGTGTATGTAACAGACAGAAGGAAGCTTTCCGACCCCATACAGAATATATATTCTTAATCAGTATCAACAGCCGAGTCGATCTAGCCATGTCCGTCTGTCCGTCCGTCCGTCTGTCCGTATGAACGCGTAGATCTCGAAGACTATAAAAGATAGAGCCACCAAAATTGGTTTGTAGGCTCATATAGAATGATCAAGTTTATTTCAAATTTTAGACACGCCCCTTTCCGCCCCCGCATTTTTGTATGATGAAAATTTTGCCACGCCCTTTTCCGCCCCCGAAATTTGAAAAACTCGATTATCTTCCATTTTCCATTGGCACACTTAAATTTGATACTAATACCCAGCAAAACACCATATTTGATCAAAATCGGACTAAAAATAGCTAAGTCATGCATATCAACGTTTTTCACAAGGCCGGAGTTTGCCGTTGGCTGGTGAGGGCGCTAGGGTGCTCGTATGCATGAGTGAGCAATACTTGTAAAAAGCATGCGAAAATGCATTTGTTTAATAAATTTAAAATATATTCTTTACTGGTGTATGGTATACCTAAGTCGGCAAGACGAGTTACGACATTTTTTTTTTAAATAGCAAAATAGGTCATCAAATGATTTTTGATTCAATTAATTTGTTATGCCTTTACAAAAATATAAATGTAATATTTACAAATATAGACGTAAAATACACGAATTAACTTCTGTCTTCACATTTTATGTTGTGATACACATCATAAAAATATGAAATACATACATTTTTTGAAAACCATAAACATACTAAAATAATGCTTTTGTCCAAAAAATATACCAACTTATTTGAATGTAATAAACCAAATAAAATTTTTGGAAAACTATTCTCTCATCTCATCATCGTCGAACAGCGACTGCTTTAAAATGTGTAAGGAAGCTGTGGCTGGGGTACAACTATTTCATCTGAAGACCACATAAATGGTGGGAAAAGGGGAAAGGAAAGAAAAAAGGAGAGTCCATGCCAAGCGAAGTCAGCTTGGCCAAGATCCATTGCCTCTTCGCGTGGAGTGACTAAGCATTGAGATCAGTGTCTGACTTCGACTGCATGAGAATATCTCATTCTGCCGAAATCCACTGAACCTTCGGCTCCTGTTAAGTGATTTTCTCTAATTCAATGCATTTGCTCAAACTCAACGTAGCTCTGCCTACTTATATCCTAACAGTGAAAACATACGATGCGTCATGCGCTTTGGCACGCGTCACGATCTCCGTCCCCCTCTATCGCTTTAGATTTCTTTGCTTTTTTGTTTGGCGTCGCCATGCAGCGGAGCGGCCGCTGCTAAGAGGTTGCGCGTGGATGGCGCCGCCACGCCAATTATATTTGCATACATTATTAATATAATTGATATATCAAAAACTAATAAATCAATATGTAAATAATAAGGAAAATATATACATGTTAAGAGAGGCGTACACAAACCAAAGCAAAAGCTAACTGCAATATGCAGACAAAGTAGAGACAAAAACCCGAGGGCCGGCACTAACTTCGACCGCGTCAAAGTTTGTATACCATTGCAACTTTTTGGTAATTCGTTCCTTAGCTATAGCCATCAAAGTTAATAAGTTATATCTAAAAAGGCTAATGTTTGCGAAAGAATGGCCTACAATCTTAGCACACGAAATAATGATCAAAATCACTGTTTTCCACCGATCTTTCCTATGAGAGCTATCTGATATAGTCACCCGATCTAACAAAGTTTGGCATAGTTGTTTATAGCTATAATGAATTCACTAATATTAAATTTCAGGACAATAGCTGAGAAAATAAACAAAGCAGGGACCGTGAATAATGAGTATTATTTTCTTTTAAATAAAACCAGAGGGCCGGGGTTAACTTCGACCGCGTCAAAGTTTGTATACCCTTGCAACTGTTTTGGTAATTCTTTCCTTACCCATAGATATCAAAGTGTAAAAACGTTTTATCCAAAAAGTCTAATGTTTGCAAAAGAACGGCCTGCAATCTTAGCATAGGATATAACGAACTTTTAAACTTTTTTTGATATAGTCACCCGATCTTGACCAAATTTGGCACAGTCGTTTATAGCTACAATAAACTAACTAGTGTTAAATTTCACAATAGCTATAAAATTAATGAAGTTATTGAGAAAGTCCCTGTTCGTGACTTTGCAGTTTGTATGGGAGCTATATGATATAGTCACCCGATCTTGATCAAATTTGGCACAATTATTAATACGAACACAAAACTGACAAATACCAACTTTTATGACAATAGTTATAAAATTAATGAAGTTATTGAGAAAGTCACTGTTTCGTGACTTTGCCCTTTGTATGGGAGCTATATGATATAGTCACCCGATCTTGATCAAATTTTGCAAAATTATTAATACGAACACAAAACTGACAAATACCAACTTTTATGACAATAGCTATAAAATTAATGAAGTTATTGAGAAAGTCGCTGTTTCGTGACTTTGCAGTTTGTATGGGAGCTATATGATATAGTCACCCGATCTTGATCAAATTTGGCACAATTATTAATACGAACACAAAACTGACAAATACCAACTTTTATGACAATAGCTATAAAATTAATGAAGTTATTGAGAAAGTCAGTGTTTCGTGACTTTGACGTTTGTATGGGAGCTATATGATATAGTGGTCCGATCCGGCTGAATCCGAGATATACAATGCCTGCAGTATATACAAGCCTGCGTGCATTATTCAGCTCTGTAGCTCTTACGGTCTCGGAGGAGTTCGCGTTGATCCAGACGGACGGACGGACGGACGGACATGGCTATTTGAACTCGTCTCGTCGTGCTGATCAAGAATATATATACTTTATATGGTCTGAGATGCTTCGTTCTATGCGTTGCACACTTCTGACCAAAATTAATATACCCTTTTGCAAGGGTATAAAAATCATTTACTTATAGAGGACTTAGAAAAGAATAGATTACACCAATGTATCTAATTCGATACCATGCATTTTTGGATTTTTTTTCAAATTTTCTTCAAAAAAGAACATTAATTTTGAGTAATTTAATAAGAATTATCCATAAAAATCTTTTCTGATAAAAAAAAATAAAAATCAAAAATAATGATTTTTAATTTTTTTCGCTCAAAATAAAACTCACTTTTGAAAAACGGCTTCTGTGTTAAATATTTTCAAAATATTTTTGCATATCCTTAAAAAAGGAGTTCAAGGACTACCCCTCCATAAAATTTTTTTTTTTGGTATTAGTATTAATACCAATTTTATCATTGATTTCATTTTTCATACATTTTTCAATAGCTAAAGCTGATGATTTTTATTTTTTTTCGCTCAAAATAAAACTCACTTTTGAAAAACGGCTTCTGTGTTAAATATTTTCAAAATATTTTTGGATATCCTTAAAAAGGAGTTCAAGGACTACCCCTCCATAGCAGGGTATAGCGCATTGGAAGATGGGTCGCAAGTGTAACTTTATTTTGCGAATTTGTTTGCATTTGACGTGGAAAAAAATGTTTCGGAGTGTAAACTTTGTAAAGTCTGTTTCAGTGGCAACTATGTTTGCAATTTAAAAGGAGTCCTAGAAGTGAAGCACAAAAAGGAGTATCACGAATTGGCCGAAACTCAACCAACTGAAGCGCCTGAAAAAAAAAATAAATTTTCTGTTATTTTGGGTCAAGAGGAAGTTAAGAATGCCTGTATCGACCTTGTGACCACCGCGAAGGTACCGCTGCCTGTATTGGACTCGGACTGTTTTAAGACTCTAACAGCTCAAATATTTCAAGGATTAAACATGCCATCTGTTAATTCAATGAATGTTGTGAGATTAGTTTAAGAGAAATATAGCCAAATTAAGAGCAAAATGTTCGAAACCTTAAAGAACAGAATCCTCTGCCTCAAAGTGAATACGGACAACCGCATATAATTATATATGATAATTATAATAATTATAATATGACGTTTTTTTTTTATTTCGAGTGTAGGTATTTAATAACGGAGGAGTCATTGCCCCAACCATTTTTAGACGTCGCGACTCGGTGGAATTCCACCTATTGTATGTTCAGTCTGCTTAAAAACTTTGAGGACTTTTGTGAAAGGCGCCTCAACTGTTCAATGCAGCTTACAACGACTGAGTGGGATGACTTAAAAAGACTTGTTACTACCCTGGAACCGGCATACACAGCTACTATCAAGCTACAAAGCACCCAACTATTCATGGGTGACTTACAAACTATGGTTGGAGCTCAAACTTACTATTGCAGCAGTAAACACGGCTGAAAGTAAAGCTTTGAGCGAGTGTATCGCTGAAAGGGAAATTGGCCTCTTAGGGACTGATTCGGTGATTTGCAGCATATGCTTGGATCCACGGATAAGACGGGTATTGCTGCAAAACCCTATAAATGTTATGCTAGCTAAAAAGCAAGCTTAAGCAGCTTTTTCTGCAAATATTTCATTTGAAAGTTTTTCCCTCATTAAAATATATATAAAACGAATACTAATAATTTAATTTATATTTCAGATCGTTGCAACAGAAGTGCCTTGTACCTTGTACCTTGCCAAGTACCTCCGTGGCATATACATCGTTTGAGGTAGACATCGCATTAACGCAAAGTTCAAACACATGCTCTCTGTTGAACGATTTTTTGCAAACCATTGAGGTAGCTTCGGAAGACGAAACTGACGATGGTGAGCGATCGGATCTGCTAAAGGGGTATGCGGAAATAAAAGCCTATAGCCCGAAGCCAATTTCCTTTTCCTTTAAGATAATGGAGTATTGGGAGGAAAAGCGCTACGTATACCCAACTCTTTATCAGGTGGCCAAAGTGGTGCACTCGGTTCCCGCAACACAAGTGAGTGTCAAAAGAGCGTTTTCAGCCCTTAAAATGATGTTGTCGGATCAACGATGTAACCTCGCCGAAAAGTCACTGGAACAACTGCTTTTTGTCAAATTAAACAGCAAATAATAAAATAAAAATTGTTTTACTGAATACTAATGTCCTTTTTCAAAAGTGAGTTTTATTTTGAGCGAAAAAAAATAAAAATCAGCTTTAGCTATTGAAAAATGTATGAAAAATGAAATCAATGATAAAATTAGTATTAATACTAATACCAAAAAAAAAAAAATTTTATGGAGGGGTAGTCCTTGAACTCTTTTTTAAGGATATGCAAAAATATTTTGATAATATTTAACACAGAAGCCGTTTTTCAAAAGTGAGTTTTATTTTGAGCGAAAAAAAATAAAAATCAGCTTTAGCTATTGAAAAATGTATGAAAAATGAAATCAATGATAAAATTAGTATTAATACTAATACCAAAAAAAAAAAATTTTATGGAGGGGTAGTCCTTGAACTCTTTTTTAAGGATATGCAAAAATATTTTGATAATATTTAACACAGAAGCCGTTTTTCAAAAGTGAGTTTTATTTTGAGCGAAAAAAAATAAAAATCATCAGCTTTAGCTATTGAAAAATGTATGAAAAATGAAATCAATGATAAAATTGGTATTAATACCAATACCAAAAAAAAAAAAAATTTATGGAGGGGTAGTCCTTGAACTCCTTTTTAAGGATATGCAAAAATATTTTGAAAATATTTAACACAGAAGCCGTTTTTCAAAAGTGAGTTTAATTTTGAGCGAAAAAAATAAAAATCATTTTTTTGATTTTTTTTTTTTTTTTTTTGATCAGAAAAGATTTTTATGGATAATTCTTTTTAAATTATTCAAAATTATTGATCTTTTTGAAGAAAATCTAAAAAAATCGAAATGTCATTTTATTATCAAATAAGTTTTTCATTATAACTTATAATAATTACGGTCCCTGAAACAAAGTAATTTAGAAAAGTCACTGTTCGTGACTTTGCCGTTTGTATGGGAGCTATATGATATAGTGGTCCGACCCGGCTGAATCCGACAACTACAACCCCTGGAGTATATACAAGCCTACATGCAAAATTTCAGCTCTGTAGCTCTAATGGTCTAGGAGGAGTTCGCACGATCCAGACGGACGGACGGACGGACGGACCGACAGACATGAACTCGTATTTGAACTCATCTCGTCTTGCTAATCAAGAAAATATATACTTTATATGTTGCACACTTCTGACCAAAATTAATATACCCTTTTTGCAAGGGTACAAAAAAACAGAAAATGTTTGGTATTTAAACACACAACAACAAAAACTTGTCACAAGCGCGGCCGCTAGCGCTACTACAACGACAATACAAAAGAATAGAGAGCACCAACACCACACAAACAAAAACTGTGAACTACAAATCAGGGTGAGAAACAAAGAGAGCCAACGAAAACTGTCGACTGTGTTGTGCGTTAGCTGCTTTACACTGCATAAATCGTATGTGAAGAAACAAATAAAAAATTAAAAGAAAGTATAGTTATGAGCCTTCGGTTCCTTTCACTTAAATGTCATAGAAAATGAATGAATATCGGCTTCTACACATATTTTTCACACTATATATGTACATATATAGGTACACACAGGTATATCTTACATTTTTATTACCCTATGCGTGTTCGCTTATATTGTAATATACTTTTTACCCTATAGGGACAAAATATAAACAATGGCAAAATATTTTTAAAGTAGCCATGTAATAAAGTGAAGCATTAGTTTTTCTGTGTGGAGCTGCGTAACAAAGCGACATAGTACTGCTTTCGTCAAGTCTGGGCGCTCTTAACTTGTAATTTGTGGTGACATCGGCATGCACACAGACGGCCGCACGAGCAATTGCCGCGGTATGTGCGTTTGTTAATGTTTCGATATTAAAAAAATGTAAATTTAACTGTAAATTTGAAAAACTTAGCGATGACTAAAATTGTTTGAGGTAATTTAATTTAATATGAATGTTATAAATTAAGTACACGAAAGAACGCCAAAAAGTAGTTGAACGAGATCGCAAAAAAAAAAACAACTCCAACTTGAGTGACAATATGTTTTTTTTTTTTGTCTGTATGGGAAAATAACAGCATGTGAATTGTGAATCAACTCCTTATATCTAGTATGAGAGAGTTTTGTAAACCTTTTTTGTTTAGTGCATCTTAAATATCATGTATTATCACTATTATGCAAATTTTACTAATATTTTATTCTTCTGGGGCGAATAATTGCTGATTAAACATATTACCCCATCCATTTGCGATTAATTTATGTGATTTAAATTGACTTGCACATCAATGCACTATTATCCATTTAATTGACCCACATATCCTAAACATTTCAACAATTCTACGGCCTTTAAGCTAAAGTGACCCGTACATTGTCGAATATGACGTGTTCATGTCGCATGCACCTATTCCAAACACGCTTGGTATTTCTAACAAGTAATAAAATATAAAAACAATGAGCAAAACTTACTCCGCTGCATCGTCTGTTTTGCCTATATTTCTGTCTGCTAATCCTTCACATTTAATAAGTACTTCCTGAAGTTTTTCTTGTACTAACTGCTCCCGAAATGCTGATACATCAGACTCTCTCCAAGCATCTTCCAGAGCTTCCTTAAAGTTTTCCATAGCTTCCTCAGAAGTAGCTGAAAGCTCGAGTGCTAATCTTAATTTGCCTTCGGAAGAAATAATTTGTGGACGCAAAATCTCATTTTCATTTACTTCATCTACATATCGGCGATGCAAGTTAAATATGATGTCTGCATAGCGTTTAATTCGAGAAGCCTCGTAGTGCCTTTGTGATTCCATAAGGATTTGCACCATCTTCAATTTTTTTATTACTAATAGAGATTTACATTAAGACAATTGCAATGCTTACCCGGTTAGCCTCATTAAAAAAATCGTCATTTATATCAGTATACAAATTTAATTCGAGGACATCAACTTCATCTTCTTTTTCTTCAAATATGATATCCGATTCTAATGTTTTTTTAAGATCTTTGATTCTCTTATTTTTTTTTTTTCCTTCTTTGGTGCCATGCTTTTTTAAAAAAATATATTTTTATTGCGCAGATTGCTTGTAGATTGAATAAATCAGAAAATAAACCTATCAATAAATAAATGTTGTTTGACTTTTATAACACCTACTACTTTTCAAAATGGGTGTTGAGTACAGAAATTACACACATTCTTCGCGTAAATTCAGAAAAATATAAATTCATTTATTTAATACTCAAAAGTTTTACAGTTATTGATTCCTGTGAGATAAAGCAAGTTGATGGTATAAGGTATGAAGGTAATAATTTGTGTTTCACGACGGCGCTGGCGGCAGACATATTTTTTGTTTATTTCCGTGGAATTAAACTACATAAATTTGGTATCAAACGAAAGAGAACAAATCCACTATCAAGACCATTAGGTGACCTCAGGACGACCTTGGCGATTTATTTTGTTATTTTTGTGTAATAAATAACTGAAAACTTATGTTTTCAACGCGATTATAGCTAAAAGTAGCTATTTTTGGCTAAAAAAACCGAAAAAATTTTGAAATAGCGTTGCCAGATGCTACACTTCGGATAAACAATAACAATTTTTTTATTTTTTTTTATTAAGTTACTTCCATGTAATTTATGGAAGGATTATTTGGCCTTTCCGTATCGAACAGGTTAACGCCACAGCGAATGTGCGAAAAATAATTTCAATGTAACTTCTGGGAACAAATCTGCAAGAAATGTATTTGTTTATGTTCTCTTATTATTTTTATCCCATACACCCATAGGGTTAAATGGTATATTAAAGTCGCCGAAATGTATGTAACAGGCAGAAGGGAAGCTTTTCAGATCCCATAAAGTATATATATTCTTGATCAGTATCAACAGCCCAGTCGATCCAGCCATGTCCGTCTGTCCGTCCGTATGAACGCCTAGTTCTCGGAGACTATAAGAGATAGAGCCACCACATTTGGAATGTAGGCTCGTGTAGTATGTAGAGTGATCAAGTTTATTTCGAATTTTAGTCACGCCCCTTTCCGCTCCCGCAATTCAAAAAAACGTTTATCTCAAAAACTATTGCAGCTAGAGACACCATGTATGTATATATAAAGATTTTGCCACGCCCCTTTCCGCCCCCGAAATTTGAAAAACTCGATTATCTCCCGTAATTTTTTACCTTGTGCAATCAAATTTGGCACTTAAATTTGATACTAATACCCAGCAAAATGGCAAATTTGATCAAAATCGGACAAACAATAGCTGAGTTCTGCATATAAACGTTTTTGCATAAGGCCGGAGATGGCCGTTGGCGGGTGGGGGCGCTAGGGTGCTTATATGCATAAGTGCGCGAGATACTAAGATATGCTTGTAAAAAGCATGTGAACAGAATTTTTATACCATACACCCATAGGGTGAAATGGTATATTAAAGTCGCCAAAATGTATGTAACAGGCAAAAGGAAGCTTTTCCGACCCCATAAAGTATATATATTCTTGATCAGTATCAACAGCCGAGTCGATCTAGCCATGTCCGTCTGTCCGTCCGTCTGTCCGTCTGTCCGTCCGTCCGTCTGTCCGTCTGTCCGTATGAACACCTAGATCTCGGAGACTATAAAAGCTAGAGCCACCAAATTTGGTATGTAGGCTCATGTAGTAGGTAGAGTGATCAAGTTTATTTCAAATTTTTGCCACGCCCCTTTCCGCCCCCGCAATTTAAAAAAAACGTTTATCTCAAATACTATTGCAGCTAGAGACACCAAATTTGGTATGTATATTTGCATAGTAAATGCGCACATTTTGTATATATATAAAGTTTTTGCCACGCCCCTTTCCGCCCCCGAAATTTAAAAAAACTCGATTATCTCCCGTAATTTTTTACCTTGTGCAATCAAATTTGGCACACTTAAATTTGATACTAATACCCAGCAAAATACCAAATTTGATCAAAATCGGATAAAAAATAGCTGAGTTATGCATATAAACGTTTTTGCAATAGGCCGGAGATGGCCGTTGGCGGGTGGGGGCGCTAGGGTGCTTATATGCATAAGTGCGCGAGATACTCAGATATTACAAATTTAAAATATTTGTTTTACTGGTGTATGGTATACCCAAGTCGGCGAGACGACTTACTTACTTCATTTAAATTAGGCAAATGCATTAGTTATTATGAATTTGAAATATTTGTATTCGTTTTACTGGTGTATGCTATACCTAAGTCGGCGAGACGACTTACTTGCTTCATTTTAGTTTACTATCGCTGAGATACCTATATCGATATGTTTTCGATGGGTATATAATTGGATGGTAAAGACATATGCGGTTAGTTGTGTGCGTGTGTGAATGAAAATGGTGTGTTTTGTTTTTTTTTTATACCCTTGCAGAGGGTATTATAAAATTGGTCAGATGTTTGTAACGCACAGAAGGAGACGTTTCCGACCACATAAAGTATATATATTCTTGATCAGCATGAGAAGCTGAGTCGATATAGCCATGTCCGTCTGTCCGTCCGTCCGTCCGTCCGTCCGTCCGTCCGTCCGTCCGTCCGTCCGTCCGTCCGTCCGTCCGTCCGTCCGTCTGTGCAAATCAACTTCACGCTGGCATCTTAAGAGCTATCGGAATGAAATTTCATATTTGAGCTACTTTTAGCCGGGAGATAATAGAGTATGAAAATTGTCAGGATCGGACTACTATATCATATAGCTCTAGAACAAAATTTTTGCAAAAATTGGAGTATCGCCATGAAATTTACCAATATAATAGAATTTGATATAAAATCTCAGATCCCAAAATTTGAGTTTGATCGGATAAATAGAATACAAGTTACAGTCAATTCAAATCGGTTCTACGTCATCAGCAAATCAAACAGAGCACATGCATACGCACACACAGACGTAGCGCTACACGTATGTATGTATGTGTATGCGTGTTGTGCCTTGCTTAAAAATTTGTAGTAAAAAGAGAAATAATTTAAATGTTTTGTTTGTGTGTTGATGAATTGAGTTGCAAGGAAAGAAATTTCAAAATGTAAAAAAATTATTGCCAAGGACTGCAAGGGTATATAAACTTCGGCATTGCCGAAGTTAGCTTCTTTTGATATTTTTTTATTCAATTTGAACGCTTAACTAACAGTAAAAGAACAAAATTTGATTCGGTATGGATGAGAAAGCGGGATGCTGACTTCTCTGGAACTACTAGTGTGAATTGCGTCGAAGAGCCGTGCACCTACTATTGTCCTGACCTAATCCGTTCTTGCCTCCGTTGCTCTCTCATGACCTTTGATGCAAAGTCATTTACTGCCACCCAAATTTCCGCGTCCTCTAGCATCTTTCTCACCAGGTTGGAAGGTGGGGCCCCCCTCACCTAGCTTGCTGTTTAGGGATCCTATTTCAGCGTCACATCTCGGGCAGTAGAAAACGACGTTTTCAGCTTTTTCGGAGATGCCACTCCCACAATAGCTGCACTCACCTGTAGTTTCGTGCCCGAACCGGTTTAGGTAACTCCTGAAGCAACCGTGTCCGCTCAGTATTTGCGTCAAGTAAAAGTTTACTTGACCATGACGCCTCTTGATCCACGCCTCAATATTCGGGATCAGTTTCCAGGTCCACCTGGCCGGCATCCCAACGACTCTGCCACCTAGCGAGGCATCTAAGAAATTGCGAACTGCGCTCCGCGTGACGTGAAGGTCTCCTCTCGGCGACTGAATATTCATTCTGCCATTGTTACTTGCTCGGCTATAGGCATCAGTCCCGCAATAACGAGAGCAGCTTTGTCCGAAATAGTGCGAAAGGCACTACAAACACGGATAGCGCATAACCTGTGAGTTCCCTCTAAGCCTCGTCTGTAGGTCTTAACAGTCATTCCTTTGGCCCAGACCGGTGCTGCATACAGTGCCGCAGATTTGACGACCCTTGTTAGCAGCATTCTCCTCACTTGTTTCGGTCCCCTCGTGTTGAGTAGAATTCGTAACGACACCGCTGCCTTCTCGTTTGCGTAGGCTGGGTGTTCCTTAAAGCTTAGCTTTTTTTTCTCTTTTGGAGGTAATCTCTGAGTCGCCAACTCTTATTTTCGCAATCTCCACCTTTTTGCGGCTTGTGACGAGCACCGCTTTCGTCTTGTGGGCTGCTAACTCAAGGCCTGCTGTCGAGAGCCAGTTGCCAACTTTACTGATAGCTCTGTTGCATCCGGTCTTGTGCTACTTCGATTTCCTTAGCCACCACCACGAGTGCTACGTCATCCGCGAATCCGATTATGTGCGTATCAAGGTCGAACTCGAGTCGTAGAACGCCGTCGTACATCATATTCCATAAGAGGGGACCGAGAGCGGATCCCTGTGGAACTCCAGCTGTCGCTACCTTCTCCATGACACCGTCATCTGTGTGGTACCGGATTCGCCTGTCTGCGAAGTAGCTACGTACACAATTGACCAGGTATTGAGGGACTCCAAAACGCAGTAAGCCATCTATTATCCGGCCCCACCTAGCGGAATTAAACGCGTTTTTTATATCCAGTGTCACCACCAGACAGTATTTTTTTAGCCGCCTCTCCATCTGCTACCCGCTATTGCCTCAGCGGCGATGTCTACCACTTTGTGGATGGCATCTATCGTGGATCTGGCTCTCCTAAATCCATATTGCTGATCTGATAGGTTACCGCCAGCAACTATGGCTTTGTTGAGACGCACGCTAATGATGTACTCGAGGACTTTGCCGGCTGTGTCTAGGAGACATTTTGGCCTATACGAAGACGCCTCTCTGGGTGGTTTTCCTGGCTTAGTGAGTAGCACAAGATCATGGATCTTCCATCTTTTGGGAAAGATGCCCTCGCGTAAGCAGGTACTGTACATTCTACAGAAAGTGGCTGGATGAAGTTCGGCGGCCAGCTTTATCGCTTTGTTGGGAATACTGTCCGGTCCTGGGGCTTTGTTCATCTTAAGTCTGCTTATGGCTTGAGCAAGCTCTGAGATTGAAAGGCTCGTTATGTTGCTGCGTGTGATTGGCTATTTCCATGATGTTGGCGAATAGGGCATCGACTATATTCCGCACCAGAATTGTGTCTGTTGGGGGCGGTGTTCTGTTCGCATGCAAGCGCGTTACAATAATCTTGTATGCTTTACCCCATGGGTCTTGTTCGGCAGTATCGCATAGCGACAAAAAATATTCACGCTTACTCCGTCTGATCCGATTTTTCAGCTCCTTTCTCCGCTGCTTATATGCAAGCTGCAAGCAGAGGAAATCCGCTGACCCTCTAGCCCGCTGGTACAGCCTCCTGGCGCGGTGACATGCGCTACGTGATTCGGCGATCTGTTCGTTTCACCAGCACACCGGGGAATGGTGAGTGTGCATGTGTGAGTGTGTGTGTGTGTGTGTGTAATGTGTATGTGAATCGATGGTGAAAGTGTGGGATGTATGAGTGTTGAATTTGTGTGTTGTTTCGTGCAAAATTAGAGAGCGATGTTAGCAGCATGCGTGAATCTTGTTATCGATAGGTAGTTATCAGCTGGTTCATTAGCAAGGAGACGATATATGTCCTGGTATTTTAATAATGTGGGGCATGGTGAAATAACATAAGGTGGTCTCGTCGGAAGCCGAAGCTTACCGAAGTATAAACTTGACTTCACTGCGCGGCAATGTAGTCACATCACTGTCTCTCAATACAACACTCAGTATTCTATTCCTTTCACTCGCACTTATTGGAAGCATACGTTAAGTGTATGTCTCTTGCCGACGGGACCACCGTATGTTATTTCATCATTATGTGGGGTAATCTCTCAGAATGTGAGCGAATTTGGTGCATTTGAGCAGAACATGGGAAATGTCCTCCACGGTGTTGCAAGTATCGCATGCGTCGCACGGTGGGGATTTCTGGCATTTAGCATTGCAAAAATCATAGCGTCTAAACCAATAAAGCGATTTCAAAAATTTAAAAAGCATATGATAAAGAATACCTTAAGCTTCAAAATGAATGTTTGTCAAAAGTGCTGGGTGTTTGTGGTGCTGTAATATTCAAGGTCAAAGTCAGAAAATATTTCCAAGCATGTTTTTCCTTTAAAAATGGATCGAAACCCGGTTTTTTTCAATCACAAGTGGAATTTTTCATTGTTTTAGACGACTGTGTAACATTTTTTAATGTTTTAATTTGATTTTTTAACATAATTACAAAAAGAAAAAAAAATTTTTAAATTTTTTTTAGGTTAATTTTGAAAATTTGCTATTGATGGCTGATTTTCTTCAAAATAATTTTCAATATTTACATCAATATCTAATAAACTCAACATTTCGGGACTATAGTTGCTATTTTCCAAATCCTTTCGTGATCGCACGTGCCTCAGTGATGCAGTAAGTGGGTCCGAAGAGGCTGCTAGCATGTTGAAAAGGTCTTCATTTTGTCTAAGACGAGAAGTTTTTAATGTATTAGTGTATCTGAACCTTTTGTAGTCCTTGTTTTTACATTCTGTGCTTCTTCGGATAGCTCTCAAAGTGTTAAACACTGATATTCCATTAAATCCTTTCGTGAGCCAAAATCCTATGTACCGTTGGGGTAAGTTTTTTTTGCGGATACAATTCAGTCAAAAGATGAGCAGTCTTTGAAGTATATTCGGCAAATTTTTCACCATTTACCATTTCCTTGCAATTTATAACATTCAAGATAACAGCCAACCTTTTAATGATCTCTTGACTAACACCTGTTATAAGAGATGTCATTTCATTATTTTCAAAAATCTCCTTGAAGTATTTCCATCATTCGTGTTTCCGTATCCGTACTTTGGGCAGTCAACTTTCAGTCCCAGCTTCCGAGAGAATTCAGCTTGTATAATCTCCTTCCTGCTCTGAATATCCTCACGAGATGTTTTATCCGTTTTTGTTTCTCCTGGCCGAGGAAGTGTGTAAGCTAGCTTCAGAATAGAATCCATATTTATTCTGCAATGCAACGGAGAAATTCCATATTCGTAGCAGTTCTCCTCACTCATTGAATCGTCTAAGTTCTGAAATTCTTTTGAGTTCTTTTGCAAATTGGACACCTTAACGTTGAGGAAGTGTTTGTAATTTCTTTTAACACTTTTCCATCAATCATTGTCAGGAAAACTCAAAGTTAACCGTAAATGTTTTTCCACTCTTGGTTTGGAAAACAGCAGGTTTCAGTTGGCTTATTTGACTTTTATGTGCCAACAGTTGATTTGATTAATTCCGAGGACTCCTTTGCATATTTGAATAACAAAGGCCGACAATAGTGGGTCGATGACGGTCGAAGATTTCTCCAATGTTCGATCTTTCACTTTTAGGCGCAAAGGAACTACAGAAGCCATGAACATATTTTCATCAGAAATAGCTTGTCTTCTGTGTGTATAATCTGCTTGTAGGCGCTTTGTCCAGATGATCCATCACATCCCCATTTGTTGAGTAATGTCAAATTTTCGGGAACAAGATCCACCTCTCCATCAGGCATACTTTCAACCTCGCAGTGTGATCCATTAAATCCTGGAGTTTTATTTCTACAGATACCTCTGTTATAATTTTATTTGCCAGTACTGCTTCCTTCTTGGCGAATCCAATTTTTTGTATCCGGGAAGAACGTCGAGTTTATGTCAATTAGCAATTTACCATTGTAGAAAGGCATATTTGTAAACAGGTAGTATTTGCAAAACAGCATTACGCAATGTTATCATTCAAATACAAAGAAGCTACAGGCCGATACACATGCGCTCTTCTTCTTCCTTATACCTGCAGCGCATTTTTTAGGCGAGGTTGCCTTAGTTTTATGGCTTACGCTTCGCTGTCGCAGGTCTCCGCATATTGGGACTATATACATCTGATAGGTAAATATTTCACCACCTAGTGTATGTAGTCCGGTATTGATACTCGTTGATCCTTGTAGTTTCTCCACAAAGTTCAAAAATGCCAATATTTAGTACATTTTTTAAACCCTCTAATTAAAAAAAATTTAAAAAATTTTTAAAATTTTTAAAAAAACATTTTTTTAAAAAAAAAAATTTTTTATAAAACCAAAAATTCAAGATCGATTGTTGAAATCGCCCAATATTCAGTTTTAAAGTTGAGATTTTTTTAAAAATTATATTTTTCCTATTTAAAAATGTCTCAACTTTGGAAGTTTTTGGATTCATAATCTTTGAAGTATTTCCTATCGATTGCATATATCATTTTTGCCAAACGCGATTATGAAAAAAATATTTTTGCAACGCTATTCCAGCAAAAGGCCCAACTGTGCGTCGTTAAAAACATTCATTTTTGCCAAGGTGTTTTTATCGAAGGCGTTTCCACTTATTATTCTGTTCAGTTGTTTTACTTCTAGTAAATGCATTCATCCTGTGGAACCAAGTAACTTGACGTATGAGAATAGAAGACAGTAACCTTTATTGCGTTCAATGCACAAGGTACTATACTTTCTTTCCCATTCTATTTTAATGCAATTTAGAATATGGTTGATGACGTCATTGAGAGCCCAGCTGACTTTTATGTATGTGCCTTCAAGTCTGGCGTTTTTGGCAGCTGTATGTGCCAAATCGTTCTCTAAGATGTTAGCATGACTGCTAACCATCAGCTGCTAGATGGTAATTTATATTGATTGGAGTAGATTTTATGAGACCCAGTGCTTTTCTAAGGTGGAAATTGGCATGAGAGTTGATGGCGGACACGACTGACTGACTTAGATATATTAGCGAAGGACGTACAGGCATATTCATATTTTGGTCTTATGAATGTAATAAAGACTTAGTGGGGTGAGTTCCGAAACGACATCGACTCAGCATTTGTAAGAACATATTTGTCTGGTTACAGGTTGCTATGGTTTTTTTAATGTGGTCTATGGAGGAGTTATTTGCATTAATAAGTCTACCTAGATAGTTTACTTTGTCTTCTCTTAAAGCTAAATTATTGCACATTATATTCAGTTGTTGTCTTCTTAAGTAAAAGCGTATCACAGATGATTTATTGGGGTTAAAGGTTAAATTAATTTTATTGCATTCTTAGTTGAATTTATTGACTAGTTTTTTAAGTTATTTTTGGCTACTAAGAAGTTTTTGAGGAAGCTTATTAAGAAAAAATCAGCATTTTGGAAGAGGATGCTGTGTCGTGTATCGGTGATGTTGTGCTGTAGTATATTCATACAAATAATCATTCAATTCAATGCAAGTATAAACATTAACCATATACGCATTAAAATATAATTGTGCACTTGAATATGTTCATGTGCATACATTGAAGTATACATATATTCACATAAGCACTGTATGCACAAGCGTAACATGAGCTAGAGCCAGGCCAGCGTGGGACCGCTGACCAGCCACTTTGATGCATGCGCTCCAACAGTATGTATGTATGTACTGACACTCTCCCTCTCTTTTGTAGCTGTCGCATAAGTCGCAGCATAAGAATATATATGTATGTAAAATTAGCTTAAGCAAGAATAATTTGGAATAAAGAATCAATCAAAATACTACAATCAAAAGGCACAGACGTGTCCGATCTTACATTCTTTAAACCTAATGGAACCCGGTCAAGGAAGGTTCTACATGGCGTCCGTGACAGTGGTCACAAATTAACAAAGTGACTTGGAGACCGTCACAACTGTGACAAATCAACAAAAGAAAGTGGAGACCCATTAAAATCCACGCAAATCTGCGTTGGAGGAGCAAAGGATTTTTTTAAAAAAAAAAAAAAAAGAGCAACGGAAAAAAGGCAAATGGATATTCTGAGTGAGTAGAGTGTGAGAAATGGCAAAGAGAGAAGGAGTGCAAAGTAAAACCAGAGGGGAAAGGGTTAACTCGACCGCGTCGAAGTTTGTATACCCTTGCAACTGTTTGGCTAATTCTTTATTACCCATAGCCATCAAAGTGTAAAAACGTTTCATAAATTTTATAGCTTTAATAAACGAATTTGTCTTTTTAAAGTCATTGAAAACAAGCAACGAAGCCAGAAACTCACTTTCGTGACTTTTTTGTATGGGGTGGAACTCACTCAGATCATATCTACATTGGCAAAGTAATTAATAATAATATGAAAACTCCTTCACACCAAAAGAAGAGAAGAAGTGCCCCCAAGATTGTCCTGGACCACAGAAAACTGGTGCGATGACCGGCACCGGTACCGCCTGAGCTCAGAGGCCCCGGACATGAGACTACAAGCGTGAAAAGCAGGCCGCTTTTTACGCCATCGATGGAGCATCAGCGTGCCAACCGGCGACGACCAGCTGATGCTAGAGGCTAACAAAGAAAAAAAAAAAGAAATTTAAATAAAGAATTATGCGCTGCGTCGCACATTTTTTGTGATTGTATGTACTGCGATGCACATTTTTTTTTGTATAGAATTAAAAACAACCAATGTACAATTGTGGCATTAAAGCGTCCAATAAGAGTGTGGCTTCTAAAAGCCATACGAAAAAGTAGGCAGAAACATAAGTTATATATATGAAAAACAAAAAAAGAAGAAGGCCCCCAGTATTATACTATTATTAGTTGTAGTATTCATAAATTAGTGCTTTACACCATTGAAACATATGCAACCAAGATTAAAAGATAACAAAAAAAAAAAAAATAAATTTTTAAATAAAAATTAATAACATGAATCTATAAAAATTTTTTTTTATATTTCAAACAATATTCGTATTCAAGCAAATAAGACAGAAACTTGAAATACATATTATAAAAAAAAAAAAAAAAAAAAAAAAAATTAATTTCTAAACAAAAGGTTTTGAGCTGTCTTTAGGGGCTCTTGTTCCTATATATATATTTTTTTTCTTCTATTTTCCCCGTATTTGTCATATTAATGTTATTAAATTAAAATAGTCTCATATAGGAGAGTTAGTCAGTGAGATTATTATTCGAATTATAAAAAAAAAAATTTTTTTAATAAACTCCATATGTTCGATAATTCCATAAGTAAATTTGATGATATATCTCTTATACCCACAATGGGGTTAATAGAAACAAAATCAGTGGACTCCACTGCTAATGTAATAAATAAAATCGAATCATCAAATACTGATTTGAGGTTAACGAACATATTGTTATTGATAATTGTCGTAGTAATGTGCGCATATGTATTATATAAAGCTTACCTATTGCACAATAAATGTGTAACCAAAAGAGCCCTAAGCCAAGCTAATGACCTAGATAAGGTCTAAAAATACATATGCACGCAAGCGACTATAGATTAAAGGAAAATCTGAAAAATAATGGCCACTCTAGATAGATATTTTCAAAAAATAAACGCTAGGCATCCCAGTATTGTCCAAGATTTAATTGAGGTTTTTAGAAATGAGCAGATCAATTCACCACAAAACTCAATATGCTTGGTACAAATTAGATCAGCTTACCTCAATATAACGGGGGAAGATTTCCCAGTTCGAGGAGACTCTAGGGTACAGATGAGTTTCATCCTCACAGTACCATATGTATGCTGTTTTTCAAATGAAGCAGGCACATATCGTTTCTACCTAATGGAGGAACCAAGGCAGTAAGACCACATGATTTTTTTTTATATATAAATACATCCGTACTAATAGGCTTAACAAGTTAGTGTAGAATATGGATAAGAAAGAAACAAAAAAAGCTACAAAAATATTTACCTTTCCTCGATTTCCTGATACAATCAGGCGAAACAAATCCAATAGAATAAGGTATTGGATAGCCCACAACTACAAATTTGAAAAAAATATTGTAGACCTTATGGAAAAATCCATAAAAGTAGCTTATAGTAGATTGTTAGCTAAGACTCCTTTACGTAAAGACGTGCCCGGATGGGTCCACGAACTCTTCAAGGACTCAATCGCTCTGATAGACATATCAGAATCGAGTAAAGAACCAATCGATCTTACCGACTCAGATGTAGAAATAATAGATACAGAATAAAAAAAAAAAAAAAAACCATAAACATTTTCGAAAATTTTGTTATTATTGACAAACTATGGTTACTTGGGATGATATAATAGGAAAAGCTAAAATACACGCATAAGAATTAACTAAATCTTGTAAGTGGCTCTCGCAAAACAAAGAAACATCCCAAGACACAGTAACCAAACACGCGAAAATAATAACTGAGAAGCTCCAAGCTATTAGAGCAGTATTAACTGAGCACCATACTAAAGGCAGGGCAAAAAACAGCCACAAATGCGTTCTACAGTGATTACAAACAAAAAGCAATAAATGTGCTAAACAGACACAATATTGAATTTAAACAAACAGTTGGAAACTTCAATAGTACTGGAAAAAAAAACGCAACTAATGGCTGATGAAGAAATAGGTCAAGAAGAACCATCCGTGAGCTCTGATCAATCAAACATAATTCTTAACAAACCAGCGATTCCAAAAGAAAACAAAAAAATGACTCAAAGAGTGGTAGAATTCATAAACACAGCCACCAGGCTGCTACCATACTTCGATGGTGATATTAAAAATCTACCAGGTTTCATTGGGGCGCTTGCGTACTTGACACCATAAAAGAAACGCATGAAGCAGTAGCCATCGAAATCATAAAATCAAAATTGAAAGGTCAAGCGGGTAATACTCTAAGCTCTGAAACAACTATTGATGAAGTAATACGAAAACTATCAACAATCTTCAAGGGTGAATCAGTGGATCTTTTAACAGCAAAAATTAAAAATCTGCAGAGAAACCCCAATAACTGTGCTTCATACACAAAGGAGATTACTGAGTTGACCGACGCCCTTAAAGGCGCATATATTTCGGATGGTCTTCCAACTGAAAAAGCAATAAAATACACTACCAAAGTGGCAGTAAATGCTATGGTAAGTCCAAAAGTCAAAGAGACCAGATATTAATGGAATCAGGAAACTTTGATTCAGCTAAAGAAGCCATCACTAGATTTACCACTCTTTCAGTAGAGTCGGGCTCCACAGGAAGTTCCCAAAATAATACCATTTTTTATGCCCAGCATAATGACCGCGGTAGACGCCGCTATAACAATAATGGTAATTGGAGAAACAACTCGAATTGGAACAATAACAATTCGAATTGGAGCAATAGCCATGCCCACAGAGCCCAACGAGGCCAAAATTATTCACGCTAACGAAGAGGCGGCCGTGGAGGTGGACACAATAATAATAGACAAAACACAAATAACCAACAGAATGGTAATAACAACACAAATGTCCGAATTACCCAAAGTGACCAGGGAAACGGACAAGCTCCTCCAAATGCTCAAAATTAAAAAATAAAGTCTACTCTATTAACCTAAGTCTTAATAATTTTGTATCATTTAAGAACGTTAAAACCAATAAGAAAATAACATTCTTAATTGATACCGGTGCAGATATTTCAATAATAAAGGAAAATTCTGATGTATTTCACGACATCCAAGTAAACAAAACCGTAGACATTCGAGGCATAGGAGAAGGAGTAATAAACTCCAAAGGCCTAGTCTCAATAGAATTACAGACAGATACATACATTATTCCATACGAATTTCATCTGCTTCATTCAGATTTCGCAATCCCATGCGATGGAATAATAGGATTAGATTTCATAAAAAACTTTTAATTGCAAATTAGATTACGGCAATTCAGAAGATTGGTTTATACTTAGACCACAAGAATTAACGTACCCAATCTATGTTCCAATTACATTCAATTCTGGTAATAACTCAACACTTCTACCAGCAAGATCCCAAGTGGTACGCAAAATAGAACTATCTTCAGCAGAAGGTCATCAATCAGGAAATTAAAGGTGTTTATGTTGCAAACACTATTCCAACAACCCAAAGTACTTTTGTCCGACTCTTAAATACCACAGATAAATGCCAAATAGTAGGCTTTAACAATTTAAAATTTGAATCACTTTCGAACTACGATATAGTTAAAAATACCAAAGATATAAGAAAAGAATCTATAATTCATAAATTGAAGAAAAATTTCCCAACACTATTCAAAGACAAACTTGAAGAGTTATGCACTGAGTATAGTGATGTGTTCGGACTTGACACCGAACCGATCACAACAAATAATTTTTATAAACAAAAATTAAGACTTAAGGATGATGAACCGGTATATGTGAAAAATTACCGGAGTCCGCATAGCCAAATAGACGAGATCCAGCGACAAGTTGGAAAGTTAATTGAACAGGGTATTGTTGAACCGTCTGTTTCGCCTTATAATAGCCCACTCTTACTAGTCCCAAAGAAAACACTTTCGGGATCTAAGGAAAAAATTGGCGATTAGTAATTGACGATCGTCAAATAAACAAAAAATTGCTGTCAGATAAGTTTCCGCTCCCCAGAATTGATGATATTCTTGATCAATTGGGAAGAGCAAAATATTTTTATCTTGCCTAATGTAACTTAATGTCAGGTTTTCACCAAATAGAACTAGAAGAAAAATCAAGAGATATAACGTCTTTTTCAACGAGCAATGGCTCATATCGCTTCACGCGATTACCTTTCGGTCTAAAAATAGCACCTAATCCATTTCAGAGAATGATGACAATAGCATTCTCAGGGCTTGAGCCCAGCCAAGCTTTCCTCTATATGGATGATTTAATCGTTATCGGTTGTTCTGAACAACATATGATTAAAAATTTAGTAGATGTTTTTAAACTTTGAAGAAAAAACAATCTAAAACTGCATCCAGAAAAATGCTCATTTTTTATGCATGAGGTGACATTCCTAGGTCACAAATGCACAGACAAAGGAATCTTACCAGACGACACAAAATTTGACGTCATCAAGAATTATCCAGTCCCACATGATGCAGATAGTGCTAGACGTTTCGTTGCTTTTTGTAATTATTATCGACGTTTCATAAAAAATTTCGCCGAATATTCCCGGCACATAACAAGATTATGTAAAAAGAATGTTCCATTCGAATGGACAGCAGAATGCGAAAATGCATTCCAATACTTAAAAGAAAAGCTCGTTCAACCTAATCTATTGCAGTACCCAGATTTCAGCAAAGAATTTTGCATAATCCTGAGCAACAAGCATATGGAGCAGTTTTAACACAGAACTATAATGGACTCCAGATTCCAGTTTCATATGCATCAAGAGCGTTCACTAAAGGTGAAAGCAACAAAAGTACTACAGAACAAGAGCTAGCAGCAATACATTGGGCAATAACACATTTTCGACCATACATATATGGAAAACATTTCACAGTGCGAACAGACCATAGACCATTAACATATTTATTCTCCATGGTCAACCCGAGTTCAAAACTAACACGCATGCGGCTAGAATTGGAAGAGTACGACTTTACAGTAGAGTATTTGAGAGGTAAAGATAATTTTGTGGCAGACGCCTTATCGCGGATAACTATATCCGAATTAAAAGATATGAGTACGAAAGTCCTGAAAGTCACTACCAGGCAACAAAGTAGACAGAAAAACTGCGCAGTTAATAAAGAAGAACTTTTGCCAAGGCAAAAACTTCAAAATGCTTCTAGGCCCAACGTATACGAAGTCATCAATAATGACGAGGTACGGAAAGTAATGACCTTGCGAATAACAGAATCTAAATGTTCACTGAAACGTGGAAAGAAAGTTATGGCAAGAATTGAAGTTAGCGATTTGTATACCAATGGAATTCTCGACTTAGGTCAGTTCCTCCAAAGGCTTGAAATGCAAGCCGGTATACTTGAACTCAGCCAACTAATATTGGCACCGAGCGAAAAGATCTTTGAAATTATTTCAATTAATTCTTTTAAAAATATGGGCAATACTATATTGAAAACATTAAGAGTAGCGCTACTCCGGCCGGTGACCCTAAAAGCAAATGAAAAAGAAAAAGAAGCAATACTGTCTACATATCATGATGATCCAATTCAAGGAGGTCATACTGGCATTACCAGAACACTGGCAAAAATCAAAAGACACTACTATTGGAAAAATATGGGACGCCATATAAAAGAGTACATAAGGAGATGTCATAAGTGCCAGGTGTCCAAAACGACGACACATACGAAGACTCCTATGATAATAACAGAAACACCAGCGAAGGCTTTTGATAAAGTTATAGTGGACACAATAGGTCCGCTACCAAAATCAGATAATGAAAATGAGTATATTGTCACATTGATATGCGATCTGACAAAATACTTAATAGCCATTCCAGTCGCATCTAAGAGTGCAAGTAATGTAGCTAAAGCTATATTCGAAAATTGTACACTACAGTACGGTCCAATGAAAACACTCATTTCGGACATGGGAACTGAGTATAAAAATCAGATTATAACAGATATATGCAAGTACATGAGGATTAAAAATCTGATATCTACAGCATACCACCACCAGACTTTAGGGACAATAGAACGAAGTCATAGAACATTCAATGAATATATTCGGTCATACATATCAGCAGATAAGTCCGATTGGGATGCTTGGATACAATATTTCACTTATTGTTACAACACAACACCCTCGGCAGTGCATGAATATTGTCCATACGAACTAGTATTTGGAAGACTACCAAATCAGTTCATAGATTTTAACAAAATAGATAGAATAGATCCAATATACAATTTAGACGACTACTCTAAGGAAATAAAATTTAGAATAGAAATAGCATATAAAAGAGCTAGGATAATGTTAGAAAACCATAAGTTAAAGAATAAGAAATATTACGACAAATATATTTCCGATTTTGATTTAAAAATAGGAGATAAAGTCTTATTAAGAAAAGAAATAGGTCATAAACTAGATGCTAAATATATAGGGCCTTATAAGGTAGTGAGTATAGAAGAAAATGACAATATACTAATAGCAGATGATAAGAATAAAAACCAGAAGGTTCATAAAAACAGACTAAAACCGTTTTCGGAATGATCAACCGTAAAAATAATCAACCAAAAAAAAAAAAACAAAACAAAATATAAAAAAAAAAAAAAAAAAAAAAAATCTTTATGGATTTATCTATTATTGAAAACAAATTCATGCAATTTCTAAAAACAAGAAAAAGAAAAGAAAAACAAAAAAAATTTTTTTTTTTCTAGTAAGATACACCTTTACTTTACCTTTATTTTACCTTTCTATATCAATAATCCTTACAATAACACTCCACAATATTACGTTATTCTCTAAAAAGAGGAGGTGTAGTATATTCATACAAATAATCATTCAATACAATAAGCTCAACTTGTAACACTTGGTTGCAAGTATAAACAATTAAACATATACGCATTAAAATATAATTGTGCACTTGAATATGTTCATGTGTATACATTGAAGTATTCACATAAACATATTCACATAAACATACAATTAAGCATGAACATATATGTATGTGCATTTGTATATGCACATACATATATTCACATAAGCTCTGCGTTCATAGGAGCGTGGGACCGCTGACCAAGCACTTTGATGCATGCGCTCCAACAGTATGTATGTATGTACTGACACTCTCCCTCTCTTTTGTAGCTGTCGCATAAGTCGCAGCATAAGAATATATATGAATGTAAAATTAGCTTAAGCAAGAATAATTTGGAATAAAGAATCAATCTAAAAACTACAATCAAACGGCACAGACGTGTCCGATCTTACATTCTTTAAACCTAATGGAACCCGGTCAAGGAAGGTTCTACAGTGCAGTTCAGCTTTGTAGATATTGAAAAAGATGGGACTAATTGTAAGACAGCTGCTTTGACTCACTCCCTTGCTCACTGTTTTTTCTATTGTTTGCATAGAGAGAACTCTTTTTTGGAGGAAATTGGTGATGAAAGTGATGTACATTGCCGTCTAGGCATTTAAAGACTACGCTTAGAAGGCAGATGGGTCGGTTGTTGGTTATGATTGAAGAGACGAGGTTTTTTTTTGGTACAGGTACAACCTTTATTTTTCTCCAAAAATCTGGGATAATGCCGGCATCTAAAGTTTCATTTAGTGGGCTTACCAGTTTTTGGGTTTGGGCAGCTGGGAGGGAGAGAAGCATATGATACGAGATATTATCCAGTCCTTTCGCGGAATGAGGATTACGTGACTTAAGAAACGCCCGTAGATCGTTACTAACTTCAGGGGGGGGATATTTGTGTGCAACCAGGCTATAAAGTTAAGGGATTCTTCGTAGTTTTGCACTGAGGTTTCGGCCCTAGAGGGTTTTGTCTGTTTATATAAATTCAGTGAGCGAATTATCCTCCAAGAATCTTTTATAGTAGTAGGGTTTGACAGGGTTTCTGCAAGATGGTCAAAGTTGTTTTTTCTAACTTTTCGTATATAATTATTTGATTTTTTATTGTTACTTAAATATTCTAGGGCATCTTCATGTAGCTTCGATTTATAATACTTTTGTCTGCTCGCGTTCCTAATCCTGAATAGTTTTTCACAGTTTTTGGCATCTACTTTAATTGTGTTTTGCGATGTGAGGTATATGGTAAGTTTTCTAAGGAGGAAATATCAATTTGTGCAAAGTCTTGAGCTACCTTTTTATGCTTGATTATTTTTCTGTTGGAGGACGAGGATATTCATTCTATCTCAATAGTAATCGGGAAATGATTGCTGTCGGAAATCTTTGAGTTCGTTGCTGTCCAGTTAAATTGTAAATTGTTTTTGTTGACTACGCTGATATCTAATGCTGAACTGTATGCTTGAGTGTGAGAGTAGGTTGGACTGCCGTTGTTTATGCAGAAGAAGCCATAGTTTATGTGCGCCCAAACCTGTGATTTAGCATTTAAATCTCCGCCTATCATCGATAGGCCCGTAAATTCCCACCCCACCATAGCCGTCAGGGCGAGGCTTGCAAACAAAATTGTAATTGGCTAAGCTACACATGGCATTGTCAGTCAGATTTTGGAGAGGATGGGAATATCTATATCGTTTTTAATAAGGTAGAGTCCAAGGAGATGTTTATTGTTATATTGTAGAATTCTCATTTTAAAAGGAGATAAGTTAGGGAAATAAGATAAGTAGGCGTCAGAAAATGGTCTAAAAATTTAATACTAGTAAGTTTGATTTATTTTTAGTATATCTATTTCCGAGTTGGTTTGAGCAGTTCTACTTCCTAGGGCTTCTAGGAAATTTTTGGCTTTGAGTATAATGTTAGAGTTCTGGTCTATTAGAAATTTTGAGATTTCCATTGATAAGGCTGATAGACTGTCTTCGGCTGTTTCAAGAGCCGAGACTCTGTCGTTAGATTTGGAGGTGGAAAGTCTGGTGGTGAAAATGGCGTTATGGTTGGCATGGAAGTTATATTTTTTCATTGAGAGAGATTCTATGATTACTTAGAACAGCTTTCCAGCTGTTCATGGTATTCAAGGCGTTTCTCTCTTCATTCCTTCTATTTTGGATATTTTTGACTGTTTTGTTGTAGAGTATCTGTGTGTATATGTTCTGCAACGACTTATGTGTTGTTTTGGATCGCGTTTCTGGTCGTTTGTGTTAATTGTACTACAAAAGCTAATTCTCTTTTTGGTGAGCGGTGCATTCTATGTGTGTGGCAATGTGTTCATCTTTGCAGTTTATGTAGATTGTCTGTGAGCAAGATTGTTCTTTAGTATGGACTAGGGAGCAAGTGCTGCATTTTTGTTGCTTTTCTTTGCAATGCTGGGCGAAATGGCCAAAGCGGAAGCAGCGAAAGCATTGGCTGAAGGGAATAAAGAGATTCACTGTGACCTTGGAGGACCAGAAAGTTCTCTGTTGGAATATTGTTTCCTCTAAAGATAAGGTTAGCCCTACTAATGGGGACCAGTACGATGTCATGTACGTTCATATTATCCTCGCTTTCCTTTTGTTCTTCTATTACATAAACCTCCATTTCTTCTGCAATCATTCCTATCTCGTGTACCGTTGCTTTGGCCTTCTTGGTTGTCGGGGAAATTTTACTTCTTTTTGCAGTGTACCGTTCCGAGGATGCGGGTGTCACCCTGGCCCCGGTGGCCATCTTTTTGTGGGTAGTTTACCCGTTTTAATACGAATTAATTCTACTTGATTTCACACTTATTGTATTTCTTGTATAAAGAAGAAATAAAAATATTTTCACTGATCTGTGGAATTTGATTTAAAATTTTGCGCCTTTTTTTTTTGTGTGTTCACACTTGAAAAGTATCACCACTATGCTTTAAAGCTGTTGCTTCGGAAGTCCACTTGGTAATGCTATAACAAATATTTTCGCACTATTTTCTACAATCGAAAATACTATTTACAGTATTCCTTGAATTTACAGAATATTCGTCGTTTACAGAATATTCAGATCATAATTCAGAGTAAAATATTCGGCTATTCGATCTTGATCGTTGCATTCTGTTACTGGGCTATAAAGATGCCATTAAAAAAAGTGTGGGACCATACAGTTTTATGGAACATAATTTATTTATTTATTTATTTATTTATTTATTTATTTATTTATTTATTTATTTATTTATTTATTTATTTATTTATTTATTTACGTCAACTAAGTCAGCAGTCGACGAAAAAGCTTAAGCTAAAATACAGATAGTAATTAATTCATGAAGGTAGCTTAGCTTTATGCACAACATCCCCGACCCGGTGGAGGTGTTTTATTTGCAACAAGGTGCCAGCTATGCCCCGATTCACAGCCAATGTGGTCAGGGATGAGTTGCAGCCAATCCAATATCCAGTCCAGAATACTTTCAGTGGTTACGCTGTAGATAATTAAAAAGTATAGCGCGAAGAGAAGTGACAGATAGATGAGAAGAAATAAGGTGAGAAAGGTTGTTAAAAGATTGGCAAAGAACACGAAGAGGTTCGTGAAGAGAGTAGTTAGTCAAACATCTACTAAGGTGAAGAGGAAAAAAGTTTCTGGTCCGACGTAAGGGAACACAAAAATATAGCGTATCTAGTAAATTGGTAGAACTGACTTCGCCGTTGACTACTTTATGTAGAAAGAGAATCCCAAATACGAGCCTACGGTTGTAAAGTGAAGGAAGATTAATAAGAAGAAGTCTGTCAGAATAAGAACGTAGGCGAAGATTCGGGTCCCAATTAAGACCGCGTAACGCAAACTTAAGGAATTGCTTCTGTACCGATTCAATACTACGCTGGTGAATATCATATTGAGGGTTCCACACTGGTGAGCAATATTCTAGAGTAGGGCGAACTAACGATGTGTATAAATTTATTTGTCACATATGGATCATCAAATTCTTTGGCCCAACGTTTAATGAAGCCAAGAAGACTGCATGCTCTATTAACAATTGAAGATATATGAATATTAAAAAGAAAGTTTTGGGTCAAACATAACGCCTAAGTCTTTAAACGATGGTACACAATCTAACAGAACAGACTCAATAGAGTAATGAGCTAGGAACGACGACAAACGACTGAAAGTCATAAAAGAGCATTTAGAGGCATTAAGGTGTAATTTATTAACGTGACACCAAACACAGAACGCATCGAGATCTGATTGCAAGTACTGTTGGAAAGAAGGATCATTATATGAATAACAAATCTTGACGTCATCCGCAAACATGAGCACGCGTGAATGAGCCAAGGCCAAAGTCAAATCGTTTATAAACAAGGTAAATAACAGTGGGCCCAGATGACTGCCTTGGGGGACACCTGACGTAACTCGAACAGTTTTAGATATCGAGGAACGAAAAGACACCTTTGGGTCCTGCCAATAAGATACGACTTTAACCAAGCCAATAGTTTCGGGGAAAAACCCATGATGTAAAGTTTCATGAGAAGCAAGGAATGATCAACCGTATCGAAAGCCTTACTAAAGTCAGTATAAATAACATCAGATTGACACTTTTTACGGAAGCCATGGTGTACAAGGGTAGTCAATTCTAAAAGGTTGGTAAGCGACGAACGACCTTTCGTGAAGCCATGCTGACAAGCAGAAATAGTGGATCTGGATAGGTGTTGAAGGGAAGACGTAATAATTTTCTCAAACAGAGCTTAGGTATTGCCGAAAGTTTGGCAATGCCACGGTAGTTAGAAATATCCGATTTGTTACCCTTTTTAAAAAGCGGAATAATAGAAGACTCTTTACAAATATCAGGGAAGCGTCAAGTCTCACTCGATATAAAGAATAACCGAGAGGTGTGAACCAGACTGGCGCACTGGAGACGGTAGAGACATTCACATAAGGAACGCATTTATCAATTAGAGAATTAAGAGCAGAGTAGAAAAAATTTACTGCACAATCTATATCACAGCACTCAAATAGAAATGACCAATCAAAAGAGAAAATAAGGCTGTAAGGAAGATTGAAATTTGTTTTACGAAAACATCTGCGACGAGAATTTGAGATGTTATTGAATGAATTATTAACGGAATTGTAAGAAATAGTAATTTCAATGGTAGGGTGATAAGTATCTTCAGGCTTCACTAGGGGCTGTGTTTGTGATACAGCACTAACAGTGCGATCAGAGACAACAACAAGATCGAGAATTCTTTTAGAAGAGTTAAGAAAAGAATTCAACTGATATAGCGGACATTCAAGTAGGCTATCAAGAAAAACATTTTGAGATGAAGGAATTAAGAAAGATAGATTATCATCAGCAAGCCAAGAAACATTAGGCAAGTTAAAATCACCCAAATCGTTAAGACGACTAAAAATAGTTCGCAAAGCATCAGCATGGTGCATGTTGATCATGATATCAGAAGTTGGAGGAATATATGAACAAGAGATATATAAGCTAAAGTTAGAACATGTAACTTCGACGCAAACAACACTTGAACACAGATTCGAGTTGAGCTTGGTAAGAAGTCCTCTTACATTTTAATAGTGAATGCAAAGACTAGACGTTATTAGTTTTTTGAAGCAGAAGATACATTAGGAAGGTGGACAGGCAAAGGGCGGGAGCGCTTATTGGGCGCAAATTCGTGTACAACTAGGCCCTCTGGCCAAAAGTTAGGGTCAACCATAGCTGAGAAATACTCATTTGGTACAGTAATTTTAAAAGAGGAGATTTCGCGAGGCCTAGAAAACTTAAACTTTTGAATTAAAACCTTAGCAGGGCATATATTACCAATGTAAGCTGCCACAGACGATTCAGAAGTATCTGGAGCAAGCCTAGAGATAAATAATTGTTTACGATGAGGCACTACAGTTAGTGGAGGCGGAGGAGCATTGGGATCCGCAAGTGATTGAAAGCCAGCATGATCCAGTAATTGATCGGAGTTCCCGTGAGGGATAGATTGAGGTACACCAGGGCTTGTAGTGGGTACATCAATCTGAAAAGAAGAGCATAAAGAGGGACATGAAGATGGTGTAGGCGAAAGTAAAATGGGAGAAGATGTAATAGAAAGTGCGGGCGACTGCTTATGAGGCAACTCAAGGGTACATTTCTTGGGCAATTCCTTAGAAGGTGGACCAAACTTGAATTGCGACAATAAATGTATGCTAGAGTCACACTCATTAGACAGCTGTTTGGCCATTTTATTTAGAGAAAGAAACTTTAAACGAAGATCCCTGTACATTCGGCTAAAATCAAGCTGCTGGCTGGCACAAGTCCAGCGCATTAAGCCAAGCTCAGGCTTAGACACAGACAAACCAGATAATTTGTCGTAGTCACGGCCGTTGAGGCCAGCATATTTTAAGTGAATAATATCGCAAAGCCAACACGATATTGCTCTATACTGATCGTCAAAACGATCAGAATGCTTGCAATTGGGTAGACAACAAGCCATCGAAAAGCCAAAAAAAACACAAGGCAAAAAAAAAAAAAAAAAAAATATATATATAAAAATTTAAATAAACAGCACAAAGATAATTATCGATAAAAAATCAATAATTACAAATAAAACAAAGAGACAGCTAGAGTACACTGCACAAGAGAGAGTGCAAAAACAGTTATAAGACGAGCTTTGAGAGGCAGCTTTATAAAAGTAATTACGCGGGAGGGAAGCTGAGCACAAGCACAAAGCAGAGAGAACAACAAAACCACTAGCACTGATGGTATGATGGGGACGATGAGGGGAGCAACTGCAGAAGCAATGACGAGAGAGAACAATAAGAAAACCAGAGGGCCGGTGTTAACTTCGACCGCGTCGAAGTTTGTATACCCTTGCAACTGTTTTGGTAATTCTTTCCTTACCCACAGCCATCAAAGTGTAAAAACGTTTTATCCAAAAAAGACTAATGTTTGCGAAAGAACGGCCTTCAATCTTAGCATAGGATATAACGAACTTTTTGATGAAAGTCACTGTTTTCCACCTATCGTTTCTATGGGAGCTATATGATATAGTCACCCGATCTTGATCAAATTTGGCACAATCATTAGTAAGAACATAAAACTGACAAATACCAACTTTTATGACAATAGCTATAAAATTAATGAAGTTATTGAGAAAGTCACTGTTCGTGACTTTGCCGTTTGTATGGGAGCTATATGATATAGTCACCCGATCTTGATCGAATTTGGCACAATCATTAATAAGAACATAAAACTGACAAATACCAACTTTTATGATAATAGCTATAAAATTAATGAAGTTATTGAGAAAGTCACTGTTCGTGACTTTGCCGTTTGTATGGGAGCTATATGATATAGTCACCCGATCTTGATCGAATTTGGCACAATCATTAATAAGAACATAAAACTGACAAATACCAACTTTTATGACAAGAGCTATAAAATTAATGAAGTTATTGAGAAAGTCACTGTTCGTGACTTTGCCGTTTGTATGGGAGCTATATGATATAGTCACCCGATCTTGATCAAATTTGGCACAATCATTAATAAGAACATAAAACTGACAAATACCAACTTTTATGACAATAGCTATAAAATTAATGAAGTTATTGAGAAAGTCACTGTTCGTGACTTTGCCGTTTGTATGGGAGCTATATGATATAGTCACCCGATCTTGATCGAATTTGGCACAATCATTAACAAGAACATAAAACTGACAAATACCAAACTTTCATGACAATAGCTATAAAATTAATGAAGTTATTGAGAAAGTCACTGTTTCGTGACTTTGACGTTTGTATGGGAGCTATATGATATAGTGGTCCGATCCGGCTGAATCCGAGATATACAATGCCTGCAGTATATACAAGCAACGTGCAAAATTTCAGCTCTGTAGCTCTTACGGTCTCGGAGGGTTGATCCAGACGGACGGACGGACGGACGGACGGACGGACGGACGGACGGACGGACGGACGGACGGACATGGTTATTTGAACTCGTCTCGTCGTGCGATCAAGAATATATATACTTTATATAGTCTGAGTGCTTCGTTCTATGCGTTGCACACTTTGCCAAAATTAATATACCCTTTTTGCAAGGGTATAAAAATAAAAACAATTTAGATGCATTAAACACTAACCAAAAGGAAAAAAAAACAAAACTGTTTAATTTGGCGAATTATGCAAATAAAACACAAGGGTTTCAAGCAAACGACACCAGCGAAAACGAAAACAAACTAGGCACAATTAAAAATTGGGAGAAAACAATATATATTAATAAAACTCAGGAGCTAAGCAAAAACACGACCGTCACGTCAGAGAGCAGAAGCTTTAAAAAATAAAATAAAAAAAAAATTTATACATTTGTCAGTTACTTTGTCATACACTTGTCATTTGTCACTAGCTCCGAGGAACACGACGAAACCACTTGACGCCAAAAAAAAAACTCTTTTACTCATAACCTTGATTGCTTGTCATCGATATTATTGATAACTTTTAACTTATACACCTCTGGACTAGTTCAGATTCCACAGCTTCATATCGTCTGCGTCGTTTCTCAGGACCTTCGTGATCTCTTACCTTCTCTACGCCATATCGTCCATTAGACTTAACTTTCACAGCCCTCTATGGCTTCGCGACTTTTGACACTAACTTCGTTAGCATACCTGAGTATGCGAATCACCGATTTGGATCAATTACGGATATGTTGTAGAATACCCCGTCATTTGAAGCTGTGTGAAATATTTCGGCGCACTATTCTATATTTTTTTATGAATCGCGTTTAAAGCTATAGGATCGGTGAACTATATCTCAAACGCCGAGTGGGCTTCAAGCAGCTCGGCGGTGTATGGGGTAAAGGTTTTGCCTAAAGTTGATGAAGCCCTGGTTCAATCCCCAGCCATCGGATTTTTATACCCTACAACCATAATATGAAATGGTACATTAAAGTCGCCAAAATGTATATAACAGACAGAAGGAAGCTTTCCGACCCCATACAGAATATATATTCTTAATCAGTATCAACAGCCGAGTCGATCTAGCCATGTCCCTCTGTCCGTCCGTCCGTCTGTCCCTCCGTCTGTCCGTCCGTCTGTCCGTCCGTCTGTCCGTCCGTCCGTATGAACGCGTACATCTCGAGGAGTATAGGAGATAGAGCCACCAAAATTGGTATGTAGGCTCATATAGAATGATCAAGTTTATTTCAAATTTTAGACACGCCCCTTTCCGCCCCCCGCATTTTGTATGATGAAAATTTTGCCACGCCCTTTTCCTCCCCCGAAATTTGAAAAAAGTCAATTATCTTCCATTTTCCATTGGCACACTAAAATTTGATACCAATACCCAAAACACCATATTTTATTTATTTTATTTTATTTATTTTTATTTTTATTTTATTTTACGTCAACTAAGTCAGCAGTCGACGAAAAAGCTTAAGCTAAAATACAGATAAAAATTAATTCATGAAGGTAGCTTAGCTTTATGCACAACATCCCCGACCCGGTGGAGGTGTTTTATTTGCAACAAGGTGCCAGCTATGCCCCGATTCACAGCCAATGTGGTCAGGGATGAGTTGCAGCCGATCCAATATCCAGTCCAGAATACTTTCAGTGGTTACGCTGTAGATAATTAAAAAGTATAGCGCGAAGAGAAGTGACAGATAGATGAGGAGAAATAAGGTGAGAAAGGTTGTTAAAAGATTGGCAAAGAACACGAAGAGGTTCGTGAAGAGAGTAGTTAGTCAGACATCTACTAAGGTGAAGAGGAAAAAAGTTTCTGGTCCGACGTGAGGGAACACAAAAATATAGCGTATCTAGTAAATTGGTAGAACTGACTTCGCCGTTGACTACTTTATGTAGAAAGAGAATCCCAAATACGAGCCTACGGTTGTAAAGTGAAGGAAGATTAATAAGAAGAAGTCTGTCAGAATAAGAAGGTAGGCGAAGATTCGGGTCCCAATTAAGACCGCGTAACGCAAACTTAAGGAATTGCTTCTGTACCGATTCAATACTACGCTGGTGAACATCATATTGAGGGTTCCACACTGGTGAGCAATATTCTAGAGTAGGGCGAACTAACGAAGTGTATAAAACCTTTGTCACATATGGATCATCAAATTCCTTGGCCCAACGTTTAATGAAGCCAAGAAGACTGCATGCTCTATTAACAATTGAAGATATATGAATATTAAAAGAAAAGCTTTGGGAAATAAATAAAGAAAGCATAACGCCTAAGTCTTTAAATGATGGTACACAATCTAACAGAACAGACTTAATAGAGTAATGAGCTAGGAACGGCGACAAACGACTGAAAGTCATAAAAGAGCATTTAGAGGCATTAAGGTGTAATTTATTAACGTGACACCAAACACAAAACGCATCGATATCTGATTGCAAAGTACTGTTGGAAAGAAGGATCATTATATGAATAACAAATCTTGACGTCATCCGCAAACATGAGCACGCGAGAATGAGCCAAGGCCAAAGGCAAATCGTTTATAAACAAGGTAAATAACAGTGGGCCCAGATGACTGCCTTGGGGGACACCTGACGTAACTCGAACAGTTTTAGATATCGAGGAACGAAAAGACACCTTTTGGGTTCTGCCAATAAGATACGACTTTAACCAAGCCAATAGTTTCGGGGAAAAACCCATGATGTTAAGTTTCATGAGAAGCATAGAATGATCAACCGTATCGAAAGCCTTACTAAAGTCAGTATAAATAACATCAGTTTGACACTTTTTACGGAAGCCATGGTGTACAAGGGTAGTCAATTCTAAAAGGTTGGTAAGCGACGAACGACATGCTGACAAGGAGAAATAGTGGATCTGGATAGGTGTTGAAGGGAAGACGTAATAATTTTCTCAAACAGCTTAGGTATTGCCGAAAGTTTGGCAATGCCACGGTAGTTAGAAATATCCGATTTGTTACCCTTTTTAAAAAGCGGAATAATAAAAGACTCCTTCCAAATATCAGGGAAGCGACAAGTCTCACTCGATATAAAAAATAACCGAGATAAAGGCTTAGATAGGGAAATAGAACACATTTTAAGGATGCAACTAGGTATATTATCAGGCCCGGGTACGAAGGAAGACGTCATAGATGACAAGCTAGAGATAATACAGTCTTCAGTAATATTAGGAAAAAACATACAATTTAAATGTGGAATTGTGAAGGGATAAGGTGTGGGATCCGAAGCAGTAGAAGAATAAGTCGACTGAAAGAATTTAGCAAACAGATCTGCAATATCTGAATCACTATTAGCAGTCTGGTCATTAAGTCTGAAGGTGGAAGGTAGTAAATTAGAACGTCTTTTGGAATTAACAAAGTTATAAAATCTTTTAGGGTTCTTATAAAATTCAACCTTACAGCGAACGATATAATTATTGTAGCATTGAGTATTTAAAAGGCAAAATTGAGATTTGGCTACACAATAATTTGCATAGTCACGTCGCGAACCAGTTTTTTTAAATCTTTTAAAATATCTCGATTTAATGTTACGGAGATTAGAGAGCCTACGTGTGAACCAGACTGGCGCACTGGAGACGGTAGAGACATTCACATAAGGAACGCATTTATCAATTAGAGAATTAAGAGCAGAGTAGAAGAAAAATTTACTGCACAATCTATATCACAGCACTCAAATAGAAATGACCAATCAAAAGAGAAAATAAGGCTGTTAAGAAGATTGAAATTTGTTTTTACGAAAACATCTACGACGAGAATTTGAGATGTTATTGAATGAATTAAGAATGAATTAATAATTTTGATCAAAATCAAATAGCTAATTATGCATATCAACGTTTTTCACATTTTTTTTTTAAATAGCAAAATAGGTCATCAAATGATTTTTGATTCAATTAATTTGTTATGCCTTTATAAAAAAATATGATCGGCACAGTCATTAACAAATATATTACACTTACAAATCATTAATTTGAAAGCAACCGCGTCAAAGGTAACGAAGTTATCGACACGTCACAGTTTTCGACCGATCGTTTCTATGGGACCTATCTCATATAGTCACCCGATCTTAACAAGTTTGGCATAGTTTTAATGAATAAACAAAGTAATTGAGTCACTGTTCGTGACTTTGCCGTTTGTATGGGAGCTATATGATATAGTGGTCCGATCCGGCTGAATCCGAGAACTACAACCCCTGGAGTATATACAAGCCCACATGCAAAATTTCTGTAGCTCTAACGGTCTAGGAGCAGTTCGCATCGATCCAGACGGACGGATAGACGGACAGACATGAACTGGTTTTGAACTTATCTCGTCGTGCTAATCAAGAATATATAGTCATATATCCAACAACAATCCGTAATAAATTATAAATTTTTCGCCCCTAAAAATTTTTAACTTCAAAATAAACATTCGTTCTATTCACAAACAATTGGACACTTGCAACAACAAATGTCCCCCTCAAAATCTTTCAGCATGAGAACGCAATATTAAAAACAAATCTGTCCCCACAAAATTCTCCAAGCGTGAGAACTCTTAGTAGGCAAAATCAATAAGCCAATCAAATACCAGATCAAGATATATCTGATCAAAAGTTCCTAACATAAAAAGCTTTCAACATAATTGTATGAATAATGATAAGTTAGTTCTTAAGACGAATTCTTTAAATAAAGATCGTTTATTTTGAGTTCAATAGATCCAAGTTTTCTTTTTTTTCACTTATAAAGGAAATGGATATATAAGGATTTATAATTGGCGCAGTCGGTAGGATCGGTAAAAGTGAACTAGTTATTTTATCCGTCTATTACATAGAATTAGTGAATAATCACTATAAAACTGCAATCCGAAATCAAGAACTTACGAGCACCGCTCAAAAGCCAACAACAGTGAAAAATATTTACGCCAACTGTGTGTGGAAATATCAACTGTGTGTTGCAACCAAAAAAAAAAAAAAAATATCCAATTGTGGAACAAAAACGACAACTGTAAGCGGAAATATCAACTGTGTGTGTTACAACCATAAACTCCAATTGTGGAACAAAACGCCAAATTGTGTGCGAATAAAATAAAAAACCACTAAAAACAAAAATGGCAGAACTTACCTAAGCCCACCTCAATCAAGACAGGTGGCAAACTATGATGGAGCACCAGAGAATGTGACATCGTTCATAAGGAGGATAGATTTCATCATGCACCTATATCCAACCCATAACATGAGGCAACATAACATATTGTTCAGCGCAATCGAGATGGAGCTCACTGGAGAAGCTCAACGACCTTCAACGATGCAAATAACACCATTCTTTATACAAATGCTCTAAATAATACTATAAAAGATGTAATAAAACAAAAAATTACCCGATAGATTATTTATGACGTTAGCTTGATATGATATAACCACAGTTAGCAAGCTAAAACAAGTAGCTCAAAGAGAAGTGTTATACGAGGATAGTATATCAAATCAGAAAATCAAATCAAAACCAAAATCAAAAAAGGGGAAAATCTTTTATACCTAATAGTACAACTCCGTCTAAAACAAAACAATCAGACACAACACAAAACCAAAAACTTTTCCAAGAATTTCAACAAAAATTAAATACTCATAGGGCTCTAAATCCAATGAATTATCAACAGCAAAATAATTGTCAAAAAAATAAGGTAGCAAATTAGCCTACAAAAAGGCCAAGAGAAAGTAACAGTGGAATTAGCAAAATGGACACATCCGAAAATTTTCATCAGAATGCCTCGGATAAATCGGAAGAAGAGATAGAGACAAGTCCTTCATCAGAATCACAATTAATTATAAACATTTAAGATGTGTAGTCGACTTAGGCTCTTCAATAAATATAAATCCGAAAACTTTTTTAATTTCAAAACCTATTTAGGAGATTCCAAAATTCACATGATTGAATGAGCAGTAGACCCGCAAAAGAAATAATTTTCCTTGCACCCAGCAAACTTTGTCCGACAGAACAAAAATTTTATATCCATAAATTTTCAATAAATACATGTTAATAGGCAGAAATTTCCTAAGAGCATGCATGCCCAAATAAACTATGAATATGAATATGCAAAGCTAGGAAACTATACATTTTATTTCAGAAATATGGAAGAAATAGAAGAAAATAGCATAGAATGTTTAGACCCAACTACAGGGAGGAAACCAGACACAAATTTTGCTATTGAAAATGAAATAATAGAAAGTGATCAGTATAGACTCGACCATTTAAATAACGAGGAAACACAAAAACCAAAAAAAGTCTTGTCCGAATTCAGTGATACTCAGTACCGAGAAGGTGAAAATTTGACTTTCACGAGTACAATAAAGCACTCTATTCATACAAAACATGAGGACCCAATTTATAAACGTCCTTAAAAATATCCCCAAACGTTTGACATAGAAGTCAACAAACAAATAAATGAAATGTCGAACATTTTCATTTGGATCGTTCCAAAAAAAGAAGATGCTTCCAACAAACAAAAATTCAGATTAGTCATTGACTACCGAAATTTGAATGAAGTCACAATAGATGACAAATTCCCAATTCCAGTCATGGATGAAATTCTTGACAAACTGGGAAAATGCCAATACTTTACCACCATTGATTTAGTAAGGGATTTAATTAAATTTAAATGGATTCTGAATCTATAGCAAAATGAAGTAAGTAAGTCGTCTCGCCGACTTAGGTATACCATACACCAGTAAAACAAATATTTCAAATTTGTAATAACTAATGCATTTGCCTATTTTAAAAAATTCTGTTCACATGCTTTTTACAAGCATATCTCAGTATCTCGCGCACTTATGCATATAAGCACTCTAGCGCCCCCACCCGCCAACGGCCATCTCCGGCCTTATGGAGAAACGTTTATATGCATAACTCAGCTATTTTTTCCCTGATTTTGATCAAATTTGGTATTTTGCTGGGTATTAGTATCAAATTTAAGTGTGCCAAATTCGATTGCACAAGGTAAAAAATTACGGGAGATAATCGAGTTCTTCAAATTTCGGGGGCGGAAAGGGGCGTGGCAAAATCTTTATATATACAAAATGTGCGCATTTACTATGCAAATATACATACCAAATTTGGTGTCTCTAGCTGCAATAGTTTTTGAGATAAATTTTTTTTTAATTGCGGGGGCGGAAAGGGGCGTGGCAAAAATTTGAAACAAACTTGATCACTCTACATACTACACGAACCTACATTCCAAATTTGGTGGCTCTATCTCTTATAGTCTCCGAGAACTAGGCGTTCATACGGACGGACAGACGGACATGGCTAAATCGACTCGGCTATTGATACTAATCAAGAATATACATACTTTATGGGGTCGGAGAAGCTTCCTTCTGCCTGTTACATACATTTTGGCGACTTTAAATATACCATTTCACCCTATGGGTGTTGGTATAAGCAGTTCAACTAAACATGGCCATTACGAATACACACGTATGCCATTTGGTCTTAAAATGCCCCGGCAACATTCCAAAGATGCATGAATAATCTTTTGGAAGACCTTATTTATAAGGATTGTCTTGTTTATCTGGATGACATTATAGTGTACTCCACTTTATTGGAGGAACACATACTATCACGCAGAAAGGTATTTAAGAAACGAAGAGATGCTAATCTTAAACTCCAACTCGACGAATGCGAATTTATGAAAAGGGAAACAGCATTCCTTGGTCATATAATAACAACAGAAGGTATAAAAACTAACCCAAATAAAGTCAAAGCAATTCAAAATTTTCCGATCCCTAAAACCCCAAAAGAAATAAAATCATTCTTAGGTTATGCGGATTCTTCCGAAAATTCATACCAACTTTAATGAATTTAAAGCTAAAATTAACATAAACGACCCACATTATATTCAATCATTTGAAAAATTAAAATATATCTTCTTATGAACGACCCCATACTTGCATACCCCGATTTTAAAAAACCTTTTTATCTAACCCTGCTACCAATATAGCTTTAGGTGCTTCTCTCACGATCTTACGCAAGCAGAATGTTGATCGAACATGAGATCAATTATTCAGCTATAGAAAAATAATTACTAGCAATAGTTTGGGCAACAAAGTATTTCAAACCATACCTTTTCGGTGGAAAGTTCGAAATTCTGAGCGACCATAAGCCTTTAGTATGGCTCAGCAATATAAAAGAACCAAATATGAAACTTCAACGATGGAGAATAAAACTAAATGAGTTTGATTATAAAATGAAATATTTACCCGGCAGAGAAAATCATGTAGTAGATGCCCTTTCCAGAATTAAAACAGATAAAAACTTTTTAGGATCAACAGACAGCACGGCAGCTTCAATACATAGTGCTCATGAGGATAATGGAAATTACATTTGAATAGTAGAAAAACCCATTAATTATTTTAACAGGCAAATAGAATTCATTAGAGGTTCAGAAGACAAAGCAGAAACATCAACCTATTTTTATAAATCAAACATAAAAATAACATATGTACAAAGAAATGACCAATGCTTACGCAAGGGATATAATTAAAAGATATCTTTGCGGTAAGAAAACTGTACTATATTTTCATAATGAACAAGATTTTCCCATATTCCAACAATTGAAATAATACGATCGAACGCAAAAACAAAAACCTCGAAATCAAGCATTAAGTTAGAGGACATTCAAACGTTTGCACAATTCAAAGAAATAATTCTAAAACAACATAAAGAATTATTACATCCAGGAATATAAAAAACGATTAATTTGTTTAAAGAAATATCAAAAAAAACTTCGGCAAACGCCGAAATTTATTTACCCTTCGTCCTTGGCAATAATTTTTTTACATTTTGAAATTTCTTTCCTGCAACTGAATTCATCAATACACAAAAACATTCAAATTATTTCTCTTTTTATAAAAATTTTTCTTCCTCTTGCATCATTCCCTAAGCGAAGCACAACACGCATACACATACAGTTCTTGTAGCGCTGCGTCTGTGTGTATGTATGCATGTGCTCTGTTTGATTTGATGAAGACGTAGTAGGCAGCAAGCAGCGCTGCCTGCAGCGTCATCATTTGAACCGATTTGTATTGACTGTAACTTGTGTTCTATTTGTCCGATCAGATTCAAATTTTGGGATCTGTCAATTTATATGAAATACTATCATATTTGTAAATTTCATGGGGATACTCCAATTTTTGCAAAAATGTTTGTTCTAGAGCTATATGATATAGTGGTCCGATACTTACAATTTTCATACTTTATCTCACCCGGCTAATAAAAAGCCCACAAAAAAAATTTCATCCCAGTAGCTCTTAAGATGGCTGAGTAAAACGCGTACGCAGAGACAGACGGACAGACGGACATGGCTATATCGACTCAGCTTCTCATGCTGATCAAGAATATATATACTTTATGGGGTCGGAAACGTCTCCTTATGTGCGTTACAAACATCTGACCAATTTTATAATACCCTCTACAAGGGTATAAAAATATTATTTCACCGATTTTCAAAACCTGATTCAAAACATTATTAACGAATGCTCAGTATGCAATATCGCAAAGACAGAAAATAGAAATACAAAACTAACTTTTGAAATAACACCAGAAACTTTTATTGTCAGAGAAAAATACGTCATGGACTTTTACATGAAGGACAATTTACAATTCCTTTCATGCATTGACATTTACTCCAAATTTGCAACACTTGTAGAATTAAAATCTAGAGATTGGTTAGAAGCCAAGAGAGCAATTATGAAAGTATTCACTGAAATGGGCAAGACAATAGAAATAAAATCAGACAAAGATTTAGCATTTCTGTGTATAACACTAACAACTTGTATAACAAGAAGAAAATGTAAAGTTAGAAATTACAACAAGTAAAAACGGCATTTCAGACGTAGAAAGATTCCATAAAACAGTAAATGAAAAACTCAAAATTATAAATAGTGAAAGTGACATCGAAGATAAATTACTTAAATTTGAAAAAATTCTCTACATATACAACCATAAGACAAGACATAAAACAACTAACCGAACACCAGCGGACATTTTAATCTATGCAGGATCACCAGACTATAATACCCAAACAAATAAAATATATGAAATAAACAATTTAAATAAAGATAAACAAGCACCATTAGTAAAGTCAAAAACAACAAATCTATTCAAAGACAGGAGAAATAAATCAGTTAGATGAGAAACATTTTGAAAAAAGAAACGGAGGACAAAAGGTCACGCACTACAAAACAAAATTCAAAAAGAAAAAGGAAGTTAATAAAAGTAAATACGCCAATTGATACATTACAGGTCAACAACTCAAGATGACTTTTCTGTGCATCGTGCTATTCTTAACATTAAAATCAATGAACATTAATGAACAAGCACAGGAATTTAAAGACATAATCCATATTGAACACTTAACAGAAAAACTAAATAGGGAACGGAATTGGTTCAATATACAAATATCTTTTTGGTACTCATTAGAGCTGAGAAAACCATCGATGGCACCATCGATATTATCGATGGAACCGATGGAGTGCGATAAATCGATGGTAATTTTTCGATGCCGATATATCGAATTTCTTTTTGGTTCCAATACGTGTGTAAGAAAATTGCAATATATAGTAAGATTTTGTTATTATCACCTTATCGCAAAGTTTGGAAGAGGTCTAAGAGCAAATGTTAACACCTTTAAGGAGCCAAACTTGCGAGTTTTTACTGAGCAACGTAAAAAAAGGCTATTCTCGTATGAGAATAAATCGGCCCCACCCCTTGGAACGATTCTTGACCCATGCTTCAAGGGCATAGTTTCCAAAATCCATCAAATGCCCCCCAGGCCCATTTAAATTTGGGAAGGAGAAAAAAAAAAAAAAAAAAAAAAAAAAAAAAAAATTTTTTTTTTATTTTTTTTTTTTTTTTTTTTTTTATTTTTTTTTTTTTTTTTTTTTTTTTTATTTTAAATGAAGTTTAACTTGAAACTATAAATTTTGTTTTTATATTTAAGAACATTTCAGAAATTACAAGCTTAATCTTTAATATATTTTTGGTTGAATTATTGATAAATCGCATCGATGATTATAGAGAAGGTCATGAGTTCTGATACATTTGGTTGCCCCCTTTTTGAATATTTGAAACTTTGTAATATTGAAAAACTACACCAAAATATATATGTTGAATAACACGTTTAAAATTTTCGATGGAACCATCGATATGGTGGTTTTTTTCGATGGTTTTTTTCATCGATGGAAAAAATATCGAGTGGAGCAACCATATTTCTCTTGAAGACGATAAAGACGGATTAGAAAAAAAAAAAATCTTGAAAGCAATAGCGTACAAGCAAACGAACTTAATTACTTAATATACACTATAAATAAAGGTTTACAAGTAATAAACAACCTCAAAGAAGAAAAGGAAAAATCAGTAAAAGTATGAGTTCTAATCCTTAATTTTGAGCATTTCACAGAATACATTGAAGACATAGAAATGGGCATGCAGCTCACTAGACTAGGAATTTTCAACCCGAAACTTTTAAAACGTAATCGCTTAAGTCATGTTAATTCGGAAAAACTATTGAATACAAAAACATCCATCTGGCTTAAACAAAATTCAAACGAGATATTTATCATTTCAAACATTCCTCAAGAAATATACTACGATAAATACTATTTTAACAACAACACTTTTTGTTTAATAAAAATACAAAACAAATAGAAACTAATGAATATATAATAAACATTTTAAATCAAATCCCAACCACTTGCAAATACACTAAAACATATAAGAATTATCAAACTAATTACATTGATCCAAACATAATTGTAATATGGAATTTACCAAAAACAAAACTTAATTAAAATTGTGTAAACAACGATTTAATAATAGAAGTCAATAACATAATAAAAATTTACGATTGTGCCTTAATATTAAATAAAATATCAATAACAAATTCATTGCTTAACTACAGCTAAAACATTTATGCAACAAACAATATCACTAGGCTAGAACCTATTTCTTTTATCTAAACAAAGGAGATAATTAACGAACACACAAAATATTATACTGTATTTCAAACTATTACACTAACCACATTCGTACTTACTATAATAAGTTTGATTACATACTTAATCTATAAGTTTAAGGCAATGCCACTGTTGGTGTTTAGATTATATAAAATAAGATAACATTAAGACAATTATAATATAGAACAAATGGAAATGTGTGCCAATATAAGTATGTAACCCGATTATAGATGGCTCATCAGTCATAAGTATATCTGATATGGTCAGCAGTTAACAATAAAAACCTAGTTCATCAAGTTGCTATAGTTAGCTATTATCAATAAAGACGTATTTTGCTGACCTAACACTATGTCGAACTATGCACTAGTAAGCTATCTAGTTTTACTATAAAAGAAATGCATTATTCTTTGTAAGATCAGATACCAATTGCAGCTACATCGGGTGTGCATCGCTGTGTCTTTAACCCCATCTCTACCTTTGTAATCTCTCTCCGAAGTCCACCCAATTTATGTGTTGGTTTTGACGACTATTTGGTTTATGTGCTAGTGCCTACTTGATTATAAATAAATAAACAATTAATAAATTCAAGAAATACTAACGCCTTTCATTGAACAGCCACAAAAATTAATAATTAAACATTTTTTTATCAAATAAGAATCGTATTCCAACAAAAAAAATCGAACCCCATTTGTTGAAAAAATTGAATCCCAAAGTATAAACAAAATTGATACTCCACAATCTTTACAGCTGAGAAAAATCTCTCGCTATATCCAAATGTATCCGCCTGAGGACAGTCTATTTTCTTTATGATAGGGGAGTCATATATGTATCTAACAACATTCCCTAATAACTTATAACATTTTCGCCCCCTAAAATTTATAACTTTAAAATAAACATCCGTTCTATTCACAAACAATTGGACACTTGCAATAACAATTGTCTCTCTCAAAATCTTCCAGAACGTGAGAACGCAATATTATTAACAAATCTGTTCCCAAAAAATCGTCCAAGCGTGAGAACTCTTTGTAGGCGAAATCAATAAACCAATCAAATACCAGATCAAGATATCATTCGATCAAAAGCTCATAACATAAAAAGCTTACAACATAATTGTAAACATAACAGCTTTCTAACCGAACTGTAAACTTAATTGTATGAATAATGATAAATTAGTTCTTAAGACGCATTCTTTAAATAATGAGCGTTTCCTTAGAGTTCAATAGATCCAAGTTTTTTTTTTTTTCACTTATAAAGGAAATGGATTTATAATTATATATACTTTATATGTTGCACACTTCTGACAAAAATTAATATACCCTTTTTGCAAGGGTATAAAAAAACAGAAAATGTTTGGTATTTAAACACACAACACCAAAAACTTGTCACAAGCGCGGCCGCGACCGCTATAAAACGACAATACAAAAGCGGCCTTTGGAAGGTTGATACGCATAAAAAGAAAGAGATGGAGAATAGAAGGGCAGTTTTGCATAAAACGTTTCATATTGATAGGCAACAAAATATATCTAATTTGTATCCGATTTTAATGAAAAATATGTCATTCGACGGGAAATTCAATTTACTTTCTTTCCTTTCAAAGGACCAAAAATTTTCATACAAAATTTAGATTTTCAATTGGCTTCAAATCGAAAGTTGGGGGCTAAATGAAAATTTATGGTATGCAGTTTATCTTATTTTTGCTAGATCTACAACTTCTTCAAAGAGTTCATACTTTTATCTTTAATATTTAAGATTTTGGAAAAAACGTCATAAATATATGTCCAGCCAAAAACGGGTTTTTCATTGTTCAAATGCACCTGTAAAAAAAAAACGGATTATGAAGACCATTTTTATAGTTCATCATCTGAATACAATAACCAACAAATTACAGAAAAATTTATTGCATTAAATTATTAAGGAGCCGAAAAAATTAGAACTAAAGTAAAAAAAAAAAAACCAGAGGGCCGGGGTTAACTTCGACCGCGTCGAAGTTTGTATACCCTTGCAACTGTTTTGGTAATTCTTTTCCTTACCCACAGCCATCAAAGTGTAAAAACGTTTTATCCAAAAAGACTAATGTTTGCGAAAGAACGGCCTTCAATCTTAGCATAGGATATAACGAACTTTTTGATGAAAGTCACTGTTTTCCACCTATCGTTTCTATGGGAGCTATATGATATAGTCACACGGTCTTGATCAATTTTGGCATAATCATTAATAAGAACATAAAACTGACAAATACCAACTTTTATGACAATAGCTATAAAATTAATGAAGTTATTGAGAAAGTCACTGTTCGTGACTTTGCCGCTTGTATGGGAGCTATATGATATAGTCACCCGATCTTAATCGAATTCGGCACAATCATTAATAAGAACATAAAAATGACAAATACCAACTTTTATGACAATAGCTATAAAATTAATGAAGTTATTGAGAAAGTCACTGTTCGTGACTTTGCCGTTTGTATGGGAGCTATATGATATAGTCACCCGATCTTGATCAAATTTGGCACAATCATTAATAAGAACATAAAACTGACAAATACCAACTTTTATGGCAATAGCTATAAAATTAATGAAGTTGAAAGTCACTGTTCGTGACTTTGCCGTTTGTATGGGAGCTATATGATATAGTCACCCGATCTTGATCGAATTTGGCACAATCATTAATAAGAACATAAAACTGACAAATACCAACTTTTATGACAATAGCTATAAAATTAATGAAGTTATCGAGAAACTCACTGTTCGTGACTTTGCCGTTTGTATGGGAGCTATATGATATAGTCACCCGATCTTGATCGAATTTGGCACAATCATTAACAAGAACATAAAACTGACAAATACCAACTTTCATGACAATAGCTATAAAATTAATGAAGTTATTGAGAAAGTCACTGTTTCGTGACTTTGACGTTTGTATAGGAGCTATACGATATAGTGGTCCGATCCGGCTGAATCCGAGATATACAATGCCTGCAGTATATACAAGCCTACGTGCAAAATTTCAGCTCTGTAGCTCTTGGAGGAGTTCGCGTTGATCCAGACGGACGGACGGACGGACGGACGGATGGACGGACATGGCTATTTGAACTCGTCTCCTCGTGCTGATCAAGAATATATATACTTTATATAGTCTGAGATGCTTCGTTCTATGCGTTGCACACTTCTGACCAAAATTAATATACCCTTTTTGCAAGGGTATAAAAACGTCCTAAATTCGTGGCCACCACTATATGTACATATATAGGTACACACATTTATATATTACATTTTTATTACCCTATGCGTGTTCGCTTATATTGTAATGTACTTTTTACCCTATAAGGACAAAATATAAATAATGGCCAAATATTTTTAAAGTAGCCATGTAATAAAGTGAAGCATTAGTTTTTCTGTGTGGAGCTGCGTAACAAAGCGACATAGTACTGCTTTCGTCAAGTCTGGGCGCTCTCAACTTGTAATTTGTGGTGACATCGGCATGCACACAGACGGCCGCACGAGCAATTGCCGCGGTATGTGCGTTTGTTAATGTTTCGATATTAAAAAAAATGTAAATTTAACTGTAAATTTCGCGATGAATAAAAATGTACATTTTAGCTATGACTAAAATTGGTTGAAGTAATTTAATTTAATATGAATGTTATAAATTAAGTACACGAAAGAACGCCAAAAAGTGGTTGAACGAGAGCGCAAAAAAAAAAACAACCAACTTGAGTGACAATATGTTTTTTTTTTTTGTCTGTATGGGAAAATAACAGCATGTGAATTGTAAATCAACTCTTAATGTCTAGTATGAGAGAGTTTTGTAAACCTTTTTTGTTTAGTGCATCTTAAATATCATGTATTATCACTATTATGCAAATTTTACTAATATTTTATTCTTCTGGTGCGAATAATTGCTGATTAAACATATTACCCCATCCATTTGCGATTAATTTATGTGATTTAAATTGACTTGCACATCAGTGCACTATTATCCATTTAATTGACCCACATATCCTAAACATTTCAACAATTCTACGTCCTGACGTATGACGTGTTCATGGCGCATGCACCTATTCCAAACACGCTTGGTATTTCCAAGTAATAAAATATAAAAACAATGAACAAAACTTACTCCGCTGCATCATCTGTTTTGCCTATATTTCTGTCTGCTAATCCTTCACATTTAATAAGTACTTCCTGAAGTTTTTCTTGTACTAACTGCTCCCGAAATGCTGATACATCAGACTCTCTCCAAGCATCTCCCAGAGCTTCCTTAAAGTTTTCCATAGCTTCCTCAGAAGTAGCTGAAAGCTCGAGTGCTAATCGTAATTTGCCTTCGGAAGAAATAATTTGTGGACGCAAAATCTCATTTTCATTTACTTCATCTACATATCGGCGATGCAAGTTAAATATGATGTCTGCATAGCGTTTAATTCGAGAAGCCTCGTAGTGCCTTTTTGATTCCATAAGGATTTGCACCATCTTCAATTTTTTTTATTAGTAATAGAGATTTACATTAAGACAATTGCAATGCTTACCCGGTTAGCCTCATTAAAAAAATCGTCATTTATATCAGTATACAAATTTAATTCGAGAACATCAACTTCATCTTCTTTTTCTTCAAATATGATATCCGATTCTAATGTTTTTTTAAGATCTTTGATTCTCTTTTTTTTTTTTTTCCTTCTTTGGTGCCATGCTTTTTAAAAAAAATATATTTTTATTGCGCAGATTGCTTGTAGATTGAATAAATCAGAAAATAAACCTATCAATAAATAAATGTTGTTTGAATTTTATAACACCTACTACTTTTCAAAATGGGTGTTGAGTACAGAAATTACACACATTCTTCACGTAAATTAAGAAAAGTATAAATTCATTTATTTAATATTCAAAAGTTTTACAGTTATTGATAATACTGCAAGATATAGCAAGTTGATGGTACAATGTGTGATGTGACTAACTTGTGCTTCACGTCGGTGTTGGCGGCAAACATATTTATGTGGTATTTATTTATATTCCGGTTTCGTTGTTGGCATTGATGTTAGTGTTACAATTAAAGATTATGGCTTTTACAAAAAAAAACAGACTGTAGGTCTGTCCCGAAACGTGTGCTCGCTATCGTCGCAAACTTAGAAGTCAGTGTGACCGTCTTTTATTATTATATTCTGCTGGCTTAGCACTACGAACTGGCTTTAGAAACGATGACCGCTTCTGGTTCTTTTCTTGTCTGTAGGTGCCTGATCACCGGTTCCTACATTCGGCCTTCCTGACGTTTCATTCGTCTCGAATGAAGTTTCCCAAGGTTTCATGAACTCGGCCACAGTGGATGTTTTAGTTGGCCCTGCCGTATCTCCTATTTTTTCAACCTCATATCTTCCATGTTTCTAGACTGATACTACCTTGTACGGCCCAAAGTATTTTCCTTTAAGCTTAAGACCTACCCCGTACTGTGCCGCTTTATCGCTACTAAATCGTTAGGTCTATATATCCTTTCGATCTTCCGTTTTGCATCATAAGACTTTCGATTTTCGTCCTGTAGGACTTTAATATTGTCAATCGCCCTATCTCGGATCTCTTTTCGTTCCTCATCCAACTCGTTCATTATGTATTCTAAAATACGCTCTCTTAGCTCTGCATCTTCGGGAACTCTCATATCTAAACCTGTTAGTATCTTAAACGAACTCACTTTTGTGCTTCTTGGCTCAGTGTTGTTTATCATTTGTTGTACCTTGCCTACATGCTTATACCAGGTTGCTGGGCTTTCCAAACTCAATTTCGTTAACAGGGGTACAATGATCTTGTGCATTCTTTCGACCTGCCCCGGAACACCAGTTGCAATTAATAAATGTTGTATGTTATTGTCCTTACAATACTGTTCAAACAAATGTGACGTAAACGCTGTTCCCCTATCGGTCACTACTCTCACTGGGTTACCGAATATATTTGCTTGTTTTTCCAAATGATTTACGACTTCCTCTGCCCCGGTACTTCGGGTAGGATATAACCATACGAACTTACTAAAACCATCGACAACTACTAACAAATGATTGTACCTCTTCTTAGTGAGGTCCATCGGCCCCACATGGTCAATATAATATGTAACTAGCGGCTGATCTCCCTTATCAATCGCTGTCAGATACCCTTCTTTTCTACCCACTTTCGCATTTGTTATTATACACTGTACGCAACTCTCAACCAATCGTGTAACTTTTCCTTTCAATCCTCGAATGAAGTATGATTTTTCGACTAATAACTGTGTTTTCTTTGCTGAGAAATGTCCTTGTTTATGGGCAAGTAAGATAATTTCATTCTCCATCTGCTCGGGTACTACGATCAACTGCTTATTGGCATCTTTGAACAAGACCTCATTCAAAATATAGAAATCCTCATACACGCCTTTTTCAACTAGACTTCTTACAGCATTTGTCCAATCATCAACCAATTGAGCTTCTTTCAGGCGATGAATAATACTATCCGATATTGCATAACAGGCGACTCGACTCAAAGCATCTACATGCCTCATCTTTGATCCTGACCGATGCTCTAAACTGTAACTAAAATCCTGCAAGAACATGGCCCACCGGGCTACTCTCAAGGGAACTTCCTGTTTTTTCATGGTCATAGTAAATGCATTACAGTCTGTAACTCTAGTGAACTGCAAGCCAAGAATGTAAACTCGCCACTTCTTTAGAGCCTCAATTATGGCTAGAACTTTTAGCTCGTAATAATAATTCTGCTCACATGCCTTCGTTTTTCGACTCATGTACTGAATTGGATGGAACAAATTATCCTCAGTATCTTTCTGCATTAGAATTGCCCCATAACCATATTTTGACGCGTCAGCATGGACCTCTGTTTGCGCTTTCGGATTATATAACTTCAATACCGACTCACTCGTTAATGCTGCCTTCAATCGTTCAAATGATATCTCCTCGATCTCGCTGAACACAAATTTACTATCTTTCCTTAGCAAATCGGAAAGTGGCTTCGCCATTAAAGCATATCCCTCAATGAATTTTCGGAAATACGATGTTAAACCGAGAAACCTTTGCACTGCTTTCTTATCCTGTGGTCTTGGGAAATTGTGTACCGACGAAATTTTCTCTTCACTCGGTTTTATTATCCCTTCACTAATCACGTATCCTAGAAAATTGACTTGATTTTGAAGAATCTGACACTTTTTCCAGTTTATCTGTAATCCATTCTTCTCGGCTACCCCCAAAACTAATTTAATTCTTGACATTCCCTCTTCAATGTCCTTGCTTGGAATAATTATGTCATCCATATATACGATCGCTATACCTTTCTGAATCAACTCCTGCATTGCTGCCATCATGAATCTCGTAAAGACCGCTGGAGAGTTTGAGATACCAAACGGTACATATAAGAATTCGTACTGTCCTTTCTGAGTAACAAATGCAGTGAACTTTTGCGAACTTGCTTCTACTGGTACATGAAAATATCCATTTTTCAAGTCCAGTGTAGTAAAAACTTTTCCTCCTTGCAATTGATCAATTACACTGTCCATCAAAACTATCGGAAAATTATCGCGAATTATCTTTTCATTCAATTTTCTATAATCGCAGCACAACCTTTTAGCTCCGTTTGACTTTGCTACCAATACTATAGGGGGATGCATACATCGATGTACTATCTCGAATAATTCCCTCCTCAAGCCATTCTTGTATCTGATTGTCTACAATCTGCTGATCGCAGTAGGCCAACCGTCTTGGGTGTTGGTATACGGGAATATCATCTTTCAAAATAATTCTCATTTCAGTCTTCGCATCAGGATTGCGTTTTGGCTTGTATCGCTGAACTATCATTTCGACCTGTTTAGCCTGTTCTTGATTTAAATGAGACAACTCTAAACCGATTTCGTCCTTCCCTTCAAAAACTGTGCAGACATCTTCAAATTGCTTCATCCAATCCTCAACAGATTCAGTCTTTTCTTCTACTACCTTTTGCTCATTGCTAATTAAAAACTGAGTGTTACCTTCATGTCAACACTATCAAGAATCGTTCTTCCCAAAATAGCGTCAAACCCCATGTCCTCATCGGGAACTACATGAAACTCAACTACTATTTTAATTTTGTCAATGATCACCATTAAAGAGAAACTACCAAACGTTAAAATTTTCGCATCTCCTATTCCTACCAAACACTTTCCAGAACCTGTTAGTTGTTTAACTCCTAGCTTCCAAAAAACACTTCGACGAATCAAGCACATATCTGCTCCTGTATCTATGAGCCCTTTAAATTCAATATTCTCGTAGCTAACCTTCTTTAGTTCTAACCCAGACGGGGTGAACGTACTCGAGCTAACTTCCACATACATCGATGTACTATCTCGAATAATTCCCTCCTCAAGCCATTCTTGTATCTGATTGTCTACAATCTGCTGATCGCAGTAGGCCAACCGTCTTGGGTGTTGGTATACGGGAATATCATCTTTCAAAATAATTCTCATTTCAGTCTTCGCATCAGGATTGCATTTTGGCTTGTATCGCTGAACTATCATTTCGACCTCTTTAGCCTGTTCTTGATTTAAATGAGACAACTCTAAACCGATTTCGTACTTCCCTTCAAAAACTGTGCAGACATCTTCAAATTGCTTCATCCAATCCTCAACAGATTCGGTCTTTTCTTCTACTACCTTTTGCTCATTGCTAATTAAAAACTGAGTGCCATTTTTTGTTACCTTCATGTCAACACTATCAAGAATCGTTCTTCCCAAAATAGCGTCAAACCCCATGTCCTCATCGGGAACTACATGAAATCAACTACTATTTTAATTTTGTCGATGATCACCATTAAAGAGAAACTACCAAACGTTAAAATTTTCGCATCTCCTATTCCTACCAAACACTTTCCAGAACCTGTTAGTTGTTTAACTCCTAGCTTCCAAAAAACACTTCGACGAATCAAGCACATATCTGCTCCTGTATCTATGAGCCCTTTAAATTCAATATTCTCGGAGCTAACCTTCTTTAGTTCTAACCCAGACGGGGTGAACGTACTCGAGCTAACTTCCACTTTGTCATGTTGAATAACATTTGCTTGCTTCTCTCGTTTAATCTGTGTTTCGATGCTACACTGAGCTGCACGATGACCTGGCTGACCGCATTTGAAACACTTTCGATCCAACTTAGGACAATCTTTTCTTAAATGAGTCGCCTCTCCGCAACCAAAACATTTTCTCTCTCGAGCCTGTACTGCCTGTGCTTCACTTGAACCATATACCTTACTTTCAAATCTGTTTGCTGCCTTGTATGAATCACGTCCCTTCTTATAAACTTCGATTTGAAACTTTAACTCTGAAATATTACGAGCTTGGAATAACATCATTTTGTTAGTTTTTGTATCCGGAATACCTTTAACGAAGTACTCTATCAGACTCTCCTCGTCTACGTCTACCGGTTTCGCAATTTCCATCAATGCATATAAATATTCATTTAGAGTTTCGCCTTTCTTCTGTTGGCGCTGATTCAACTTCTTATGAAACTCAGCACGAAGAGCTGTTTTCAAGGAGCTCCAGTTTTTAATATTTCTCTGACTCCTTATGAAAGATTTTGCCGCCCCACACAATAACTGTTTTCCATAAACAAATAACTGTAATTCATTCCACTGTACCGTGGCTGCACATTCTTCTAGTTCTTCAATCCATTGAGCAATGTTAGGAATATCTGAACCAGAATACTGTGACACGCTGTCCTCAACATCTTTCAAAGTAAACCATGATCTCTCGGGTCTAACTACGTTTCCTGGTGCAATCTCTAGTCCCTCATTCGCTGTTATAACTGACTGATCGTCTGATTCCTCATCTTCCTCCAGCAAACCATAATGGGTGAGTAACCTATTCTGCAAATCTCGTTTCCTGCCAGTCGTAGGGAGCCCTAGTTCGGATAATTTCGATCGCAAAGCCACCACGCTTAGAGCCAGAATCTCTGCAAGCTCCATCTCAATTGCCAAACTTAAAATTACGTACAATTCTTCTAATACTATGTTAGTATTATTTTCAAGCTTTGAAAGTTGTTATCAGTTTTCGCTAGTTCTGAATAACATACGCTTTTCCCGTCTTTCGTTGGTCCCACGTCGCTTTGCTTTGTCGTCGTCTTCGATTGATCGAAATTCCATCCGAAATCCTCTCTTAGCAACAATACTGCAGTTTCTCGCCAACCTTCGAGTTGTTGCCACTGCCAAAACTTGCTCACGCAGCCGCCACCAGATTTTGATCACACCACCACCACCAACGCAGTTCACTCCTAGAACTCAACGCTAGTCTCTGTTGTCCGCCGTCGCCACCAACGCAGTTCACTCCTAGAACTCAACGCTAGTCTCTGTTGTTCAAGCCGTCGCCACCAGATTTTGTCCACCAACGCCACCAGATTTTGTCCACCGCCAATACTAACGCAGTTCACTCCTAGAACTCAACGCTAGTCTCCGTTGTTCAAGCCGTCGCCACCAGATTTTGTCCACCAACACCACCAGATTTTGCCCACCGCCAATACTAACGCAGTTCACTCCTAGAACTCAACGCTAGTTTCTGTAGACTTCAGGTTTCGTTGCGTCCAGCTTTGGCCAACCGCTGTACACTTCTCCAACAGTTAACAAAGCCTCGAAACGTTATTACCACCAACACTGGTAAACTACTGTACACTTCTCCAGCAATTTACACAGCCTCCGTTGTGGCAGCCTTGTATCGATTTTGCAACCTTTAATCAATCTTGCAACCGGAATCGTTGTAGCCACAATCCTCTCTAGCGCCGTACACTTCTCCAGCGCTCTCTATTGTGCACTTCGATCCGTTCCTGCCTTGCCTTTTGATTGTTGGTATATCCCAATGGTACCTTCTTCGGCCAAACCTCACGAATATTTCGTCACGTGCTGCGAAAATTCCAGAACCACCTTTCTGATCAGCTTTCTCACTCCTTCTGCAGTTTCCTTATGTCAGCGTCACTTGCTGTCTCCCTCGTCGGCCAAATTTTTCGTTCTTGTTGCTCGCCGATACCGCGCTTTTACTGCAGCTATCTCTCTTCCTCTCACGTGAACGTTTTTTCGAGGCAGCGTCACTTGCTGTCTCCCTCCTTCTTAGAATTTTACAAGTTTTAACGAATTTGTAAAATTCAATAGCCAATATTAATTGTTTCACTTTTAAGCTGCCATCCCGGTTGAGCCCCCAATTTGTGGTATTTATTTATATTCCGGTTTCGTTGTTGGCATTGATGTTAGTGTTACAATTAAAGATTATGGCTTTTACAAAATAAACGGACTGTAGGTCTGTCCCGAAACGTGTGCTCGCTATCGTCGCAAACTTAGAAGTCAGTGTGACCGTCTTTTATTATTATATTCTGCTGGCTTAGCACTACGAACTGGCTTTAGAAACGATGACCGCTTCTGGTTCTTTTATTGTCTGTAGGTGCCTGATCACCGGTTCCTACATTTATTGTTTATTTCCGTGGAATTAAACTACATAAATTTGGTTTCAAACGGTGACCTCAGGACGACCTTGGCAATTTATTTTGTTGTTTTTGTGTAATAAACAACAGAAAACTTATGTTTTTGTCGGGATTATAGCTAAAAGTAGCTGTTTTCGGCTAAAAAAGCCGTAAAATTTTGAAATAGCGTTGCCAGATGCTACATTTCGGATAAACAATAACAAATATTTTCGCACTATTTTCTATAATCGAAAATACTGTTTACAATAGATCATAATTCAGAGTAAAATATTCGGCTATTCGATCTCGATCGTTGCATTCTGTTACTGGGCTATCAAGATGCCATTAAAAAAAAAGTTTGGGACAATATAATCCCACTATTTCTTCTCCATACAGTTTTATGGAAGATAATTTAATATACATTTGTCAGTTACTTATTGTCATACACTTGTCATTTGTCACTAGCTCCGAGGAACACGACGAAACCACTTGACGCCAAAAAAAAACTCTTTTACTCATAACCTTGATTGCTTGTCATCGATATCATTGATAACTTTTAACTTATACACCTCTAGTTCTAGACTAGTTCAGATACCACAGCTTCATATCGTCTGCGTCGTTTCTCAGTGATCTCTTACCTTCTCTACGCCATATCGTCCATTAGACTTAACTTTCACAACCCTCTATGGCTTTGCGACTTTTGACACTAATTTCGTTACTGCAATTGTCCCAAAAACTTATATTTTTCACAAGGGGAATACTGAGTATACCTGAGTTTTCCGATTTGGATTAATTTGGATATGTTGTAGAAGCTGTGTGAAATATTTCTTATTCTATATTTTCCTTATGATTCGCATTTAAAGCTTTTACTGAGCTATAAAGATGCCATTAAAATAAAAGTGTGAGAGCGGCAATGTAATTTAGTATACATTTGTCAGTTACTTATTGTCATACACTTGTCATTTGTCACTAGCTCCGAGGAACACTTCCTCACCGCTTGACGGCAAAAAAAAAACTTTTTTACTCATAACATTGATTGCTTGCCATCGATATCATTTATAACTTTTAACTTACATATACACCTCTGGACCAGTTCAGATTCCACAGCTTCATATCGTCGTCGCGTCGTTTACGCCATATCGTCCATTAGACTTAACTTTCACAACCCTCTATGGCTTTGCGACTTTTGACACTAACTTCGTTACTGCAATTGTCCCAAAAACTTATATTTTTCACAAGGGGAATACCTGAGTACCACAAACAATTGGACACTTGCAATAACAATTGTCCCTCTCAAAATCTTCCAGAACGTGAGAACGCAATATTATAAACAAATCTGTTCCCAAAAAATCGTCCAAGAGAACTCTTTGTAGGCGCAATCAATAAGCCAATCAAATACCAGATCAAGATATCATTCGATCAAAAGCTCATAACATAAAAAGCTTACAACATAATTGTAAACATAACAGCTTTCTAACCGAACTGTAAACTTAATTGTATGAATAATGATAAATTAGTTCTTAAGACGCATTCTTTAAATAATGAGCGTTTCCTTAGAGTTCAATAGATCCAAGTTTTCTTTTTTTATACCCTTGCAGAGGGTATTATAAAATTGGTCAGATGTTTGTAACGCACAGAAGGAGACGTTTCCGACCACATAAAGTATATATATTCTTGATCAGCATGAGAAGCTGAGTCGATATAGCCATGTCCGTCTGTCCGTCCGTCCGTCCGTCCGTCCGTCCGTCCGTCCGTCCGTCCGTCTGTGCAAATCAACTTCACGCTGGCATCTTAAGAGCTATCGGAATGAAATTTCATATTTGAGCTACTTTTAGCCGGGAGATAATAGAGTATGAAAATTGTCAGGATCGGACTACTATATCATATAGCTCTAGAACAAAATTTTTGCAAAAATTGGAGTATCGCCATGAAATTTACCAATATAATAGAATTTGATATAAAATCTCAGATCCCAAAATTTGAGTTTGATCGGATAAATAGAACACAAGTTACAGTCAATTCAAATCGGTTCTACGTCATCAGCAAATCAAACAGAGCACATGCATACGCACACACAGACGTAGCGCTACACGTATGTATGTATGTGTATGCGTGTTGTGCCTTGCTTAAAATTTTCTTTCTTTTTGCATCATTCCCTAAGCAAAGCACAACACGCATACACATACAGTTCTTGTAGCGCTGCGTCTGTGTGTGTGTATGCATGTGGTCTGTTTGAGCAGCAAACAGCGCTGCTTGCTGTCTACTAGGTCATCATTTGAACCGATTTGTGTTGACTGTAACTTCTGTTCTATTTATCCGATCAGATTCAAATTTTGGGATTTGTCAATTTATGTCAAATACTATCATATTGGTAAATATCATGGGAATACTCCAATTTTTGCAAAAATGTTTGTTCTAGAACTATATGATATAGTGGCCCGATCCTGACAAATTTCATACTTTATCATCTCCCGGCTAAAAGTAGCTCAAATATGAAATTTCATTCCGATAGCTCTTAAGATGCCGGCGTGAAGTTGATTAGCACAGACGGACGGACGGACAGACGGACATGGCTATATCGACTCAGCTTCTCATGCTGATCAAGAATATATATACTTTATGGGGTCGGAAACGTCCCCTTCTGTGCGTTACAAACATCTGACCATTTTATAATACCCTCTAAGGGGGTAAATTAAAACCAAAACATTAGTCGTTTATGCCTTTTTTTTATATGTAAATTTTATTAATTTATTTATTTATTTAATTTACTAGTTTAATTATTTATTTATTTATTCCCTTGTCCATTTATTTACTCCCTTGTATATTTATTTATTCCCTTGTATATTTATTTATTCCCTTATTTATTTATTTATTCCCTTATTCATTTATCTATCTATTCCTTATTTATTATTTTGTTTAGCGTTGAATATTTATTTTATCCTTTTTGTTGCCCACGTGCGCATTCCTTTTTTTGTATATTTCATTATTCCTAAGTCCCATGTTGTTCACGACCCTTGGTGTGGTTTTGACAGTGTATACCTGAAGGAAGAAAGAAAAGAAAAGAGGTGAAAAGAATACCAATAGAAGGGATAATTTTTCTTTCGATCTTGCCCCCCTAAAAGAGCTCTGATAGGCAGGTGGGAATCGGGAAGGGGAATCATCTTGATTTTGGAAAAAATAATATAATAAAAAATTGGTGTAATCTGTTGCAGACACCTGCTCAAATATACACCCGGGCAAGATAAAGTTAATGAATTCGTGTGTTAATTAAAATTAAGAGTAATGAACAACAAAAAAATGAATTGCTGAGTGTTTTCCTAAAAGGGGGGAAATGGGAGGAAAGGATCACGACGACTCCCGGAGGAGTTGATGAGTGGTGATGATGTTATGTTTTAGGTGACGAGTGTGATATATATATGGGGTGGCATACCTCATCGACATGCCACGAAGGAAAGGGAGGGCCCGTTCGAAGAGGAGGTCCGGTTTAAATGGAGTGGCGGCGACGACAACATTCCTGTAAGGGGGTAAGAATAATTTATTAGTGAGTTTGTTAGAGATTTGTGTTTGGTGTAAGTTGAGTATAGTAAGTGTTGTCCGGTGGAGTGGCGTCTGAGTGATCCTCGTACTGTGTCGGGATTCCTTCAGACGAAGGTGTATTGATGGTCATCTGTTCGTCAATTACCTGATGTTTATTGTTGCGTGTATTGGGGATGGGTTATAGTAACTCACGACCTTCTTTTCCGATAGCTAGCCGGAGTGAGCCCTATCGATATACGCGGGACCAGGGTGAGAATATTGGTTTTTCATCTAGCAGGTCCATAACACGTTATTGAACTAGAAGCGTTTAAAAAAAGTACTAAATATTGGCATTTTTGAACTTTGGTGGAATAAAACTAGCAAGGATCAACGAGTATTAATACCGGACTAAATACACTAGGTAGGTGAAATATTTTCCTATCAGATGTATTTAGTCCCAAATTCGGAGACCTGTGACACCGATGCGTAAGCCATAAAACTAAGGCAACCTCGCCTAAAAAATGCGCTGTAGGTATAAGGAAGAAGAAGAGCGCATGCGTATTGGCATGTAGCTTCTTTGTATTTAAATGATAACATTGCGTAAGGCTGTTTTGCAAATACTACCTGATCAAATATAACATAAAGAGCTAATTATTCCTCTCGTTTGGGACAGTTTATTTTTATCTTCATAAGTGGAAACACCTTAAATCCAGACTGAATAGTATTTGTCAATATAATTCAAGACAGTTTTATTTATTTGTGCAAAAATGTTGTTAAAGAATGTAAGGATTTTGAAAGTTTACGAGTGTGAAAACTTAAATGATTTTGAAATGGGATTGCTGAAGGAGATGGGCGTTTCATTCAAAAACGCTAGTACGGAGCTTAAGGTAAAAATCAAATATGTATAAGCAATATAACTTAAGGCGAAAATGGATCGCAAGCTTCTGAAATCTGGCATATTTCGTGAAAAAAATGAAATGGTAAATGGTGAAAAATTTGCCAAATATACTTCAACGACTACTCAATTTTTGACTGAATTGTATCCGCAAAAAACATACGCCAACGGTACATAGGATTTTGGCTCACGGAAAGGATTTAATAGAATATCAGTGTTTACTACTTGGAGAGCTATCCGAAGAAGCACAGGAATGTAAAAACAAGGACTACAAAAGGTTCAGATACACTAATACATTAAAAACTTCTCGTCTTAGACAAAATGAAGACCTTTTAACATGTAGCAGCCTCTTCGACCCACTTATTGCATCACTGAGATACGTGCGATCACGAAAGGATTTGGAAAATAGCAACTATAGTCCCGAAATGTTGAGTTTATTAGATGTTGAGATAAATATTGAAAATTATTTTGAAGAAAATCAGCCATCAATAGCAAATTTTCAAAATTAACCTAAAAAATATTTAAAAAAATTTTTTTTTCTTTTTGATTTTGAAAGTTTACGAGTGTGAAAACTTAAATGATTTTGAAATGGGATTGCTGAAGGAGATGGGCGTTTCATTCGAAAACGCTAGTACGAAGCTTAAGGTAAATATCAAATATGTATAAGCAATATAACTTAAGGCGAAAATGGATCGCAAGCTTCTGAAATCTGGCATATTTCGTGAAAAAAATGAAATGGTAAATGGTGAAAAATTTGCCGAATATACTTCAACGACTACTCAATTTTTGACTGATTTGTATCCGCAAAAAAAACTATTTAAAAACCTATATTAGTGCTCTTAATCGAGTGTTTTTGTGGGCCGGTACAATTACTTTGAACAAATTAGAGTGCTTAAAGCAGGCTTCAAATGCCTGAATATTCTGTGCATGGGATAATGAAATAAGACATTCTGTTCTGCTTTCATTAGTTTTCAGATCAAGAGTAATGATTAATAGAAGCAGTTTGGGGGCATTAGTATTACGACGCGAGAGGTGAAATTCTTGGACCGTCGTAAGACTAACTTAAGCGAAAGCATTTGCCAAAGATGTTTTCATTAATCAAGAACAAAAGTTATAGGTTCGAAGGCGATCAGATACCGCCCTAGTTCTAACCATAAACGATGCCAGCTAGCAATTGGGTGTAGCTACTTCTATGGCTCTCTCAATCGTTTCCCGGGAAACCAAAGCTTTGGCCTCCGGGGAAAGTATGGTTGCAAAGCTGAAACAAAGGATTTGACGGAAGGGCACCACCAGAAGTGGAGCCTGCGGCTTAATTTGACTCAACACGGGAAAACTTACCAGGTCCGAACATAAGTGTGTAAGACAGATTGATAGCTCTTTCTCGAATATGGTGCATGTGTGGCCGTTTTTAGTTCGTGGAGTGATTTGTCTGGTTAATTCCGATAACGAATGAGACTCAAATATATTAAATAGATATCTTCAGGATTATGGTGTTGAAGCTTATATTGCTTTCATTCATGGCATCAGTAAAATGTTTATTGTGTTTAAATGTGTTTATATAAGTGGAGCCGTACCTGTTGGTTTGTCCCATTATAAGGACACTAGCTTCTTAAATGGACAAATTGTGTCTAGCAATAATGAGATTGAGCAATAACAGGTCTGTGATGCCCTTAGATGTCCTGGGCTGCACGCGCTACAATAAACTTTCATGCTTGGGATTGCGAACTGAAACTGTTCACATGAACTTGGAATTCCTAGTAAGTGTGAGTCCACACCGCCCGTCGCCACTACCGATTGAATTATTTAGTGAGGTCTCCGGACGTGATCACTGTGACGCCTTGTGTGTTACGGTTGTTTCGCAAAAGTTGACCGAACTTGATTATTTAGAGGAAGTAAAAGTCGTAACGAGGTTTCCGTAGAAAGGATCATTATTGTATTTTAAGACGGTTATTAAAGTAAAGTAAAGATATATTAAATGAAAATGAAATCAAAGATGAGAAGCATAAAAGTCAATTTAATAAATTTTTTTTGATTTGATTTGATTTTGATTTGAAGAAGAAGAAAAAGAGTATAAATTTTATATAACAATTTGACGGTAGATATATTTAGCTCTTTATATGGATTTGGCAACCCATAAATAAAAATTATTATTCCGATCCAAAATTGAAAATGATTTTTTGGATATCTTTATTTATCTTGCGTGTATATGTACCATAATATACAGGCGTTGCCTATTGTATTGGCCATTATTGGTTTTGGGCATACAATGGTTAAAGTAACATCTCAAATGTACAATGTTGTACCTGCTTTTTAAGGTTAAAGTTTAACGTAAATTTAGGTCGCTTACAAAATTAATTTTGCCAAGTTTTTAAATTATGAAGTCCAGTATAAAATCAATTATGTTAACTAAGACATTTCGCATCATTTGTTTGGGTTAGGGTTTTATTGAAGGAATTGATATATGCCAGTAAAATGGTGTATTTTTAATTTCTTTCAATAATAATATTATTGACATAATGAAATAAACAAACAATTTATTAATCACTCTAAGCGGTGGATCACTCGGCTCATGGGTCGATGAAGAACGCAGCAAACTGTGCGTAATCGTGTGAACTGCAGGACACATGAACATCGTCATTTTGAACGCATATTCCAGTCCATGGTGTTATGGTACTTTAATTAATTTTAGAGTGCTGCTTGGACTACATATGGTTGAGGGTTGTAAGACTATGCTAAGTAAGTTGTTTTAGTTTTTTACGAAATAATAAAACGTATGGTATATTATTGGATTTATTTATGTAGATTCATAATATTAATAATAATTGAAATACATTGGCTCTCAAATCAAATGATATTGAGGAATGTCTAGCATAAAAATTGCCTCTTATTAATGATGTGAAATGTAAAAAAATAATTATGTCATAATATTATGCTTCAAATAAGGTAAAAATTTACAATGCTTTTAAATATATTAAATATCAATATATTAAATATTTATGTGTATATACAACCTTACAGATGTTACAGATTCATGGTTTTGCTGACGCTTCAGAAAAGGCATATGCAGCGGTAGTATATGCTAAAATAGGTGAATCAGTTACCTTAATAGCCAGCAAGAACAAAGTTAATCCAATCAAAAATAGGAAGACTATTCCTAAATTGGAATTATGTGCAGCACACTTGCTATCGCAATTGCTAAAAAGAGTCCAGCAATCTATTGCTGTTCCAGCTGAAATATATGCTTGGAGTGACTCTACTATCACACTGTGCTGGATAAAAAACGGTGCTAGTAAGGAAAAATTCGTAAGGCGTCGTATAGAGGATATCCTAAAAATCAAAGAAATAGTATGGAACCATGTAAAATCAGAAGATAATCCTGCAGATATAGCTTCAAGGGGTATTTGTCCAAATAAGTTAAAAGATTGTGAATTGTGGTGGAATGGGCCAAAGTGGCTTGGCGAGGCAAATGATAAATGGCCTAAACCAAAAACAGATGATGACAAAAGTATGGTAAATTCCGTGCTAGTAAATACAGAAAGCAGTATTGTGCAGGATCTACTTGAAAAGTATTCCTGTATGAATAAGCTGGCCAGAATTACGGCATATGTATTAAGATTTATTGGCATTAAAAAAAGAGATAGAGTGTACCCATCATATCTCACCGTCAGTGACCTTAAGAATGCTAAAAATTTTATAATTAAACACCAACAGGCATATCAATTTAACAGAGAGATATCATGTCTTACGCAGAACAAGCAAATTGATATGAAAAGTAAAATTTTAAGCTTAAATCCATTTTTGGATGACGATGGAATATTGCGCGTGGGGGAAGATTACAAAATGCCAATATATGTTTTGATGCCAAACATCCTGTGATTTTGGATAAATCACATCTAACAATGCTGTTGATTAAGGATGCTCATAAGGAAACTCTACATGGAGGAATCAATCTTATGAGAAGCCAAATTCAAAGGAGATTTTGGATTTTCGGATTGAGAAACGCCCTTAAAAAATACCTAAGGGAATGCGTTACGTGTGCCAGATACCGCCAAGTAACTGCGGAGCAAATTATGGGTAACCAACCCAAAAGCAGGGTAATGGTGTCATCTCCATTTCATAATACGGGGATTGATTTTGCCGGTCCATATCTTATAAGATGCTCAAAAAACCGGGGACAAAAAACATTCAAAGGGTACATAGCAGTATTCGTGTGCTTGTCAACTAAAGCAATTCATTTAGAAGTTGTTAGTGATTTGACAACTGATGCTTTCCTAGCAGCATTTCGAAGATTTATTCCAAGAAGGTGTAAATGCGCTAATATATATTCCGATAATGGTACAAATTTTGTGGGAGCGGCTAGGAGGCTCGATAAAGACTTCAAAAAAGCAGTTCGAGGATAACGTTCAGGTTGCCCCTCTTCTAGAACGAGAACAGATCAGCTGGCATTTTAGCCCCCCGGCAGGACTCTCATTTCGGAGGTATTTGGGAAGCTGGGTGTAAAATCGGTTCAAATATCATCTAAAAAAGAGTCATAGGAGACAGTAACCTCACATATGAGGAATTTACTACATTATTGTGCCAAATAGAAGCCGTTTTAAATTCACGTCCGTTGTATACGACGGGTGAAGATATGGACAACAACGAAGTGCTAACTCCCGGTCATTTCTAATTGGAAGACCAACATTAGAAGCAGCCGAGTCCATATCAGAGGAAAAAATTGGAAACTTAGACAGATGGAAATTAATTCAAAAATTGAAAAAAGATTTCTGGTTAAAATGGAAAGATGAATATCTATGTACTCTCCAGCAGAGGAATAAGTGGCGACGAACCACAGAAAATTTCGAGAATGGTCAAGTCGTACTGATTAAAGATGAAAATTGTCACCCAGCTAGGTGGCCTCTAGGCAAGATTGTGGAAATTCACAAAGGCAGGGACGATAAAGTAAGAGTGGTAAAAGTCAAATTACAGGAAGGGTCAATTACAAGGCCTATAAATAAAATTTGTCCACTCATTGGGGTAAAATCATCAGAAGACTTGGAGGAGAACCGTTATCGGAAAACTACCAGATTCGATCATCTGTCCAAAGTAGGAACCGTAATGATGTTAGCAATGTTGATGCTACTTTGACAATTGTCGAATGCAGCAATCATTAAAGACAATTGACCAAAAATTACGGTAAAAGAACTAAACGCAACAGCCGCATTGTACTTAGATCCAATGGGTGAGGTGGAGGTAGTAGCGTCCTCATGGGATCTGGTTGTATAATATGACATGTCGGCATATTTTGAAATGCTAACTAAAGGTGACAGATTGATTCCTAAAATGAGGGATTTATGTCAAAAGTTATATAATTTTGAAGACCAGTGCCATTTCGTATTAGACAACACGATAAAACGCATTGCGGAAATCGAAGAAAATAATAGACTGTTCATGAGTCAAATTAAGCCGAGAAGCAAACGAGCACCGTTTGAATTCATGGGTTCACTGTACCATATATTATTTGGCATAATGGATGCAGATGACAGAGTACAGATGGAAGAAAACATGAGAAATTTACTGACAAATCAGCAAAATTTGAAACACCTTCAAAAAAGGCAGACATCGATAGTAGACTCCACTGCAAACATTCTTAAGACAACTATAGATGAAATAAATGATAACTTTCGCAACATGATCAACCGGATTGAAAATATGACGGAAGTACTAAAAGAAAGCTATCACGTATATAGAGAATCCATCCAGTTTTTCATGGTTGTAAGGCAATTGAGTTCAGTGGTGGATGAATGTGAAAAATCCAGACAGGAATTATAAATCTCTTAATAGACATTAACCATGGTAGGTTGAACCCTAACATTTTAAAACCAACCCAGATGAAGTTGGAAATAGCGAAAATAAAGGACAAGTTGTCCGAAACCTTAGTACTACCAGGTAAAAGGACAGGGACTGAGTTAAAAGATATATATACTCTGTTGACGGCCAAGGGTATCTTTATTGACAGAAAACTAATCATAAATGCAATGAAGTAAGTAAGTCGTCTCGCCGACTTAGGTATACCATACACCAGTAAAACAAATATTTCAAATTTATTAAACCAATGCATTTTCACATGCTTTTTATTACAAGCATATCTTATAATCTCCCTCACTCAAGTATACGAGCACCCTAGCGCCCCCACCAGCCAACGGCCAACTACGGCCTTATGGAAAAACGTTTATATGCATAACTTGGTTGTTTTTTGTCCGATTTTGATCAAATTTGGTGTTTTGCTGGGTATTAGTATCAAATTCAAGTGTGCCAAAATTGATTACAAAAGGTAGAAAATTACGTGAGATAATCGAGTTTTCCCAAATTACGGGGGCGGAAAGGGGCGTGGCAAAATCGTTGCATATACAATATATGCGCATTTATTATACAAATACACATACTAAATTTGATGTCTTTAGCTATTATAGTCTTTAAGAAAATCAAATTTGTTTAAATTTCGTGGGCGGAGGGGGCGTGGCAAATTTTTTTCAACAAATTTGTGCGCGCTTACTAAAGGATTAATCATACTAAATTTGATGTCTTTAGCTATTGTAGTCTTTAAGAAAATCAAATTTGTTTAAATTTCGTGGGCGGAGGGGGGCGTGGCAAAAATTTGAAATAAACTTGACCACCGTAGGTAATACACGAGTCTACGTACCAAATTTGGTGACTCTAGCTCTTATAGTCTCTGAGATCTACGTGTTCATACGGACAGACGGACGGACGGACGGACGGACGGACGGACGGACGGACGGACGGACGGACGGACGGACGGACATGTCTATATCGACTCGGCTGTTGATACTGATCAAGAATATATATACTTTATGGGGTCGGAAAAGCTTCCTTCTGCCTGTTACATACATTTTGGCGACTTTAATATACCATTTCACCCTATGGGTGTATGGTATAAAAATACCACTTTTTGGTAGGCATCCATCTTTTCTCTATAAAGTTGTTCCAGTGCCTGTACGATTGAACGATAATCAAATGGTAATGGTCCATATAGATGGCCAGTACTTAATATATAACTTTGAAATAGACTCGTATCATCTAATGTCTGAGCCAGCTATGCAAAAATGTCGTAGCTGGCAGTCGAACAGGAGAACATGTGAAGGAAGTTGGCCATGGAGTAGTGCCAATGATAATGCCTGCGAGCTGACACCTTTTAAACAGAATAACACATCTAGTTGCGTATACAGAACGATTGTGGAGACAAAATATTACTGGGCAGAATTAGAAATCAGCAGTATTTGGTTATTCAAGGTACCGCCTAAAACTAAGGCCAGAGTCCAGTGCGGTGACAAACAGCAGGAGGTGCTAGAGATACCAGAACAAGGAATTTTAAGTCTGAGATCAGGCTGCATAGCTAGGGCAGTAGATAAAATTTTAGTAGCTCATCATAGCGTCCAGTCAGAGTCGTACATAGCTGTTAAAACTTTGCACGTAGGCGATATTAGTAACAGAAAATATAGCATGGAGTTCAGTAGAAGCAAACATAGTAAACCATTCAGCAGAATTAGAAAGAATAGGAAGCCAATTAAAATCATTAAAGGAACATCATATTGAATTACTAGGTTTAAACTTCCATCACGTAGCTGGTCATGCGTCTTTAATGTTGGTCATCTTACTAATGATAATATTAATAATAATAATTTGTTTAAGACAACGTAATAAAAATATAAGAATTCCAATCGCCCCATTTGGCGGCCCCTCGCAGAATATTTAAGAATAAACATAGTGTTCATCTGACCTGGCTTCACCAAATCAGATGCACTAAAGAAAACACAATACAACTGTACCTTTGTACCAAACAACTAATCTAGCATATGACTAAAATTACAACCAGCCACACACCATGTGGGAAAAACACTTGTAATTCTAAACTAACCCAAAGACTGGGTTATTTTCTTTTCTCTTCGGAAATCCCTATTCATGATATGAGATATTCCATATGATATGGATGTTCCCATATGATAAATGGACGATATTAAATAAATTTCGTTTCATATGATATGAGATATTCCATATGATATGGATGTTCCCATATGATAAATAGGCGATATTAAATAAATTTCGTTTCATATAATATGATGTCTGCATTATGACGATCATATGTTTATATATAATTTTTTTTTCTCCCTTTAATAGGTTCAGTAGGAATCTCTTTAAACATATATAATATTGAGTCACTAAATAAATGACAATTAAATTGGCTTCATTATGAAGATCACAGTTGAATCCGCCGTTTTGGTTCTTTTAGTAATACACATATATAATTTTTTTCTCCCTTCTTTAATAGGGACAGTAGGAATCTCTTTAAACATATATATTGAGTCACTAAATAAATGACAATTAAATTGGCTACATTGACGATCACAGTTGAATCCGCCTTTTTGGTTCTTTTAATTTCTATAAATATATCATTTTTTTTCTCCCTTCTTTAATAAACACAGTAGGAATCTCTTTAAACATATATATTGAGTCACTAAATAAATGACAATTAAATTGTACCACTGTTCGCTCGAACAAGTTTTTTCTTTGTGCCATTGGTCCGTACCTGCGGTTTCTCTCGTACTACGCAGGAATGCTGTCGCAACAACGTTTTGTCATTAGTAGGGTAAAACTAACCTGTCTCATGACGGTCTAAACCCAGCTCACGTTCCCTTGCATGGGTGAACAATCCAACGCTTGGTGAATTTTGCTTCACAATGATAGGAAGAGCCGACATCGAAGGATCAAAAAGCGACGTCGCTATGAACGCTTGGCCGCCACAAGCCAGTTATCCCTATGGTAACTTTTCTGACACCTCTTGTTAAAAACTCTTTAAACCAAAAGGATCGATAGGCCGAGCTTTTGCTGTCCCTGTGTGTACTGAACACCGAGATCAAGTCAGCATTTGCCCTTTTGCTCTATGTGTGGTTTCTGTCCGCACTGAGCTGGCCTTGGGACACCTCCGTTATTATTTGAGAGATGTACCGCCCCAGTCAAACTCCCTACCTGGCAATGTCCTTGAATTGGATCATACCTGAGTAATTGGAGTTATACCAAATATTTCAAATTAAAAATACATAAATGCACTCTCTCATTAAAGAATTTGTTTGCGATTATATAACAAACTCGTGATACTTTGATCAAGAAGCTTGCATCAAAACCCAATACCATAAGATATAATAAATATATCCGTATAATGGCTAGGAAATGATACACGTTCCATTTAATCAAGTAAGTAAGGAAACAATAAGAGTAGTGGTATTTCATTGGCGATATCAAACACAAGGAATAATTTCTCCCACTTATTCTACACCTCTTATGTCTCCTTACACTGCCAGATTAGAGTCAAGCTCAAAAGGGTCTTTCTTTCCCCGCTAATTATTCCAAGCCCGTTCCCTTGGCTGTGGTTTCGCTAGATAGTAGATAGGGACAGTAGGAATCTCGTTAATCCATTCATGCGCGTCACTAATTAGATGACGAGGCATTTGGCTATTTTTTTTTTTTTTTTTTTTGATCGCTGAGGAAGGAAATCTTCAAAGATACGAGCAACCAACTACTGGACAATCTCGCATGCACGATTCACTGCGTCATCGGAACAATGAAGTCCCACAGTGCCTACGTACTAAAACCACCTCTTTTTCCGTGCGATGTTTGTACCTTTTTAGATGTTATGCCAAGGTAGCAGGCAAAATATAGAGAAGCTAGAGTTCAATACACCTAGCTTCGAGTATACCCAGCACAGTACATAAAATATTTAAAAGACGTCACCCCGCCAGTGACTGCTCTGACGCTAATGATATTGGTATCACTAGCGATGAGGAGACCTTTTGCAATCAATCGTTTTACCGACTGATTACTCCAGATTCCTCTCCAGTTGAGTGTAACGGAATGAAACTCGATGTCACCTGTCGCTCCGAAAGATCGCCGCATTTGTGATCTTATGTCAGCTCTGTCGTACCTTTCAACCTTGCGCTGATGCGCTTGGTCTAAGGAATGTCCGTCTGTCACAACCTGAACGTCTATCACATACATGTGATTTTGTCGGATTCCCACCAGGTCCGGTTTATGTAAGCCCGAGTCGCATTGCAGACTTGGTTCGACATGGACAACGCAGCCTCTGCCTTCAAGTCCCCGCTTGACGGCATTTACTACGCTGTTGTGTCTAGCTACCCGCCTCCCGTGCGTACGATAGCATTTCTGCAAGATGTGGTTTGTTGTCTCGGGAGCGTCACATCCTGCACGACACCGTCTCTCCAATTCGTGCCTTCCCCTCGTCGTACGAGACTTAGAGGGTAGGGCATTTATCCGCAATTTGATCCCGTGCAAATATTCCTTTCCTGTTAGCAAGCGCGTGGGCTGACTCACCCATCCATGTTGCGGGCCATAATGACCTGTCACAGAGAGTCATAGTTACTCCCGCCGTTGACCCGCGCTTACTTGAATTTCTTCACTTTGACATTCAGAGCACTGGGCAGAAATCACATTGTGTCAACACCCGCTAGGGCCATCACAATGCTTTGTTTTAATTAGACAGTCGGATTCCCCAAGTCCGTGCCAGTTCTGAATTGATTGTTAATTGATAATCGTTATAATTTAAAAGAACTAATTAAATTAATTAGTATTCTTAAAAATTTTAGCAAGAAAGTTCCACAATTGGCTACGTAACTAACTATCCGGGGAACAAATAACTATCATAAATGATAGAAACTCTATTTACCCAGAACGAGCACATAAACCATGTTATTGTTTCCCAATCAAGCCCGACTATCTCAATCTTCAGAGCCAATCCTTATCCCGAAGTTACGGATCTAATTTGCCGACTTCCCTTACCTACATTATTCTATCGACTAGAGACTCTTCACCTTGGAGACCAGCTGCGGATATTGGTACGGCCTGTTGAGAAGTTTGCGTATCCCCACCATAAATTTTCAAGGTCCGAGGAGAAAATATCGACACAACAGTATATGTCATGCTCTTCTAGCCCATCTACCATATCTCTCTGCGAAAGACTTCCATGGTAGTACGGCTATAAAACAGAAAAGAAAAACTCTTCCGATACCTCTCGACGGCTTCTTTATGGTCGTTCCTGTTGCCAGGATGAGCACGAGGCCCATATTTAATAACAAACGGATACTCAACAGGTTACGGAATTGGAACCGTATTCCCTTTCGTTCAAAATTATTCAAGTGTTTTATTTTTTATATGATTATATCATTTGACATTTTTAAAACTTGAAAATTTTCGGCTTTCGCCTTGAACTTAGGACCGACTAACTCGTGATCAACCACTGTTCACACGAAACCCTTCTCCACTTCAGTCCTCCAAGGTCTCATTCGATTATTTGCTACTACCACCAAGATCTGTACCAATGGCGGCTCCATGCAGGCTTACGCCAAACACTTCTAAGCACACCATTGTACCTTCCTACTCACTAAAGTTTCAAAATTTATATTATAAATAACATAAATCATCTACTTTAGCGGTAATGTATAGGTATACAACTTAAGCGCCATCCATTTTAAGGGCTAGTTGCTTCGGCAGGTGAGTTGTTACACACTCCTTAGCGGATTTCGACTTCCATGATCACCGTCCTGCTGTTTTAAGCAACCAACGCCTTTCATGGTTTCTGTATGAGTTGTTAATTTGGGCACCGTAACATTACGTTTGGTTCATCCCACAGCGCCAGTTCTGCTTACCAAAAGTGGCCCACTGGGCACAATATATCATAACCTTAAACTTCATATCAAGAAAGTTAAAGTTCTTACCCATTTAAAGTTTGAGAATAGGTTAAGATCGTTTCGACCCTAAGGCCTCTAATCATTCGCTTTACCAGATAAGATTATTTTATATAACATTTCAATGCACCAGCTATCCTGAGGGAAACTTCGGAAGGAACCAGCTACTAGATGGTTCGATTGGTCTTTCGCCCCTATACTCAATTCTGACAATCGATTTGCACGTCAGAACTGTTTCGGTCTTCCATCAGGGTTTCCCCTGACTTCAACCTGATCAAGTATAGTTCACCATCTTTCGGGTCACAGTATATATGCTCAAGGTACGTTCCAGTTAGAGGTATAAATAATATAAATATCATTATACATAACTATATAGAACGCCCCGAGATTGTGTTAATTAACTATAAATAATTAAAAAACTAATCCCATTATTAGTCAAGTTAATTATGCTATTAGGTTTATATCCCAATAACTTGCACATATGTTAGACTCCTTGGTCCGTGTTTCAAGACGGGTCCCGAAGGTATCCTGAATCTTTCGCATTGTTAATCATACAAGTGCATATAATAAACACAGAAAATCAATGATAATCATGCTATTATATAATTCCGAAAAATTAACGCACTGTATTCATATAAATCTATCAACACTTTATCAAATTAATGACATTTATTCTATGTTAAAATGCAAGCAAATTAATTTAAATAAACTATAAGTCATATTTTATGATAAATTTGGTTCATGTCAATTGATTACAATGTGCTTATATGGAAAAAATGCACACTATTATTATAATATTATTGAAATATTACAACTCTAATGATGAATTTTCCATAATGGATATTCAGGTTCATCGGGCTTAACCTCTAAGCAGTTTCACGTACTATTTAACTCTCTATTCAGAGTTCTTTTCTACTTTCCCTCACGGTACTTGTTTACTATCGGTCTGTAATAGAACCACCCACATGACGACAAAATCTCAAAAAAAAAAAAAAAAAAAAAAAATTTGGGACATCCCGCCTTATATATGTATTAGCTAAAGAGAACTACACATATATATCAATAAAAATAAAGGAGCAGTCTAACACTCCTGTTTTGCACCCTGTAACTGTCGACATAGGTCAGCACAACACAAAGGTTAGGGACACTGCGATCCTTTTGCTCAAGATGGAGGCAGAACGGATAAACTAACTCCCGCTGTTCCACCAGGACTTCACCTCGATTTCCAACTAGAGTTACCCGAACCACTTGCACTATATTGAGAACGCGTGTGATAGACTTTAGAGAAGATGTTTAGTATGCATATGACTGCTCAATGGGATTCTTTGTGAACGTCATAGCTAGTATTTTCACAGCGTATTTTATGTATGTCGGCTATCCATATTAACCGAATCCCTTGCCGGGTTTTTTTAGAGAAGAATATAATAGAGTTTCGGACATCACTTCTTGCAGGCACTATAGATGATGATTGCGCTCCGCGTCTACCCACCCCACCATGAGCCTGCCAGCGAAAGTTATCGCAGACTCCCAAAACGAAAGCTAGGACTTCTTCTTCTACATCAGGGAACTAAAGAAATTAATACTTCATAATGAACTTAATATTTATTCAAAACATTTCAAAATAATTAGCATCATCGTGCGATAGGTTCGATCAATTTGATCTACAAAAATTCTTCATTTTCAAAACAATGTTTAGCTAAGTAGCTGAATCTCGGAACAAATCCGATTATAAGGGTTGCAAATGTTGCATATGGTTTCTTATTACTAATAATTACTTTACTATCTAATATTCATGATTTCCTAACTTTACTGTAATTAAACTTTTAACATTAAGTCAAAAAAAAAAAAAATTAAAAAAATACATTTATGTGGCGTGATATCCTCACAAAATTCATTCTCTAACAATATTTTGCTTTATATATGTCCATTGACAAAGTATTAAATGCTAATGCTCATCCAAACAAATTCATTTCATCAGATAAGTTTTATAAAAATATAGGGAAAATTGGTTTTTGATACACTTACAGCTTTTTAATTTTTCCCACGCAGAAAGATCTTTCGTTGTGTTGTCGCTGTTAAAAATAGGAAGGTTTACGTATTCCAAATAGAGCTAAAGCATCATACATTGTGAATTTACATGCATACTCAAATTCTGAAAAATGAAAATTATTAACTAACGAAAATAGAGACATTGAAGGCATTGAATTCCATTTCCTTTTAAAATTGAACCATTTAGCCAACAAACAAACCAAAAGAAAAGGAAATTCAATTGTAAACTTAGCTAAAAATTGATTCTAAACTACTGAGGAGCCTTATGTTGACTCATTTCGCTTAATCCTGGTTATTTCGTCCGTATCGAAGACGAATAAAAAATCTCCTTCGCAATTTAAACGCCTTGGTTATACTTGAAAATAATTCCAAAATGCTCTTCTCATGACATGACATGTTGAGTGATGTTAGGTTTTGTTCGTAGAAAGGTTAGATTTTGATACATCCTTCTACTGGTCATCCTTCATGCTTTGGGTTAGGTTAAGATTGGGAAAAAGGTTAGGTTTTCGTACATCCTTCTATTTTTAGAATCCTACACGTGTTCTGCTGGTATGGTCTGGATTACATGTGAGGCAGGATAAGCGAAAGTGCGATGTTGACAATGATAAATGTCTCAACATTCGAAATGTTCACTTTGCTTCGCTCACGCCTTATCTATAATAACACTGTATAAGACACAAAACTATTTCGGGAATTTTTCTTTTATTTACCCTTAATACCATCCGAGGAAAAAGTTAAATACATTTAACTTTCGAATTTCCACAATCGATCGTCGGTTCAAGCCGTTGACTGACGCAAACAGTTCACTCACAAAAATTTTGAGACTGCTGAGGCAAGTCTGCCGAAGACAGGTGTCTCAATTGAAATGTCAAGCAGGGCAAATTTTTAGAAAAATTGCCAATACTTGATGGAAACTATTTCCAATGCTGTTGAAGAGAAAATGCATAAGTTAAATGTACAATAATTCAAGAATTATTGCAATGAAATTAACTTACATTAATCTCTTGAACACACACGCGGATTAAAACTTTATTTTTTTTTCCGCACACGCGTAGGGATTATGATGCACTCCCCTATTGGGTTATTTAAAACTTTGGACGAATACGTCCGATCAGTTGGAATTCACGTAGAGGGAAAGAAAGAACATTTTTCCAAAAACCACGCTGTCCAATAAGTCTCTTTTGCCTTATTTTTCTTATTGTTTTATCCAAACTTCATTTATAGAAAAATAATGTAAAGCAATGCAAAACAAACCGATCAGCTGTGTGGCGTTGCCACTTAGTTCGTAGTTTTACAAGCTGGTTACCTACATTTTCGATTCTCACCACTTTAGCCAAAATCGATAACAAAAAAATACTAACTAATAGAAATCAGTTGAATTTTAAAATAGCTGAAATTCCTGTACATTACAGGTCTCATGGTTATATTTAGTTTTAGATGGAGTTTACCACCCACTTAGTGCTGCACTATCAAGCAACACGTTTCTTTGGAAACACTATCTAGTAATCATTAACGTTATACGTTATATAAAGTGACTTAGTGCTGAACTATTTTCTTTTCGCTCGCTGCTACTAAGAAAATCCTTGTTAGTTTCTTTTCCTCCCTAATTAATATGCTGAAATTCAGAGTGTAGTCCCATATGAGTTGAGGTTGTATATACACATAAATATATTACTTAATATATTAAAAACCATTGTAAATTTCAACCTTATTTGAAGAATAATATTATGACATAATTATTTTTTTACATTTCACATCATTAATAAGAGGCAATTCTAGATGAAAATTTTATATTTTTTATGCTAGACATTCCTTAGTATCATTTGATGTGAAAAAGAAAATTATACATCTTCGTTTTTCTCATACATATGAGAGAGCCAATGTGTTTCAATAATTATTAATATGAGAGAGCCAATGTGTTTCAATTATTATTAATATTATGAAAATACATAAATAAATCCAATAATATACCATATGTTTTAATATTTCGTAAAATACTAAAACAACTTACTTAGCATAGTCTTACAACCCTCAACCATATGTAGTCCAAGCAACACTCTAAAATTAATTAAAGTACCATAACATCATGGACTGCGATATGCGTACAAAATGTCGATGTTCATGTGTCCTGCAGTTCACACGATGACGCACAGTTTGCTGCGTTCTTCATCGACCCATGAGCCAAGTGATCCACCGCTTAGAGTGATTAATAAATTGTTTGTTTATTTCATTACGTCAATAATATTTTTATTGAAAGAAATTAAAAATACACCATTTTACTGGCATATATCAATTCCTTCAATAAAACCTTAACCCAAACAAATGCTGCGAAATGTCTTAGTTAACATAATTGATTGAATACTGGACTTGATAATTTAAAAACTTGACAAAATTAATTTTTTAAGCGATCTAAATTTACGTTAAACTTTAACCTTAAAAAGCAGGTACAACATTGTACATTTGAGTTGTTACTTTAACCATTGTATGCCCAAAACCAATAATGGCCAATACAATACGCAACGCCTGTCTATTATGGTACATATACACGCAATATAAATAAAGATATACAAAAAATCATTTTCAATCTCGGATCCGAATACATAATTTTTATTTATGGGTTGCCGAATCCATATAAAGAGCTAAATATTTCTACCGACAAATTAATATATTAAATTTATACTCTTTTTCTTCTTCATCAAACAAATTCAAATCAAACAAAAATTTTATTAATTTGACTTTTATACTTCTCATTTTTAATTTCATTTTCATTTAATATATATCTTTACTTTAATTTGGTATCACACTTTACTTTAATAACGGTTGGAAAATACAATAATGATCCTTTTACTTTTACTTTACTTTTACTTCCTTCCTTTACTTTTACTTCCTGTAAATAATCAAGTTCGGTCAACTTTTGCGAAACAACCGTAACACACAAGGCGTCACAGTGATCACGTCCGGAGACCTCACTAAATAATTCAATCGGTAGTAGCGACGGGCGGTGTGCACAAAGGGCAGGGACGTAATCAATGCGAGTTAATGACTAAGTAAGTGTTACTAGGAATTCCAAGATCATGTGAACAGTTTCAGCTCACAATCGCAAGCATGAAAGTGGTTCAGCGGTTTACCCGGACCTCTCGGTCTAGGAAATACACGTTGATACTTTCATTGTAGCGCGCGTGCAGCCCAGGACATCTAAGGGCATCACAGACCTGTTATTGCTCAATCTCATTATTGCTAGACGCAATTTGTTCATTTAAGAAGCTAGTGTCCTTGTAATGGGACAAACCAACAGGTACGGCTCCACTTATATAAACACATTCAAACACAATAAACATTTTACTGCTACCATGAATGAAGACAATTAAGCTTCAACACCATAATCCTGAAGATATCTATTTAATATATTTGAGTCTCGTTCGTTATCGGAATTAACCAGACAAATCACTCCACGAACTAAGAACGGCCATGCACTACCACCCATAGATTCGAGAAAGAGCTATCAATCTGTCTTACACACTTATGTTCGGACCAGGTAAGTTTTCCCGTGTTGAGTCGAATTAAGCCGCAGGCTCCACTCCTGGTGGTGCCCTTCCGTCAATTCCTTTAAGTTTCAGCTTTGCAACCATACTTCCCCCGGAGCCCAAAAGCTTTGCTTTCCCGGGAAGCGACTGAGAGAGCCATAAAAGTAGCTACACCCAATTGCTAGATGGCATCGTTTATGGTTAGAACTAGGGCGGTATCTGATCGCCTTCGAACCTCTAACTTTCGTTCTTGATTAATGAAAACATCTTTGGCAAATGCTTTCGCTTAAGTTAGTCTTACGACGGTCCAAGAATTTCACCTCTCGCGTCGTAATACTAATGCCCCCAAACTGCTTCTATTAATCATTACCTCTTGCTCTGAAAACCAATGAAAGCAGAACAGAGGTCTTATTTCATTATCCCATGCACAGAATATTCAGGCATTAGTTTAAGCACTCTAATTTGTTCAAAGTAATTGTACCGGCCAACAAAAACACTCGATTAAGAGCACTAATGTAGGTTTTTAAATAGGAGGAATATATAAAAAAAAGTACATATAATTACATATAAGAACTCCACCGATAATACGCTTACATACATAAAGGTATAGTACTAACTACAAATGTATGTTGTACTAACCGTATGAAGCACAAGTTCAACTACGAACGTTTTAACCGCAACAACTTTAATATAGGCTATTGGAGCTGGAATTACCGCGGCTGCTGGCACCAGACTTGCCCTCCAATTGGTCCTTGTTAAAGGATTTAAAGTGTACTCATTCCAATTACAGGGCCTCGGATATGAGTCCTGTATTGTTATTTTTCGTCACTACCTCCCCGAGCTGGGAGTGGGTAATTTACGAGCCTCCTGCCTTCCTTAGATGTGGTAGCCGTTTCTCAGGCTCCCTCTGCGGAATCGAACCCTGATTCCCCGTTACCCGTTGCAACCATGGTAGTCCTAGATACTACCATCAAAAGTTGATAGGGCAGACATTTGAAAGATCTGTCGTCGGTACAAGACCATACGATCTGCATGTTATCTAGAGTTCAACCAATATAACGATCAAATGATCGCTTGGTTTTAGTCTAATAAAAGCACACGTCCCAGAAGGTCCGTGTTTAAATTGCATGTATTAGCTCTAGAATTACCACAGTTATCCAAGTAACTGTTAACGATCTAAGGAACCATAACTGATATAATGAGCCTTTTGCGGTTTCACTTTTAATTGGTGTACTTAGACATGCATGGTTTTGAGACAAGCATATAACTACTGGATCAACCAGAATAATTTATTATTTAATGTGTTTTAAAAACATAATTATATGATTTTTACCAAACACATACGTTAATATATTTAAAGATACTTGACACAATATGATATACTTTTTGAATAAAATAAATATATTGTTTTTGGTAACATTTTACGAATACGGCCAAAATTTAATAGCGTTCATTTTCGTTTTTCATTAATTGAATATATATATTTAATAATTTTGTTCAAAAATATCTTTATTTTTACACTTACAAAATATATAATCACATTTATTTTAATTTTGTTTATTTCCAAAGAAACTAAACATTTGTATTTTGATATTAAATTTAAAATTTAATTTTAATTTGACATTTAATGAGTGAAAATTATATATCAAGTGAAACCATCGTGCACATTAAGTGTGATGAGTTTATTACAATTATATGACATTAATTCAATAATAATAATAAATTGATATTAAAAAATAAAATTTTGCTCTATATAAGTGACAACAAATTATTTAAGTTGCAAACATGACACAATTAATGATGCAATACTTATTCAATCCTTCTCTTACAAAATGCGAATAAAGATTATGAACAATTAAACTAAGAACTAATTTAATGCCCATAATTTTATTCCAAGTATTAACGATAAATCCAAATATAACCAGTGAATAAACTTCAGCAGAGAGAACGATACTAAAATCGTTTCATCATACACCTTAGAATACTATGGTAGGCTTTTTCATTATCTTATATTGACATATTAAGGTTAAATTAGAGCAAACTTCAACATGACTGAACAACCACTGTTCATCATGAGTAGGTTTTGTGCCACACTTTCTTAAAATCGCCCATTTATGTTTGAAGGTACCACTCAACAATAAATTTTCATATGTATTTTTATAAATACCATTAAACTTCATAATAATAAATAAATAAATAGACATTGCCGATTATAAATGCATAAGCCATATGTATTTGAGAGTTGTACTGATATAACATATGACTGACTATGCTCGACATCACACCACCTAAGTAGGTTTTGTGCCACACTTTCTTAAAATCGCCCATTTATGTTTGAAGGTACCACTCAACAATAAATTTTCATATGTATTTTTATAAATACCATTAAACTTCATAATAATAAATAAATAAATAGACATTGCCGATTATAAATGCATAAGCCATATGTATTTGAGAGTTGTACTGATATAACATATGACTGACTATGCTCGACATCACACCACCTAAGTAGGTTTTGTGCCACACTTTCTTAAAATCGCCCATTTATGTTTGAAGGTACCACTCAACAATAAATTTTCATATGTATTTTTATAAATACCATTAAACTTCATAATAATAAATAAATAAATAGACATTGCCGATTATAAATGCATAAGCCATATGTATTTGAGAGTTGTACTGATATAACATATGACTGACTATGCTCGACATCACACCACCTAAGTAGGTTTTGTGCCACACTTTCTTAAAATCGCCCATTTATGTTTGAATGTACCACTTACCAATAAATTCATTTCATATCATATAAGATGCTCCATATGATATGGATGTTCCCATATGATAAATGGACGATATTAAGTAAATTTCGTTTCATATGATATAAGATATTCCATATGATATGGATCTTCCCATATGATAAATGGGCGATATTAAATAAATTTCATTTCATATGATATAAGATATTCCATATGATATGGATCTTCCCATATGATAAATGGGCGATATCAAATAAATTTCGTTTCATATGATATGAGATTTTCCATATGATATGGATGTTCCCATATGATAAATGGGCGATATTAAATAAATTTCGTTTCATATGATATGAGATATTCCATATGATATGGATGTTCCCATATGATAAATGGACGATATTAAATAAATTTCGTTTCATATGATATGAGATATTCCATATGATATGGATGTTCCCATATGATAAATGGGCGATATTAAATAAATTTCGTTTCATATGATATGAGATATTCCATATGATATGGATGTTCCCATATGATAAATGGACGATATTAAATAAATTTCGTTTCATATGATATGAGATATTCCATATGATATGGATGTTCCCATATGATAAATGGGACGATATTGAATAAATTTCGTTTCATATGATATGAGATATTCCATATGATATGGATGTTCCCATATGATAAATGGGCGATATTGAATAAATTTCGTTTCATATGATATGAGATATTCCATATGATATGGATCTTCCCATATGATAAATGGGCGATATCAAATAAATTTCGTTTCATATGATATGAGATATTCCATATGATATGGATGTTCCCATATGATAAATGGGCGATATCAAATAAATTTCGTTTCATATGATATGAGATTTTCCATATGATATGGATGTTCCCATATGATAAATGGGCGATATTGAATAAATTTCGTTTCATATGATATGAGATATTCCATATGATATGGATGTTCCCACATGATAAATAGGCGATATTAAATAAATTTCGTTTCATATAATATGAGATATTTTATATGGGTTTTATTTCATATGATATGAGATATTCCATATGATATGGATCTTCCCATATGATAAATGGGCGATATCAAATAAATTTCGTTTCATATGATATGAGATATTTTCCATATGATATGGATGTTCCCATATGATAAATGGGCGATATAAAATAAAATTAATTTCATATGATATAGATGTCTGCATTATGTTTATATATAAGATATATTTTTTTTTTTTTCTCGCTTTAATAGGTTCAGTAGGAATCTCTTTAAACATATATAATATTGAGTCACTAAATAAATGACAATTAAATTGGCACATTATAAAGATCACAGTTGAATCCGCCGTTTTGGTTCTTTTAGTAATACACATATATGTGGGGTTGGGTTGGTAACGCCGAATGGCCAGACCACCTCACAACAGCTGTTTAACGACGGTGTGGCAAGCGATCCATGTGGGAAGAGGTGGCAAGCGACCCACAAAACGACGATGTGGCAAGGCTGCTACGAGACAACGAGGAAGAAGAACTTTTTAAGACGAGCCAACGACGAGAAGACGTGTATTAAAGAAGTAAGGACGTATTAAAGACGAAAAGACGCGTATAAAAGAAGTAAAGACGTATTAAAGACGAAAGACGTGTAAAGACGAATGAGAAACGACGCTCTCATTAAAAACCTAAAGATGAAACAATTAACACACAATTCAACCATTTTTATAGTTACTAAAACCTAATTATAATCTAAAATAAAACCTATTACCATATAACCAAACATAAATATAAGTGGGACTACTTATTTCTACGGAATCGGAACCCAGTCCCACAAAATTGGGCGCTCGTCCGCGATCGGAAAAAGAGAATGCTGAAAAGTGAATTGTGAAAAGAAAACTGTAAAAAGATTGCTAAGAAAGTATAAAGAAGTTAAAGGAAAAACTGACTAATAGAATATAAAACAATAAGTGCTGTAAAAAATAACGCAATTTTTTTTTTTCTTCCATCATAACCAAGTGCCAGTAGAGCAAGCATTACTGCTTTGCATAAATATGTATATGAGCGAGAGGGGAGACAGAAATAATCGGCAACGGTTAAGAGAATTTTCTGGATTCAGCTTCGATGAGAATGACGCGCAGTACGAAAGCAAGAAAATATACGTTGAAGCGAACTTGTCTGATCGTGATCTCGTTTCTATATGTAACATACTCGGTATAGGGCACGAAGTAGAGAATTTGCAGTCACATATATTTCACGAACTTCGCAGTTTGTTTTGTGAAAACGAAGAGCGCAACGACGAAAGCAGCGGCGAATTTGACGACCAAGGGGGAACCGAAAGTGCCGCTCACAGCAGTGTGTACAATGACGCAGAAGAAAACGTTGAACAGAAAGAGAAAGAGAATTCACAAAGATGTAAGAGAAACAGTGGAGACGAAAAACGCTATAGTGACATTTCCATGGGTTTTGGTTTGAATTTTCGAGACATAGAGGACACAATTAGAACATTCGATGGAACAAATTCAATTGGAATTGAGGAATGGCTTTCAGAATTCGAGGATCAGGCTCTTTTGATGGAATTAAATGACCTTCAAAAATTAGTTTTTGCTAAAAAGTCGCTAAGAGGCAATGCCAAGCTCAAAGATGCACTATTAAGCGAATTTAGGCAGACCGTTTCGAGCAAAGAATTACATAAACACCTGAGCGAAAGAAAGCGAAACAAAAGTGAAAATATGCAAGAATATTTTTATAAAATGAAAGACATTGCATCGCGCGGTAGAATCGAAGATCAAGCTTTAATTCAATATATAATCGACGGGATAAATGATCGTGAAACTAATAAATCGGTTTTATACGGTGCAAATGACTTAAAGAATTTTAAATCAAAACTAAGAAGCTATGAAACAATGTGTGAAAAATCCAAAGCAGTCGAGCGCAGTGTTTTTGTTAAAAAGATGCCAAGTAACGTAATATCCAAAAATAAAGAAGTCAGCTGTTATAGTTGTGGAAATAAAGGCCATATAGCAAGTGATTGCAGCAATAAAGAAAAAGGTCGAAAATGTTTTAAGTGTAACCAATTTGGGCATATTGCCAGTAAATGCAGTCAAGTTAAACAAAAAGATGAACAAAAAGTGAATGCGTACACTTGACAATGTCAAAGTAAAATTACGAGTAAAACAGTGTTAATAGAGAATATAAATTGTTCTTGACACAGGCAGCAAATTCAATGTTATGCGCGAAGACTTATTCAAAGAACTAAGTGAGCAAAAACTTTTGTCGTGCAGTGTAAGTCTTATTGGATTTGGCGGCAATCGTGATAAGAATCAAATTAGACCAATTGGCCATTTCGAAAAATCAATTAAAATCGATAATGATGTGTAAAACACCTATTTATTGAGTTAAAATGATAAGGATTAGTTTAGAGTCTTCAGATTTAATTTCTAAGTTTTCGGCAGTTTTCAGCAGTTGGTGCGTCTAGCTCGTTCAAGCGTCACCGGAAGAAGAGAGAGAAAACTTTCAGTGCGGCACCAGGCCGATACCGATATTTTCCATAGGCGACTTAATACTAACAATCGATACTTATTACTAACAATCGATACTTATTACTAACAATCGATATTACAATACCGGTTTCGATATATGCGTGAGTATTTAAAGGACTTGTAAATAATTGGGATCTTACAACTCGGCCGTCCTGACGAAGGATCGACCTCGATCCCAGTGGCCAACCAGGGGGTAAACAACAACATCAACTGGCCAGGTTAAATTTCACCTCATCAGCAGCGGCATTTGCAGCAACTCATGCTGTCCTCGGTCGGCGTCGTCAGTTGCTCGTCCGGACTGGTGGAGGCAGAAGCAGCAGGCGTGATGACTGTAGCGGAAGACGGCACGGAGGGCACTACGGCAGGCATGTCTTCCCCTTGGTCAGCGGCCAAGGGAACGTCAGAGTCAGAAGGATGCGGCCAACAGTATGCATGGTGGCATGCAAGGCATCGAGCAGGGCAGCAAACGTCATCGTCAGATGAAGAGCAGGAGTAATAACGGAGGTACCAGTGGCTCGAATCGCCACTGGCTGTACAGCGAGCCGGGCAGCGGTAGGCTCGGAAGCGGCAGCCGAGACAGCAGCGGGAACTGCAGGGGCCGGCATGGAAGCAGGTACAGCAGCAGCTGGTCTTGCAGCGGCAAGCCTGGAAGCGGTGAATATGTAAGCTGCGGGTACTGCAGCGACAGGTCTGGAAGTGGCGGCTACAGCAGTAGCGGGTATGGCAACGGCGGACGCGGCAACAGCGGGTACTGCAGCGGCAGGCATGGAGGCAGTGGGTACTGTAACGACAGGCCTGGAAGCGGCGGGCACAGCAGGAGCTGGCACAACAGCGGCGGGCACAGCAGCGGCGGGTGCGGCAGCGGCGGGCACAGCGACAACCGGTACTGCAGCAGCAGGCACGGCAGTGGGTACGATAGCAGCGGGTACAGCGGCGGCGGGTACAGCAGTGGATACGGCGGCGGCAGTCACAGCAGTGGGCACGTGAGCAGCGGGAACAGCAGCGGCGGGCACAATGGCAACCGGTACTGCATCGGCAGGCACATCAGTGGGCACATGAGCAGCGGGTACAGCAGCAGCGGGTACGGCAGCAGCGGGCACGGCAGGGGCGAGTATGGCAGCAGTTGGCCCAGCAGGGGGCAAGTATAACAGCGGTTGGCCCAGCAGGGGCAAGTATAACAGCGGTTGGCCCAGCAGGGGCGGATGCGGCAGTGGTTGGCCCAGCAGGGGCGGATGTGTCAGCAGTGGGCCCGGCAGGGGCGGATGTGTCAGCAGTGGGCCCGGCAGGGGGGCAAGTATGTCAGCGGTTGGCCCAGCAGGGGCGGATGTGTCAGCGGTTGGCCCAGCAGGGGCTAGTATATCGGCAGTTGGTCCGGCAGGGGCTAGTATATCGGCAGTTGGCCCGGCAGGGACTAGTATATTGGCAGTTGGCCCGGCAGGGGCTAGTATATCGGCAGTTGGCCCAGCAGCGGCGGATGTGTCAGCAGTTGGCCCGGCAGGGGGCTAGTATATCGGCAGTTGGCCCAGCAGGGGCGGATGTGCCAGCAGTTGGCCCGGCAGGGGCTAGTATATCGGCAGTTGGCCCGGCAGGGGCGAGTATATCGGCAGTTGGCCCAGCAGGGGCTAGTGTGGCAGCAGTTGACCCAGCAGGGGCCAGTATATCAGCAGTTGGCCCAGCAGGGGCGGATGTGTCAGCAGTAGGCCCGGCAGGGGCGAGTATATCAGCAGTTGGCCCAGCCGTGGCGAGTATAACCGCGGCGGGCCCGGCAGGGGCGGATGTGGCCGCAGTCGGCACAGCAGCTCTCGGTACTGCAGCAGCGGCGGCTCCAGTGGCAGCCGGTACCGCAGCGGCAGTCACAGCAGTGGGTGCACCAGCAGCGGTGGGCGTGGAGGCGGCCATCTTAGTCGCAGAACGTGTGGCCTGCGTCGGAGCCGATGAAGTTCCATCAGGTTTGGCGGCAAGCGACGACAGCGCCGATTCTTCACTGTCTCGTGTGGCGGTGCCCAGTCGGCGAGTTTGCCCGACTGTGAATGACAGCGGTACCTCGACTCCGCTTGCGCGCAGAGCTCTCGTCATCTCTTCCTTAGTAACTCCCATCGTGGAGTAGGTCAGGACAATTTTCCTTAACTAAGCATAACTTGTCAAAATTGGTGGCGTGCACAGAAATATATCTATTTCCGTCTAGTGATCCCACTTCTGAGTTGTAAAACACCTATTTATTGAGTTAAAATGATAAGGATTAGTTTAGAGTCTTCAGATTTAATTTCTAAGTTTTCGGCAGTTTTCGGCAGTTGGTGCGTCTAGCTCGTTCAAGCGTCACCGGAAGAAGAGAGAGAAAACTTTCAGTGCGGCACCAGGCCGATACCGATATTTTCCATAGGCGACTTAATACTAACAATCGATACTTATTACTAACAATCGATACTTATTACTAACAATCGATATTACAATACCGGTTTCGATATATGCGTGAGTATTTAAAGGACTTGTAAATAATTGGGATCTTACAGATGACTATGTTCTTGACTTTTACGTTGTTCCGATGAAGTGTATGGATATTAAAATAATCATTGGTGAACAGATTTGCCTTCTTGCAGAATTAATTTTTAATCGTTATGGTCTAACAGTGCGTAAATACGTAGAGAATGAGATCGAGATTTCGGAATTGAATATAATGCAAATTGAATCAATCGCGAATAATGACGAAATAAATATAGATCAAGCTGCGGGTGAAAAAAGCTAAAATTGAAGTTCGAGATATAATTGAAAACTATAAGCCGGTTAAAACAAAGTCAACCCAAATCGAGATGAACATAGTATTAAATGCCGAAACCCCAATATTTTCGCGTCCACGCAGACTACCGTTTCAAGAAACAAAAATAGTCGACGAACAAATTGAAGAGTGGATAAACAACGATATAATTGAAGAATCTAATTCAGAGTTTACAAGCCCTGTAGTCCTTGTCAAAAAGCGTGACGGCTCACCGAGACTTTGTATTGATTTTAGACGCATCAATAAGGTAATTGTAAAGGATCGTTTTCCCATGCCTCTTATTAAAGACCAACTTGATAGACTCCAAGATGCAAAGATATTCAGTACAATAGAACTGAAAAACGGATTTTTTCACGTGCCAGTGGCCGAATCAAGTAAGAAGTACACATCGTTTGTGACTCAGAATGGCCAATATCAATTTAAAAAGTACCTTTTGGACTCTCCAATTCGCCTGGTGTGTTTCAACAGCACATTAACGCAATATTTCGACCCCTTACTCGACGAGGTATTGCACTTCCCTACATAGACGACGTAATAATTCCAGCAAATGATGAAAAAGAAGCTGTTTTAAATTTAAAAGAAGTTATTACTACCAGCAAAGACTATGGACTGGAACTCAACATTAAGAAGTGTCATTTTTTGAAAAGACGAATCCAATTCTTAGGACATATTATTGAAAATCAGATGTTGTATCCGACAACCGAAAAGATTGAAGCCGTTTCTAAATTCAAAATTCCTCAGACACCTAAGCAATTGCAAAAAAAAATTTATACCCAACTACGCAATTATTGCAAAACCATTAACAGACTTGTTGAAATCCAATAATAAATTCTATCTAGGTGCAGCAGAAGAGTCTGCTATCAATTTATTAAAGAAGAAGTTGACCGAAAATCCAATATTTAAGATATATAACCAGAAGTACGAAACCGAAGTTCATACAGATGCTTCAATAGATGGATTTGGTGCAGTCCTATTGCACAAATCAGATGAAGACAACGAATTACACCCTGTTTATTTTATGAGTAAGAAGACTACAGATGCACAGCGCAAGTACTCGAGTTATAAGCTGGAAGTTCTAGCAGTCATTGAGGCCTTGAACAAGTTTACAGTTTACCTTTTAGGAATCAATTTTCGTTTGATAACTGACTGCAATGCTTTTACGAAGACACTTGATAAGCAAAGTTTGTGCACAAGGGTTGCACGTTGGGTCTTATTTCTACAAGAGTATAATTTCAAAGTTGAACATCGTCCTGGAACACGTATGAAGCATGTAGACGCCCTGAGTAGATATCCAATATTAACAATAACTGAAGATAGTATGAGTATCGGACTGAAGCAAGCTCAAATGCAAGACGAACAACTTAAAGCTATTAAGCAAGTACCTACCGATAAAAAGCAGTCCTATGACAACTATTTTTTAAAGTCAGATATTTGGTACAAGCTTGTAAATGATGTCGAATTGATTATAGTACCATACAGTATGCAGAAACAAATAATTAGCCAAGCACATGACAGAGGTCACTTCGCAATCAGAAAAACTAAGGAGTTGATTTGCAAGGATTATTATATACCAAACATCGAGGATAAAATTGAAAAATACATAAGCTGCTGTATACATTGTATCATGAGTAATCGAAAAAGAGGTAAGCAGGAAGGTCTGCTACATCCACTGCAAAAAAGAAGATACCCCTTTGCACACATATCATGTAGATTTTTTGGGTCCCCTTGATTCGACGCATAAGAATTATAAGCATATCTTAGCCGTAATTGACTCATTCACTAAATTCTGTTGGCTTTATCTGACGAAGTCAACCAGTGCAAACGAAGTTATAGCAAAGCTGTCTGCACAGAGTTCAATTTTCGGTAATCCTTCAACAATTATTTCGGATAGAGGTGCTGCTTTCACCGCAGATATCTTTATTCAGTATGGCCGAGATGAAAACATTAAATTAGTGAAGACGACAACTGGTCTACCCCGAGTAAACGGACGAGTGGAGAGGTTGAATGCAATTATAATTTCAGTACTTTCTAAGCTCAGCATCGACGATCCAACAAAATGGTACAAACACGTGTCCAGAGTCCAACAAGCAATTAATTCCACATATGCTAGAAGTATTAATTCCACACCTTTCGAGCTGCAGATCCTGAAAATGCAAAACGAGAATAAGAAGTCATACAATTTGAGACGTAAACCAGCCAAACAATACGACGTTGGTGATCTAGTCGCCATAAAGCGAACACAATTTGGCGCCAGCCTAAAATTGAAGCCAAAGTATTTGGGCCAATACCAAGTTGTTAAAGTAAAGCAAAACAATGCATATGATGTACTAAAGATGGGAAATTCAGATGGTCCAAAGAATACGTGTGCTGAATATATTGTAGTGCCCAGTTTCTGCCGTTAGTTTTATTTTTTAAATTTTAAGGCGTTAGTTACAAATCGGTAAGGGGTGGGTAATTGTGTCGATGGAAGTGATCAGCTGAGCTTAGAAGTTCGATAATTAGGCTAGTGCAGCCCTAGCGAGGAGGCATTATGCGCGATCGCATGCATTGGTCACACTCTTTTCTGACGAACTTCCGCCCTGGCTAGACGCCTAAACCACGCTGCTCCTCCAGAAAAAAATATAAAAATTTAAATCTGAAATTTTCTCGGCCATCCAGTTGAATTATAATTTAAATATTAATTTGGAGCATTCAGGACAGCCATTATTGTGGAGTTTTGTGAATCTGATTATCGTAAGTTAATTTTTTGTGGATATTTGGATATTTGGAAGTGTCTAATAAGTTCTTTTGAAAACTTAGCCATAAATAAATTGGATGTCGAAAATCTGAACAGGGAATTTCATTTTTGAGTTCCGAAAATCAACCAGATATATTTTTGAGACACCGATGCCTCAAAAAGCTGGACACCGTGAAGGGCACATAGACATTTCGACAAAGTCAACAAGATTGGAATAGCCGCCCGAATCGGATACGGGCAGAGAGAGTTTCCTTGTTGCGGATTAAGAGTCCACCAGATCACCTGTGTTGCCTAGGAGTGCCAAACGCTTGATTTAACTTAACATTTTATTCCTAAGCATCATCCAGCGGACGACGAAGGCCTTCGACGGACCGGACGGATGGGTAAGTCCTAAGTTCTTGACAAAAAAAATCATGTTCGTTCTGGCATTTCCCTGTTTTGTTTGGCAAAAAGATAGCGAGTTCTGCGTCAAGTAAGCCGCAAATAAGAAAAGTTCTCTCTCCAGTTTGCTATTATCAAAAGAAAATTATTAAAGTTAAAGTAAATCGCTTTTGACTGTGTGAGCGGGTCCATAATTTAGAATTTAAATAATTTAAGTTGGAGACTTCCAAATTTCATTTGACCTTTTTATTTTTATTACCAATAAGTTTATATATATCCGCCTTACAATTAAGATTCACCAAAACATTACAATATTATTCCTAATTTGTGCTTTTGGAGGCCTGAAATGATCCAATTATTTAATTTGATTACCGTTTATTATAAGAACCTTCATTTTAGTTTGTATAACTCGGATTATGTTTCCGACTTATTGAAGTATTTTGGTGTTCCGTAACCCTCGTGAATAAATATCACTTATAATGTTTGAGTAAAAGTGGTGTGATCTTCCTTGTGCCGAAATGTGAGCGGTGAGCTGAATTATATTGGGATTTTCCAGAATCTTGCGACAGGAAAATCATTGGTCGGGAGGGTTTAGACGCGAAGCTATACTACCATCCTCATAGCTTCCCTATTCGTGTGACACTAATATAATCGCTTTCTCTATCACTCTAGTTAATTTCTTTTATTATGTAATTGTGTAATATTCGTGCTCTAGGGACTTAGTTTTATTTTATGTAGTACGGGTGTATTGAGAAAGGCTGGTCCAAAGAACCCCCCCCAAAGACTGTTTGCTAGCCGACAGCCAGAAGTCCCACCCGGACCAAAACTTCTCGATACATTCAGCCCGTACATGTTGGCTTTGGCCTGATTTGTGGTGCTCTTGCCCATCATAACATCTGATAAATCGGGACTGCGAGAGTTACCACACACATATGTATAGGCCAAAGCTGACCTCCTCTTGGATCAAATAACATCCTTTGACAAAGAGGGGATGTGCATGATTTGGATTAATTCCAGATTGTGTACATTACATAATTTTGGCGCCCAACTAGGAGGCTTGTTAGACTTGTATACAGTTTTCCGGTTCAACCGCGTATCTCTATAGGACTCAGGCTGAGCCGTGTTGTTCAAGAATTTCAGGTTCCTTTTTCCTTCTCCTACTTCTTATTCTATCTCTTAACAAAATCCCCAGTCTTTTTTATCTATCCTTTGCTGTCAAATATTTTTTATTTTCTTTTCATTTCGCTTTTTTTTGTATTCGCGGATAGTTGTTTGAGTGACTTATTCATTAGGAATGCAGATATTTGGAGAATCCGAGTTCTGACCGTATATTATAGGCTATGTTTTTCTTGGAATTCGTAAATTTGATTGTTTCGATTTTACGACCAGTGAAGCATGATAGGCTTGTGATGTCGGCGTTAGCATTGTAGTTTATTGATTCATCCATTTCTTTTAATTACAATAGAACAAATGTTTCAGCAGAGATCAATGAATTGACTGCTTAATCATCTGGAACTGCAGATATTTGGCGAGGCCCGAATTCTGACCGATGAAACAAAGTGAGTTCAGTTTATGATATCGGGTGAAACTAGTCTTTTCGTTTTGGATTTGATTAATGATTAGGTCTACCGCGACAAGATTTCTCTATCCCTTCATATATAAATTTTCTGAGATTGAACTATCAATTAGTTCGATTCTCCCTCTATATTAGTGCCGCACCTGTAATTTTGCTCACCCTCACTTTCAAAACAAGGAAGATAATCGTAAAATGATTAAATATATTAAAACGAATTTATTAAAGTATCTAAAATAATGTTTGTGGAAAAATAATCAAAATGTCTGTATTTCGGAGTAGTGAAGAATTGAGTGTGCTACCAGAAGCAAAATGCACAATTTGCTCGAAAGATTTAGTAGAAACAGAAGAGCTTAGGATTACTAAATGTGATCATGTTTTCCATCAGGGGTGTATAGAAAATTATATACAAGAACATCAGGAATGTCATTTCTGTAAGAAATTATGCCATCAGAAAGATTTAGTCCAATTTGTAATGTCAGATCAAGCAACGGGTCCCTTAAGTAATAAAAACAAGAAGACCCATAATACTAGAGCTCAATCACAATCAAGCAATGTAGCATCTCCGGCTAGTCAGTTAAAATCAGGAGGTAGAGGTAGAAAACCCAAATCGTCAACGGCACGGAAACCGGAGAACTCGAGTCGACACAACCAGCGTTCAGCTTTTTCACAGCAACAATCAATTGCAAATCGAGCAGCTGAGATAAATGTCGATACAATTTTTGAAAGAATGAAATATTTAATTGTTCAGAGATTGGGAAATTTGAATGTAAATAATTCAGTTGGACGATCTAGCAACCACGACGAGCATCGCGTTCCAACCCCAAGATCAGATTCAATATCACACCATTACATTAATCCTGGAAAAGCCGCCCAATTAGTACAAAGTTGGGGTCTTAAATTTGATGCGTCTCCTAAAGGTCCTACAGTATCAGAGTTTCTATACAGAATAAAAGCATTAACTGTAGACAATTTTCAGAGTGATTTTACACCGGTATGCAGAAACTTGCACCTACTGTTAACCGGCAGAGCCAAGGAATGGTATTGGCGCTATCGAAAAGAACATGATGAAGTTGTTTGGGAAGAGTTTTGCATGGATTTAAAACAGGAATACGACGATTTCAAGGACGATGATTTGATTCTTGGAGAAATACGTAACCGAAAACAGAGGTATGGTGAAGCATTTGATGTTTACTATGAAGACGTAATGACTTTGGTATCGAGATTGGTAATACCTATGGAGGAAACACGACTCGTACATCAGCTACAAAGAAACCTGATTTCAGAAGTACGAGAAGCTTTATTATACGTTCCAATTGAATCGGTATCTAAACTTCGCCAGTTGGTGCACCGCCGAGAGCAATTTCTCCGTGAAGAATCAGGAAAACGCACTACGAAGTATACGAATACTAGGAAGAATATCGTTTTACTCGAAGAAACAGACGAAAATCCCGGAGGAGGAAGATGTTCAACCGGAATTAAATGCGATTCACGTCAAGGAAAAGAGATATATTTGTTGGAATTGTGACATCGAAGGACACAGATGGGACATGTGTTTAGAAGACCGCCGTATTTTCTGCTATGGATGTGGAAAGAAGAATGTCTACAAACCACAATGTGATGTATGCCAAACCCGTTCGAAAAACTTCAATCAGGGCCCATCATCCCGTCGCAATCGAGTGGACCCTCAGTAGATGTCAATGATAATACAGCGACAAACAACAAAACACCAGACTCGACAGATAACACCGATATGAATAAAATTCAGCCGTATCCCAGACTACCATACCATCAACGGCTGCAAAACTATTTAGCGATTCGAGATAAAATCTTTGCGCAGGAGGTTACAACTTGCCAGTTCATTAGAAGTCGATCTTGCGAACGTCTGCGTCGATTTTGGAAGAAAGTAAAAGACGCCCAAAAACTCATAATAGCGTCTATGATTAACGAAGCTGCAGATGGCCGTTTTTATGCTCCAGTGAAGTTTCTCGAATTTTCTGAGCTTGGTCTATTGGATACTGGAGCTAATATCAGTTGTATCGGATCAGATTTAGCAGCAAGAGACTGGACGAAATATCCCGGATTTTCGACTATTGTTTCAAGTGTAGCCACAGCAGATGGGAAAAGACATCCAGTTACCGGAATAATAAGAACAGAGGTTCAATACGAAAGCAAGCGAAAACCTCTTTCTCTTTTTATTATCCCGTCATTAGCGAAACGAGTCATTTTAGGAATTGATTTTTGGAAATCTTTTGAGTTATGCCCAGAATTTTCATTTCGTTGTAAGACTCCCATATTAGATAAAAATATTCACTCGGTTGATGATGAGAAGAAATGTTTATTAACCCCAGAGCAAGAAAAAAGATTAAAGGGGGTTATTCAATTGTTTCCGGATTTTAAACAACAGGGATTAGGCCGAACTCCACTTATTGTTCATGACATAGATATCAAAGAAGCTACTCCAATCAAACAACGCTTCTATCCGGTGTCGCCAGCGGTTGAAAAGTTGATGTATAAAGAAATCGACCGAATGTTGGAAATGGGAGTGATCGAGAGAGCAAATAGTCCTTGGAGTTCTCCTATGCGTCTGGTGGTAAAACCCGGAAAAGTGCGATTATGTTTGGACGCAAGAAAAATAAATGAAGTCACCAAAAAGGACGCATATCCGCTGCAAAGCATAGATGGAATTTTCGCACGACTGCCCAAGGCAAATTTCATAACAAAAATCGATTTAAAAGATGCCTACTGGCAAATTGCCCTTTCAGATAAATCCAAACCCATAACAGCTTTTACGATACCCGGCCGCCCCTTATACCAGTTCACCGTAATGCCATTCGGATTATGCAATGCTTCGCAAACCATGGCACGATTGATAGATGATTTAATTCCAGCAGATCTGAAATACTGTGTGTTCGGATACTTGGACGATCTCTGTGTGGTGTCAGAAGATTTCGATACCCATTTGGAAATTCTGATTCGTATGTCTCAGCAATTTAGGAAGGCAAATCTAACTTTAAATATAGAAAAGACAAAGTTTTGTGTCACTGAAGTGCCATATCTGGGATATATTATAGGAAGAGAAGGAATTTCAACAGACCCTGCCAAGATAGAAGCAATAAAGAATTGGCCAATTCCGAAAACGATAAAGCAAACCAGATGTTTCTTGGGTGTTGTTGGTTGGTATCGTAGATTCATTGATAATTATTCTGATATTACATTTCCGATAACCCAATTGTTAACTAACAAAAAGAAATTTTTATGGACACAGGAAGCTCAAATTGCCTTCGAAAAACTTAAGGAAAAGCTTACATCGGCCCCGATCTTAATCAATCCAGACTTCAATAAGAAATTCTTTGTGCATTGTGACGCAAGCAACTACGGCATTGGAGCATCGCTGATACAATTGGATGAAGAAGGAGCTGAGAAACCCGTAGCGTTTATGTCGAAGAAGTTAACAACTGCTCAACGAAACTATAGCGTAACAGAACGCGAGTGTTTGGCTGCTTTGGAAGCAATTGAAAAATTTCGCTGCTATCTGGAACTACAAGAGTTCGAAGTTATAACCGACCACGCCAGTTTAGTTTGGCTGATGCGACAATCAGATCTGAAAGGAAGACTCGCGAGATGGGCTATGAAGCTGCAAAGTTATAAGTTTGAAATAAGTCACCGACGAGGTCGAGATAATGTAGTACCCGATGCCTTGTCCAGAATGTTTTCAGAGGATTTGTGTGCTTTGGAGGAACTTCGCCCCTTAGTCGATTTGAACTCTCCTAGTTTTAATAACGAAGAGTATCAACAACTAAGAGAGAGAATTCAAAAAGAAGAGGACAGATACCCGGATTTGAAAATAATAGATCAATTTGTATATATACGCACGGAGCATGACGATGGAACAGAGTCTAGCCTAGTCAATATTTGGAAATTATGGATTCCGCAAAGTTTATCAAAAGAAGCCATCAAAAGAGCTCATGAAGATACAATATCTGCACATGGAGGAATGGCAAAGACTTTGGAGCTCCTACGTCGTACATTCTTTTGGCCAGGCATGGTGGTACAAGTGCGTGATTTTATCCGAAATTGTGAGACATGCAAGTCAACGAAAGCACCTAACCAAATCTTAAAGCCACCAATGGGGAAACCTGCAGTATCCGAGAGACCTTTTCAGCGATTATATATTGATCTTTTAGGACCATATCCGAGAAGCAAACGTGGTCATATCGGACTCTTGATAGTGGTGGATCATTTATCTAAGTATCATTGGCTGCACCCCTTAAAGTTTTTAAGAGCAATGTGATTCAAGAGTATCTGCAGGATAATATATTCTTTCGATACGGAGTTCCGGAGATATTGGTAAGCGACAACGGATCACAATTTAAGGCAAGCGAATTTAATGCATGGTTAACATCGTTGGGTGTAAAACATATATATACAGCAGTTTATTCCCCACAGTCGAATGCATCTGAGAGGGTAAACAGATCCATAATTGCAGCAATACGCGCCTATCTCAAAGAGGACCAGCGCGAATGGGATCTACATATACCGGCCATAAGTTGTGCATTAAGAAATTCGTATCATCAGAGTATAGGATGCTCTCCTTTCCATGCTTTGTTTGGCTTTGACATGGCCACACATGGTTCCCAATACACTCTTCTCGAAAAGATTAATATGCTGAATGAATCGAATAATGTGTTGCGAAAGGACGATCAGTTAGCATTACGGCGTAATTTACTTAAGAAAAATATAGCACAGGCAGCAGAGCATAATGCAAAGGTATATAATCTGAGAACCAAGGAGGTTAATTTCAAGGTAGGACAAGAAGTTTTTAGACGTAATTTTGGACAGAGCAATTTTCAAAAATGTGTTAGTGCCAAGTTGAACTTGTTGTGGCTAAAGTCTCGAGTACGAGAAAGATTAGGAAACTGTTATTATGTGTTGGAAGATTTGAATGGCAAACTGATAGGAACTTATCACGCAAAGGACATTAGGCAGTAACTGTCTTTTTTCAGGTTAATACTCCGAAGCAAGCTCTAGTATTATCCTGTGGTTGTAGTGCCCAGTTTCTGCCGTTAGTTTTATTTTTTTAAATTTTAAGGCGTTAGTTACAAATCGGTAAGGGGTGGGTAATTGTGTCGATGGAAGTGATCAGCTGAGCTTAGAAGTTCGATAATTAGGCTAGTGCAGCCCTAGCGAGGAGGCATTATGCGCGATCGCATGCATTGGTCACACTCTTTTCTGACGAACTTCCGCCCTGGCTAGACGCCTAAACCACGCTGCTCCTCCAGAAAAAAATATAAAAATTTAAATCTGAAATTTTCTCGGCCATCCAGTCGAATTATAATTTAAATATTAATTTGGAGCATTCAGGACAGCCATTATTGTGGAGTTTTGTGAATCTGATTATCGTAAGTTAATTTTTTGTGGATATTTGGATATTTGGAAGTGTCTAATAAGTTCTTTTGAAAACTTAGCCATAAATAAATTGGATGTCGAAAATCTGAACAGGGAATTTCATTTTTGAGTTCCGAAAATCAACCAGATATATTTTTGAGACACCGAGGCCTCAAAAGCTGCACACCGTGAAGGGCACATAGACATTTCGACAAAGTCAACAAGATTGGAATAGCCGCCCGAATCGGATACGGGCAGAGAGAGTTTCCTTGTTGCGGATTAAGAGTCCACCAGATCACCTGTGTTGCCTAGGAGTGCCAAACGCTTGATTTAACTTAACATTTTATTCCTAAGCATCATCCAGCGGACGACGAAGGCCTTCGACGGACCGGACGGATGGGTAAGTCCTAAGTTCTTGACAAAAAAATCATGTTCGTTCTGGCATTTCCCTGTTTTGTTTGGCAAAAAGATAGCGAGTTCTGCGTCAAGTAAGCCGCAAATAAGAAAAGTTCTCTCTCCAGTTTGCTATTATCAAAAGAAAATTATTAAAGTTAAAGTAAATCGCTTTTGACTGTGTGAGCGGGTCCATAATTTAGAATTTAAATAATTTAAGTTGGAGACTTCCAAATTTCATTTGACCTTTTTATTTTTATTACTGATAAGTTTATATATATCCGCCTTACAATTAAGATTCACCAAAACATTACAATATTATTCCTAATTTGTGCTTTTGGATGCCTGAAATGATCCAATTATTTAATTTGATTACCGTTTATTATAAGAACCTTCATTTTAGTTTGTATAACTCGGATTATGTTTCCGACTTATTGAAGTATTTTGGTATTCCGTAACCCTCGTGAATAAATATCATTTATAATGTTTGAGTAAAAGTGGTGTGATCTTCCTTGTGCCGAAATGTGAGCGGTGAGCTGAATTATATTGGGATTTTCCAGAATCTTGCGACAGGAAAATCATTGGTTGGGAGGGTTTAGACGCGAAGCTATACTACCATCCTCATAGCTTCCCTATTCGTGTGACACTAATATAATCGCTTTCTCTATCACTCTAGTTAATTTCTTTTATTATGTAATTGTGTAATATTCGTGCTCTAGGGACTTAGTTTTATTTTATGTAGTACGGGTGTATTGAGAAAGGCTGGTCCAAAGAACCCCCCCCAAAGACTGTTTGCTAGCCGACAGCCAGAAGTCCCACCCGGACCAAAACTTCTCGATACATTCAGCCCGTACATGTTGGCTTTGGCCTGATTTGTGGTGCTCTTGCCCATCATAACATCTGATAAATCGGGACTGCGAGAGTTACCACACACATATGTATAGGCCAAAGCTGACCTCCTCTTGGATCAAATAACATCCTTTGACAAAGAGGGGATGTGCATAATTTGGATTAATTCCAGATTGTGTACATTACAATATGAAGCCATGGTCAACAGACTATGATGATGATGACGACGGCGCATTCGGGCCGAATGCTTAGTCAGGACGGCCGGATGTGGGGTTGGGTTGGTAACGCCAAATGGCCAGACCACCTCACAACAGCTGTTTAACGACGGTGTGGCAAGCGATCCATGTGAGACGAGGTGGCAAGCGACCCACAAAACGACGATGTGGCAAGGCTGCTACGAGACGACGAGGAAGAAGAACTTTTTAAGACGAGCCAACGACGAGAAGACGTGTATTAAAGAAGTAAAGACGTATTAAAGACGAAAAGACGCGTATAAAAGAAGTAAAGACGTATTAAAGACGAAAGACGTGTAAAGACGAATGAGAAACGACGCTCTCATTAAAAACCTAAAGACGAAACAATTCAACCATTTTTATAGTTACTAAAACCTAATTATAATCTAAAAAAAAACCTATTGCCTTATTTCTACGGAATCGGAACCCAGTCCCACATATATAATTTTTTTTCTCCCTTCTTTAATAGGGACAGTATGAATCTCTTTAAACATATATATTGAGTCACTAAACAAATGACAATTAAATTGGCTACATTATGACGATCACAGTTGAATCCGCCTTTTTTGGTTCTTTTTAATTTATATAAATATATAATTTTTTTTCTCCCTTCTTTAATGGAGACAGTAAGAATCTCTTTAAATATTTATATTGAGTCTTTAAATAAATGACAATTAAATTGTCTACATTATAACGATCACAGTTAAATCCGCCGTCGTTTTGCTTCTTTTAAGTTATATACATATATAATTTTTTTTTCTCTCTTCTCTAGTAGGGTGTAAGAATCTCTTTAAATATATATATTAAGTCACTAAATAAATGACAATTTAATTGGCTACATTGTGACCATCATCACAGTTGAATCCGCCGTTTTGGTTCTTTTAAGTCATATACATATATA